>CM077525.1:27614346-27746055 GCA_039654895.1 Mongoloraphidia duomilia | reverse complement strand
ATGCCGACTGCGCAGTCTTCCACTGCAACACTATAATGGTAGCAAGGAGCGTAGTTGGCTAATCTTGAGTCCTGGTTCCTGTTCCATTTCCCATATCCATCATGCCGAGAAAACGCTCTCACCGTCCCTCGTCCTCGCCCGTTCCTGAGTCGCCGAGCGCACACCACACTCCGATTCCTCCAGCTGCTCACGTCCCGGAATCACCAGTGCCAGTGCCAGTGATTTGTGATCCTCTAGTGATATCTCCAGGTGAGTCACACTTATGTCTAACAGGTAATCAGAACGATTCTTTTTTCGCGACGTCTGAAATCAAAGATCTACTTGTGAAAGTTCCGGTGATATATGATACCGACTTAGATTTATTAATTAGTTTTTATTAGAAAAAGAAACGATCTTATCAGTCAGTGCTCTACCCGTCCACCACGTCCCCTCCTTGTGACTCAACGCGTCTTTCTCCCTGAACAAATATGATTTCCCGAATCTTCAAAATTATTAGTGATGATCTTCAGCCTCAAGACAGTGAAGACATAGTTTCCTCCTCTAAATTAGTTTCTAAGTCTGAAGTTAAGGTCTCTTCAAAATTATTAGTGACGATCTTCAGCCTCAAGACAGTGAAGACGTAGTTTTCCCCTTTAAATTAGTTTCTAAGTTAGTAGTTAAGGTCCCGAACGTTCCGATGTCTAGTTCGTCCAATCCTTTAGTTTTAAGTTTAGTTTTAGTTTATGTTGAATAAAAAAAAAAAAAAAATATTTCGGATTCTTGCCGATCAGAAAAATATTTATCTTTCACCCGTCTAATTCAGGTTTCTGAATTTCCTGATAGTCGTGTTATTGTGATCCGGAGGTTTGGCTAACTTCTCCGATAATTTCCAGATTATCATCCGGTTAGCAAATGGGCCGTAAGCGATTCCCGATTGTCGGTATTAGTCATGTACCTGTTTAGTTCGGAGTGTTGTACAAATATTAGAAGTTAAATCAACGTCTTCTTAATACGGTTAAGAATCTGTCAATTTAATTTTTGTGTCGAACTTAGCTACCCCATTTCTTATTCGACTTAATTAGTTAGTTGAATTTTTTTCAATTCGGTAATGATCTGATAGGGTACAAAAGAAGATCCAGATTTATATGTTTTTAAATCTGAAATTATTCTTGGCTCTAAGCTTAGATCTTTTCTGTTCACGAAGTCCTTGTTCGTTTATTAGGCAAGAAACGAAGTTGTTGTAAAGTTTTGATGAAACTATAGAAGAAACGACAAGATTTGGTTCTGGGTTTCTCGATGTCAAGATTACGAATTTTATTTCGTGTTTTATTTTCCTTCAAGAGATACTAGAATTTCAAGATTTGTTTTCTAACGTACCTTGTGTTGCTAATCTGCATTCCTATATCTAGTTCTTCTTCTAGGGTACGTCAAGCTTGCCTTGATCTTGACTCAGATTTCATTTTCTATAAATGATTTGTTCTTTAAGAAACGTTTTCCATTCCATGCTCATTTCCATATGAGTACAATATTCATTGTTGTATTAATTATGTTTATTTTGTTAACAACAATGATTTCAATTTTCTATAAATGAAAATAAATGTGGTTTTAATTAATTATATTATTTGTAAAAAAACAATGTTTCCTACCTGAAGTGTAGTCTTCATGGTTTAAAAGGACGTTGATAAGTATGGGATTATCAACAAATTGTCTCTGAACAATTTACATTGTGATTTTGTGCCAAAAGTTTAAAGGGCATTTTGCGATACACAAATCCGTGTCTTAATTTGTTATTTTGTAAACGATAAGCTACGTCCTCATCATGTGTGACTTCAAGACTTTCTCCAGTTTTCCTGCAAGAATACAAACGAAATGTTTAAAAACGCTTATCGAGCACTTAAAAATGATATAAATATTATCAGCATTGACTAACCTATTTCTATTATTGTTAAGTCATTCTGACAGGTGTCAACTGTCAGATTTTGCGAACACATGTATTTGTTTACTTTTCTCATTGTCGGCAATTCTATTTTTCACTCTATCTGAATAAACGTTTTCCATTCTTGACAATTCTATTTGTCCATCAACATCTTTCCTTAGTTTAAGCTTAGAATAAGTTTCTCTCCTGAATATTCCTATATTCTTCGAACTATTCCGCTAGTTTAATCCAATTCTAGGTTTCACTTTCCAGAGTGAAATAGACATGTCAACACAAAAAGTTAAGAACTGTCACTGCCGTTTCCTAGTTGGTTTACATTCGATTGTCATGTTATGTTTTGAATCCTCCTTGTATTTTCCGGTATTCCTCTGATCCAAAAAAAAAAAAAAAAAAAAAAAAGGGTTCCTATTGTCAGAATTCCCTTCTTTAGGTTAAGTTAGTTTAAGGTTTAGGTTTGTTCATAGTGGACTTTCACAAGTAAACAAAGTGAATTATATTTTTTTTGAAATACTATTTTATGTTACAAAAGTTTATATCTTGATGTTTAACAATATTGTCGTAATCAACAATACTAATTGTTTTACGTACCGTCAACAATCGTTGGCCGGGGTGATTGTAATATTATTTAAATATTACAGCGGTTATTTCATAATCCTAATATAGTTCTGATCCTGCGACACATGATTGTGGCTCGATTATTTTAGTTTTATTAAAAACGCATTTAGTTTAAGTAACCTGTGCGCCAATAAATTATTGAAACAATTTAATTATTGCAATAATTAAAGAATTGATAGCAACGAAAAATAAAAGTATGTTGTTGATAAGTGAAAATTTAATATCGTTCGCGGCTGGACGTATTTTTGATTCGCTCCGCAAATGAAAGACTTTATTCATCATAATTAACTTCAATACTAACCTTCAAATCATGGACTCTACTCTACTTATCACGTTCACGTAACACTATTATTTTCCTAGTTTAATTTCTTTTTCTCGTCTTCTCGGGCTCCGGTAAGGTATTCCTTTCTATATTTAATTTTAAGACATGTTTGTTCTGCCAAAGTTAAATTGTAAGTTTAGCTTATAATTTTTATTATTTGAAAATAGTAAGTTCACACTTCACTTTCATCTATCATAAGAATTATCGCTACGGAATTATTCCTATTGTTCCTTTCTACGTATAATAATAAGTACGATTCTTAAATTATAAGATTTCTTTATTCAATTAGAATTTACTGTTAATAAAATTCTGTTCACAATATTCCAGTGTCGTATTTTCTTATGAAAGTATTTGGATGACTTGATCCGGCTGAAGGTTCCTCTGGAATGTTTAGACACACTCAATGGGTCCAAAATAACAACGACTTCAGTCCGGAATCAAACCTCATTCAAATATTTCCATATACTTTCTCAATTTATTTCCCAGGTGAGATGCCGACTGCGCAGTCTTCCACTGCAACACTATAATGGGTATTTGGCGCAATATTCTAACAGTTATGATTGGTTAAATGATTTTGGAGGCTTGAAAACACCATGTATGGAAACATTTTATATTATTCTTTTTCAATTTTTATAAAGATTATACATTGAAAAATGGAACTGAAAATTTGGCGAACAGTATTTTGCAAAATGTGGATATAAATTTCACGGTTTGCTTTTGCGAAGTGGAAAAAAAATTTGAAGCATTTTTATACAATTCGTGGGTATAGCGTCGTCAAATTTTCTGCAATTGTTTCAAAACGAAAATCTGCAGTGTATGGAAGTCGTATTGCCAATCGCCGCTGAAGATGCCCAACGGAGCTTTGGGCGAAACGTACGGAGTGAAATCCATTGGACCACGGCTACTTGGCCCGGAAACATTTGCTACCAAGATGTCTACCGGCCGTGAAAGTATGAAACTCCAAAATGACTGTACTACTAAGGACATTTCAAAAATGTTTTTTATTATTTTAAGTTTTTATTTTTAAATAGCGCCTACACTTTTGCCAAATCCAAAAATTTGGAAAATCGTTTTAAGGAGGAAAAAGGCTCAGCAGGTCGTGATTGGTTAGAGGGATTTTTACGGCGCAATCCACAAATTACACTACGGAAACCGGAATCCATCAGCGTAAATCGCGTGACGGCTTTCAGCAAAGAAGAAATTGGAATTTTTTTTGTAAACCTTAACACTTTAATGGACAAATATAAATTTTCTCCAGCAAGTAGAGATGATACAAAATACTAGGGACAGTTTCGAACGAGGAGCAGATTGGAACAGTTGTCAGTTTAATAAAATACCTGTTCCGGGCTGTTCCAATGCTTCGACTGTTCCGAGTAACAAAACGGGCGTTCTTCTGCATAAAAGAAACATTCTCCGTTCCCGTTGTCAATTGTACATTAATTGTACCTACGTTGCAAACTGCAACAGTTTTGCTTGTCACCTACGGCTAGCGTACATTGTGCGTAAAGTCGATTTTAGTATCACACCATCACATTAACATGCGTCGCACACGACATCGCGCCTTATTAAAAAAGTTCCAGACAAAACTGGACGGCTTATTCATTTTATATTACATACGCCAGATTAACAAAATAATATTGAACTGTGGTGAAATAATATTATTTGATTTTGTCATAGTATATGCATTCTGCAGAACAACTTTTACTTGCATTTCAAATTTTTGTTGACCTGTTCCCGTTTCTTTGGAATTGTTAATCTGGCGTATGTAATGTACATTGTACTAATTTAAAATGAATAGACTGTCCGGTTTTGTTTGGAACTTTTTAAATATTTGTGATGACAAAAAGCAAGTAGCAAAGTGTGATTTGTGCTATCAAAAGTTGTCTTATACGTCGACAATATCAAATTTGAAAAAACACATAGAGCGAAAGCACCCAACGATTCAATTGATGAAAACCACGAGAATAAATAGTACAGAAGAAAATACAGCTAGATCTAAAACTGTTTCTAGTTTAGATGAGCGGCCACAACCTTTAGAATTGAGCGAATCTTTGGTAACCGAATCTTTTTTGCCAGTAAGTTATGAATTATGAATACAATCTCTTCTGTTTTTCTTTGTTTTTATATTGGTTATTGTTTATTGCAGTTAAAATAACGTGTTCTAGTGATTAAAAAAACTTAGTTTATACTAAATCCCCCCTCTCGTTATTTTTTTCTGTTTATTACATTGGGCCCCCACAGTAATTGCAAAAAAACGACGCCTATGCTACAATGTACGTATACTTCTCTATATAAATTTCTGTTTTTACTTCTATAGGCTGCGAAAGAAATTTCTACCACTGACATTGAAGTTGTTCTCAGTACAAGTACAACTACAAGTGCTGTCGGACTATGTCGGACCGTTCATAATTCAACACAAAATCGGAACTGTCACCTACGAACTTCAAGACGAAGCAGGACGAAGTTGTGGAAAATGACATGTTCAAGACTTGAAACCGGCATTCACTAATGATGATGACGATCATAGAGAGTAAATCAGAATTTGTAAAGTATGGTCGAAAAGGATGAATTGAAGGAAGCTATTGAGATGTGAGAAATTTGGGAAATTTTTCAGATAAGGCAATCTTCAAATTTAACGAGGTTACTCTGGTCGTTTTATTGTATATTTAACGTGTTGGGAAGTACCATGAAGTGTAGAGTTCATGTTCGATTTGAATCGAATGTAATGTGTATATGCGGTCAATATAATTTATGAGACAACTTTTGCGGTTTAACCGGATTAAGATTGATTGGCGCGATTATTTTTTTTACACTGTTGAGAGTAACCTCATGAAACGGCGTTGCTCGTTCTTTGCGACCGATTTTTATTTGAGTTAATTTTAAGAGGGGAATTCTTTTGGTCTTTAAAAGTTACGTAACTAAAGAGTGAGGATATAGGCGAGCCTTTCTGTCACCCTAGTCAGTTTTCCCTCTCCTTGCTCTTGTGCTTTGTTTGATTTTGTTTCCGTTACGCGTCAGTTCACGGCTTTGACGGTCATAATATGGACGACATTCTTCTCATTGACGACTATCCCGATTTCAACGAATCAATGTCTAGGCCTTGCTGCTCACCGCTACCACCAATACTGAGCCCGATACCAGACACGCCACCCGATAGCCCGGCATCCAGCCGGGATTATGAATCTCCGCCATCCAACTGGTTCGATGGACGGCAAGAAGAGGTGCTCTGTTCCATACCTCTGGCGCGGTTGGGTCCCCTCCTGTCAGATATCGAAAGGCGCCGCATCCGGCAGAACGAAAAATTTGGGGAGCCGACGTCGCCTCTGCCATCTACGTCGCCTTCGACCTCGTCCCATCAGCCGTCGCCGTCCTCAACACCAAATGTCAACTGTCCCCCACCCACTTTACCCTCTAAGGTGGCCATCAAGTGGCAAAATGGGAACAAGCGGAAACGGTTTCGCCTGCGGACTTCATCAGGGACCACCATTCGCTTACGTATGACATCTAATGGAGACATTGTCACCGGAGGTGTACATGGTTTATACCAAAGTCACCAGCCTCAGTGAAGTTCGCGGTAATATTCCGATGTCGTTACTGGTAACATGTGTTAAGTGCTGTGAAAAGTACAATTTATTGATGATTTGTGATATTTTTTTTTGTACTGTGATATTTTTTTTCTTGTACTGTGATATTATGTTCTAGGACAGTGATAAAATGTACCTGATTTTTTTTGTTTGCGATGAAAATTTTTCTTTTGTTGTTGGTATCCCTACCGGATACGAAGCATAATAATTGTTTATTTGTTTGTTAATTATCTGTTTTCCTTAGACGCTAAAGTAATGAACGATATTTTTTTTGTTGAGAGTAACCTCAAGAAAACTGCGTTGCCCCGGATTGCTTTAATTTTTTTTGACCGACTTGTTCGTCTTTTTGTTTTGTTTGTTTGTTTGTTTTTTTCTAAGGAAAGGGGAGTTGTCACGGGTCAAAATTTACCAAAGTAATTAATATATTTCGGTAAGTCTATGGTTTAAAGTGTACTCTTATTTCACATACTTTCCTCCTTTTTGTAGGTTGTATTCTTAGTTTTAGTAGATGGTAAACAAATCTAACTGTCACTTTGAAAGCAAGACAATTGAATTGGCATTAAAATTAGTAAGTACTTATTTCTGATCTATTGCTTAAATACAAATTGTTTCTTAAATATTTTGTGAACTTAGATACATACAGAATATTATAAGATTTTTAAATTTATTTGATTTTTTGGTGAAGTTTTGTATCACCAGTACGATCGTAAAGGTTAGGTTGTTTTACGGACAACTAGAAATAATTTTTCAATGGTACTTTACTTTGCTGAACTGTAATTTATATAATTAAATTGTTACCATTGAATTCTTAGTAAAATTCTTGATCACAAATGTAGTTTTTTCTAGCATTATTTGAAATTATCAGAAAATTAAATAATTTTCAGATGGCGAAAAGACGCAGAACTGCTCTTACAGAAGAGGACATTCTTCAAATACTAACGTCAAACGATTCAGAATGTAGCGATTTATCGAATGACGAGAGTGAGAAGTTGTTTGAAGCAGAAGGAAGTACTGATTTAATATTACCATCAATTAATTCCACGGAAAACGAAGAAGTACAGTGTAGTACCCAGAATTTGGGAAAAAAAGTTAGAAAGAAAAAAGAAACGGCGAAGAAAATTTATAAATGGTCACAATCCAAATACACATCTGTGCATCATCTGGACCTCTTGATTTTTCTCAGAATCCAGAACCTGTGAAGAATCCTCTGCATTATTTCAGTCAGTATTATCCTGATCGTTTTTTAGATCTTGCCGCAGAATGTACGAACCAGTATTCCGTACTAAAATCAGGGAAGTCTCTGAAAACAAACTCACAAGAGTTGAAGATATTTTTTGCAATCAATTTGGTAATGGGATGTGTGACTTTTCCTAGGCTCCGAATGTATTGGCAAAAAGAATATGGATATCCAGTGGTAAGTGAAGCCATGCCACGAGATAGATTTTTGGCACTGAGAAACGCGTTCCATGTTGTCGATATCACTATGCCCCCAGAAAATAATAATGACAATAAATGATGGAAAGTTCAACCCGTCATTGATACTTTTAGAAACGTGTGCCTTAGTTTGCCTCGTGACCATGTCACTTTTTCCATTGATGAACAAATGATGTATCGATTCCTTATGAATCGCGCTTCACTAGAGGGTTAAATAAGATTTTTAAAGAAGTAGGATTAAAAATTGTATACTCTTCAAGTAATAGTTTGAAAGGAAAATTAGGGAATCCTAAAGAAAAAGTAGAAGAAAAAGAAAAGTCGGGGATTTACGAAATAAGTTGTCAAAATTGTAATAAAAAGTATGTTGGCCAAATGAGAAGATCAATTTCAGTAAGATTTAAAGAGCATATGGCTCATCTAAAATATGGCAGGTTTGATAAATCTAGTGTTGCCCAACATGCATTTGAAAATGACCATAAAATAGACAACAGTAATTTAAAATTAATTAGGAACGTCATTAATATTAGACAACTAGACGTCGTAGAGAGTCTGGAGATTCATAAGTGTAAAAATAACATTATGAACAGTGACAAAGGCCCAATTCCAGGTAGCCTGCTTTTTGATTTAGTAAAATAGTTTAATTTTCAGGTAATAAAAATTAGGTAGTCTATAAATAGGCTGTAATTAGTGTTTAGTTTTAATCATCTCCTGATGATGCCAACTTGGTTGGCGAAACGTACGTCGAGAGTGTTTGTTATGGTTTGGTGTTTTGTGGTAATTATAACATTTCGTATCTTTACACCAAAGATTCCACCACTTTTTAAAATTAATAGTGAAAGAAGTCCCGGTCTTAAACAAAGACCAAAGACACTGAAAATGGCCAAAGAAAATAAATAAATTACGAACAATTACTTCACTTATCTATTCCTCTTGGCATATGAAGACAGCGATAACAGAGTTGAAGATCCCAATTTCAATCCAGAAAGTATTCTAGATGTCGATTCCGATGATGACGTGCTTATTTTACAACGTATGCCTTCTACATCAGGAAACCTATCTGAAATTGAAACATCTACTATGATGTTAACGAAACCACCTGCAAGTAAAGTCGAAACTAAAGTTCAAGCCTAGTACTTAGTGATGATGACAATGTTTTCGAAGGCGATTGCGCTCTTTCTCAAGATATATTGGAATTAGATACTCCATTTACACATGTTCTTTAAAGACGTGCTAATATTTCAAGGTGTGATTCCTCAGGTCAATTTATGAAGAAAAGTTTTATTTGATTATGTCTGCTACGGCTTAAATTTTTTGCTACGATGGTTGGAAATAAATTAAAAAAGACAGATGATTCCTTCGATATATTTAGCAAACATGTCGCCAAAAAACTTTGAACCCTCAAAAATCAACAGAACATGTTTGCCCAGAAACTTATCGATGTATTATTTGAGGCAGAAATGGAATCGCTCAACAGAAATTTTAAAGTTATTGATTCAGAGGATCGGTTCAATTTGCAGTCAGCCAAAATTTGGTTTTTTAGCACAAAAATCGATTGATTCATAATTTATTTACTTTTAGACCGCAAAAGAAACAAGCCTATCAAGAAGAGGACTGACAAGAAGAGGAAGTCTTGTCCCAAAAAAATTCCTGTAAGTAAAGCTACGCTCTACTTTTTCTATAAATTAAAATGCACAGAGTAGTTACTAGTTAGGTACAGTTAAATAACAAGTGTAAAACCTATTTCGTCCAAAAAACAGAACCATAAAAACATGGACGGCAACAAAACATTCAGCCAGAACATGTACAACATCACCACATTCCACCGCAAATAGGACAATACCAGTACATTCCACAGGAAAGCAGGCAGCTACAGCACATTACACACTAAAGATCAAATCCGCCCTTGGAAACTGGCAGATCAGGTGACGCCACCAACTCGTCTATTGTGAATTACTTCGGAACTTTTGAAGGGAACCCTTAGAGTTCAAGGGTCTACAATGCTCTTAATTTCAATTTTTACTTAGAACATCTTTATTTTTAATTGTTTTCTTCTTAAATTTGAAAAGAAATAAAAAATTAAACTTATTGACTTACCTTCAAGTAATCTTCTTTTAGAACCTTGTAGATATTTTTGCAAGTTTCAGGAATGTGACTTAGTGCTTGCTTAGACAAATGGTTGTGAACTGCAGATCCTTATAGCTTCTGCCAGTTGCTAGGAATCTTAAGGTTGCTGAGTTAAGTGAAATCTCTGAAGTATTAATTGATTCTGTGATCAATTCAGAAGAATATTTAAATACTTCTCGGAATTTACCCCCGGCTAATGGATGTTTTGCTGAAAATAATATTATTGATGAACACGTAGATGAAACTCATTCTAATAATGCTGATTCCGATGAAACATATAGACTGTGTGCAGGAGGGCGGAGTTAAAATAATATTGATGCGAGCGCTTGTAGTGTGATCTATTGTAAGCTCTGAACTATGTCAGTGAGCATTCAACATTGTTGTTTAAAAATTTCATAAAGTTTTTCAATTACAAACATAGAGAAGAGATTATTTATTACAAACAAAACATGGGAAAAACTACGCGATCTGGAAATACTTGTTGTGTTCCAGGTTGTTGTGTTAATAGCGGTTTAAGTAAAATAAAATTTTATAGATTATCTGCGCGGAGTTATAACCTCGAAAAACGAGCAAAGTGGATCAAAGCGTTAATAAATGTCAAGTAAGTAAAACCATGATATTACTTACAACTTATTTGGAAATTATTAATGTAAATCTGTGAAAGAAATTTTTCGTCTTTCTTTAGTGCTGATGCTGATGCAATTAAAAGCACAAAATAGGCATTGTGATAACTTGAAATTAAATAGTAATTTCCTATACGACATTCGGTTTATTAATAATGTTTAACATAAAATAATATTCTTTACAATTCATTCGCAAATCGTAATGACTAAAGAGTTACATAATTTATAAATTAAATAGTTATTATAATCCATACGACTAACTACTACAGGCATGAAATCATTGACACTTATTTTACATGAAAAAAAAACACGCTTTATACCTACTTATTTTTCTATCATAGGTTTGCGAGAGCAATGCGGAGGAGTCAAAACTCAAATGGTTTCGAAGTGGAAAACACTAATACAAGAAAATGGAATGATATGCAAAAAATAGTATAGTAATACTGCGAATTTTTCAAATTAAAGTAGATATTCGAATATTCGCTCAAACTTCTATTCGAATAATTCAATATTCATCTATACTGTACCTCCATTAGGTTCTTCGCAGATAGTTGCGGGGGACAAAACAAAAATTGCCACGTTGTACACTTACTTTCTTGGTGGCTGTTCAATGAGGCACCAGAAAATTTAAACAACATTACGCTAATATTCCCTGTTCGTGGACATTCATATCTTCCAGCTGATCGCATATTCGGCCAGGTTGAGAAAAAACTGCGTAAGGAAAATGTGATTCTGCACAAAAAGGACTATGAAAATATTTATAAAGAAATTGCACCTGTTAAGAAGTTACCGGATGATTGGGATGTATGCAATGTTAAAGGTCTACTACCTATAATGAAAAAAATGACTGAAATACTAGGTATGAAAAGAATTTTTCTACGAAGGATATCTGGAAAGTCAAAGGAAAAACAAGTGCAGTTTAAAATGGAACCACACTACAGAAACAATGACATATCAAAAAAGTTTGAGTCAGTTCTAAAAAGAGGAAAAAGACTGACTGGCGTCACCCTGGAAAAATTAAACGCGGTGCAACCTATTCCCCCCAAAAAAATAAAAAGTTTGAAGAGCTTATTATTGGCTTTTGATTCTAATTGGGCAAATTCAATTGACTATGCCTGGTACCAGAATATTTTGATATCGGACGAAAATGAAAATGACGAAGCTATAGATGAAAACTAGAATAGTGAAGCTGTAGATGAAAATGAAGACGCACGCGATGAATTTGAAAAACACTCTGTTTGCGATTGTAATGACGATGATTATGGAATATTAGTGTAACATGATTTTTTTCATTTACCAAGTTTAAGTTATCATTATTTAATTATTATTATACTTTTCAGAATCTTATTTTTTTTAATAAAAACGTTAAAAATATCTGTTGTCACTGTTTTTATAATTAAATTTATTGCTAATTTTTGGTGTCAAAGTGCCACAATTTTATATTTGTAGTTGTCAAATGGGAACAATACTAAAATGTCATTTCAAAAGGACACAATTTTGTAATTAGAGGGGTAAAACTCATGGATTAGGGTAAAAAACGATTTTTTTTAATAGCTCTGTCATTTTACCCACATTTTTGCCCACATTTGCACTGGTTATAATTTACTATGACGTTCCGCACAAGATATATTAGTTTTTAGCATCAGCACAACTTTTTACCAATTGGCAATAGTTCCCTTTTGAAAAAATGCTCCTCATATACGCTATACGCCATATATCAAAATTTGCTAATTACGACACTATAAAAACTATGTACTTTGGCAATTTTTATTCAAAAATGAAGTACGGGATTATTTTTTGGGGAGCTGTAAATACAGAATTGATTTTTAAAGCTCAAAAAAGTTTTATTCGTATTTTAGCTAAATTAAATATCAGAGAGACGTGCAGAGGATCTTTTTCTGCCAATGGGCTCATGACACCGCCTTGCGCTTACATTTATGAAAGCATGTGTTTTGTGAAAGAACATTTTAAATATTTTACTTGCCATCAAATGCTACATGCACACAACACTAGGGGAAATAGCGACTTTCGTTTGCCGGATCACTCTTTAACTACTTTTGAAAAAGGAGCACTTTATAACTGTGTAAAATTTTACAATCATCTATCACATGATACGAAGTCATTGCCACTTCTAGCTTTTAAAAGGAAGTTAAAGAGTCATCTGGTAAACAGAGAATTTTATAATGTTCATGAATATTTTAAATGTGTAGTCTAATAAATAACTCTTGACTTGTCATATACTTTTTTGTCAATGTGGCTAATAAATATTGTTATTATTATTATAACCTACAAACTGTATTTTTGTCTTCTTGCATTACGAAGGTTCGACCCAAGTGACTCAAAACAGACGCTGTCAAAGAGAAACATTATAGCACAGTTATATCTTTGCACGTTTGATATCAGTGTGTGTCGATTTCATGTGATTTGTTCAAAAACCACTGATTTGGGAATTGTTGAAACTGATAAACGGGGAAAGAAAATACCTCCAAATAAAATAGAGGCAACCAGAAAAAAACTGTAATTACCCATATTAGGATGTTTCCTAAGTATGCCAGCTATTATTCGAGAAAAGATAACCCGAATGCAAAATATTTATCAGGTGATTTATCTATAAGTAAGATGTACAAAATATATAAAGAGTTTTGTAATAAGCGACACGAGGAACCTGTCAAAGAATCATATTATAGACATGTCTTCAATACAGAGTTTAATTTGAAATCTCATATGCCTTATAGCGATACTTGTAGCCGTTTTCCAGAACCTAATAAAATTTTCCAATGACGAAGAAATTGTAAGGAATGCCAAGCGCGATTTAGAACTACAGCAGAGAAAATCCAAAAAAGCGAATCAAGCTAAGAAATCTGATATAGAGGTAAATTCCGTGGATACCGTTGTTATCTGTTTCGATTTACAACAAACATTACCAACACCACTGCTAGTTACTTCTGAAGTATTTTACCTTCGTCAGCTATGGACGTACAATTTTTGTGTGTATAACTTAATATCTGAAGGAAGCCACATGTTTATTTGGGATGAAACTATCGCCTCCAGAGGTTCACAGGAGATAGGTTCAATGTTGATGTCTACTGAAGTTCTTTAAAAGTTCCCCCCCCCCCACATTACAAAAATCATTGCCTAGTGATTCCTGCGGGGGTCAGAATAAAAACAAAAACATCTTCAAACTATTCACCTTTTTAGTACAAGCTCATTTACTCATTTAACCGAGATTCACCATAAGTTCCTCGAGGCTGGGCACACTTATATGGAGTGTGACAGAAGCTTTGGCCTAATTGAGAAAAAGAAGCGTGTATATCTTCAAGTCTTTGTCCCTGAGCACTGGCAGGAGATAATAAAGAACTCTTCTAAAAAATTTCGTGTACATAATATGGCTACAGAAGATTTTTATCCTTTGTCAACCCTCAAACAAATAATGAATGATCCTAAAAAGTCCACTGATGGCCAAGTTCTGAAATGGAGAAGTATTTCTTGGTTTGCATACTTCAAATCTGAAAGACTTTCAATCAAATATAAAATTACGTTAGATAACGGCTTTGAGTTTTTGAGCTGTTCAATAGGAGTGTCAAAAATTGGTCACCGCCAATCCTTGCAGCTGTTAAATTTGAAACCTCTTAACCAAACTAGGCTAAAAATTAAAACGGCTAAATACAAAAATCTTCTTAGCCTTTAGGTCTATCTTCCTCCCGTCTACCATACGTTTTACAAAAATTTGAAATTCGACAGTTATATCACCCAACAGAGATCGACTCTATCAAATACTGTCAATGACGACGAAGAAGCAGAAGAAAATTTGATAATGGAAACCGATTACGAATAACATTCCTCACTACAGGCTGTTTTTACAGTATAAATAAGTTTTTAAACTGTTAGTTTTATCAATATCGACCATTCACATCTATACTTTGTATAGCTACGTGAAATATTGTTATTCTTATTCTTATAACTAGTTATAAACCTATTTTTTTTCTATATTAATAAAATCAAAAATGTTTAAAGGTTATAGAAGATACTTATGTTTTTTTCATAGCTTATAGTTGCATTTGAACCCTTTTACTAGAAAAATATGTTAAGCAATGATTTGGGTTCAAGTACATTTTTCAAAAATTAACAGTAATAAAAAAAAGTTTGCAAAATGCTGATTTGTCATCTTTATTTCTACTATATAAATTAAATTATCCACTAAAAATGTATTTTGTAAATATTTATCGAAATTTTCAAATACTAATAAATGCTATTTATCTCAGAACAGTAAAAAATTCACTTGAACCTTTTGACTTCTGACTACCTCAATTATCACCTATCTAAAACCAATCATAGATGTACAAATAAAACTCTGTTGCATATATAAAGAAGGTATTACTGGCCTTCTATAAAAAAGATATAACTAGATATATAAATAATTGTGAAACTTGTCAAGTACACAAGTACGATATACATTATACAACCGATAAAACCAAAATTACAAATGATTCCAGTTCCCAACAAGCCTTTTGAAATACTGTCATTAAATGTTTTTCAATACAAAAATCAAAAGTTTTTGACAATAATTGACGAATTTTCAAAATTTAGTTCAACCTATTCAATTCCCGGATGTAATGTTATTCTTATCACAGATCGTCTCATTGAATTTTTCAGTCACCACGGAACACCTTCCATTTGTTCTGTTCTATCCACGTTCACTTGATCGTTTTGGTCAGGTTCTTCCTTGATTAAAACATCGAGGGGTAATGATCGTGGCACGTCTGGGTTTAAAGAAGAGTCGACTTCTTTCTTTATCGACAAGTCAAGCGGTTCATCACCCTCATTTTTTGGATATTCACGGTTAAGCAAACAGCCATAGAATGAATAAACCGTTTCATTCTCGTCATCGGACGACGAAGTCCAGTCTGGCTCTTCTTTAATGGCAACTCCATTTGCTATTTCTGATAAATCTTCCTGCGCAACCTCTTCCTGTGGCTCTTCTTTTATGAAAGCTGGTTCAAAATGAGCCTGTGAATTAAACGAAACTAATTAACTCAAGTTCAAATCATTTGTTTATCTAATTTATGTATCTATTGTAGACTAGTGGCCCGGTCCGGCTTCGCCCGAGAGTTATGTATTTACGAAGCGTACGAAAAGTTTTTTTTTGACAAAACACCGTCATAGTTCAGCCATTTTGTACAAAATATTTACAAATTATATAAACAAACCTCGTTTATCGCTCTTTCTATTAGTGAAAACCGTTTCAAAATCCTTTGCGTGGTTTAGAAGAAGTAAGCGAAGAAACAGACAGAGGCAGACAGCGACTTTGCTTTATATACTATTTAGAGATTATAGACGCGTCGACAATCTTCGAACCCACGACAGCTTGCTCCAAAGGCCAGCATGCTGACCATTACACCAAGCTGCCCTTTTTAATTTATCTACCCGAGTCGAAATTTAAGTTCTATTTAAATTCTAATATGTACTGCCTGAAAACTTATCTAGTACTTATAAGTTCTTAAGTGCTATTTAGGATCTTGTAAACTCTAAAAATTTTATAATTAGGTTCCAGTCAGAACCTGCATATCCTAGCGTGTTCTATTTAGATACTTTTATATTCTTTCACAATTTTTTTAGAACCTTTTTAACTCCTTTTAGGTATACAGATGTTATATTAAAAATTGTAAATAATTCTCGAGATCACCAACTGTAAGATTCTTCTGGGACAAGTACTAATAGTTATATTCAATAATTCAAAATCTAATTAATAATTGAAAAATAATACCGGATTTTACTGTTGAACAAACAAAAAAAAAGTGATTAAAATAGATAATGGACCCGAATTTACAAATGCAAATTTTCGAGAATTTTGTACCCTTCACAAAATATCCATAATCTTGCAACAAAATTACATTCACAATCTAACGCAACTGTTGAAAGACTAAATTCTACAGTTATCGAATACCTACGAATTCTAGACTCTACAAATCCAAATAGAACTATAAAGTCAAATACAATACGCAATCTTGGCCTAGAATAACACTATCCATTTTCTTACTAAACTCACACCGTTAGAAATAATAACAGGACATTTAGAAAATTCAGACATACTATAGATTTAAGCGAAATTTTATTCTGATTATATTTTAAATCATAAAAAAACAACTACCGATCTTTATATATATATTCACGATAAATGCACACAAATTAAAGAAACTAGAATAGAAAAAACTAACAAAAAATTAGAAGATCCTCCAAAATTTGACCCAAAATCAAAAAGTAGAAATAAAGCACTCCCCACATTTAAAGCGAAACAATGTTTAACTTGATAATAGTAACAAAATACTAACAGATACCGATGAGTATCATAAACAACAAAAAGACCATTAAAATTACAGACTATGCCTGTCAATACTGACAAGAGTCTTCAACTGACGGACATATCTGACAACACCGGTGTTTTACCCCTGTTTTAGGCGAAGCCAAAATTTTCAAGACTAAACACATGTTAGTTCATTATTTTGATATCAAGCAAATTTTCGAAAGATTAAATTTCATCGATAAATCTTTAGATCCCGTAAACTCAAGTGAAGCTTTAACCTTTATGACTTTTCAACCCCTAATAGTTCACCAGCTAAAAACTTGTTGTGATAAACTAAGTAATTTATTGCCAGAAACTCATAACAGCGATAAGCGTGGCCTAATCGATGGATTAGGACATATAGTAAAATTGGTAACGGGAAATTTGAATTTTCTAAAGATGCCGAACGATATGATTTAGAAATAGAAAAATTAAGAAGAAATCAACATAAAATTGCTTCAGCAACTAACAAACAGTTAACACTAAATTTAGAAATTTTAAAAAAATTTAATGATACTCTTGACATCCTCACATTTATTGTATGCACAATTAGGTATTACGTTTTTTTATTAAAATTTCTAATTATGTATCGACAATTTTTAGAAAAGTAGAATTGTTTATAAAACGAACTGTAACTTTAGAATAGTTTTCTCATTTCTGTTTTCTTTAAAGGTTGCAGTTGTGCCAAATAATACAATAGAAAGTGAAGTTTATCAACTGCAGTGATGATGAAGACAAAGATTCAACATGGGAACCAGAAGATCACGAAGAAAATAACAATTGCAGTGAAGAAGATAATGCCCCAGATGACAAAGATTCAACCTGGGAGCCAGAAGATCATGAAGAAAATAAAAATGACAGTGATTAGGGTAATGCCTCAGGTGATAAAGATTCAACATGGGAACTAGAAGATCAGGAAGAAAATAATAGTAACACTGCCCCAGATGACGATGAAATTGCAATACCTAAACTAAAATGTAGGAAACGTAAAGCACATCCCGAAACATGGATAAAAATGAAGCAAAGAAAAAAAGAAATCTTGGTGAAGAATACACTTCTGTTAAAGGGAAGAAAATAAAAGGAAAAAATATGAAATTGCCATGTCCTGCAAGCTGTATTTATAAATGCAGTTATAAAGTGAAACATGAGCAAAGAGAAGACATTTTTAAAAAATTTTGGAGCCTAGGTAACTTAATGCTTCAGCGGCAATATGTAGTGAAACAGTTAGTGCAAATAAAATCAAAGTACTAAAAAAAAAAACTGAGAAGAGTATTAGAAAATATTGCAATAATGTACAGGGCGCCCTATTTCTTGACTGTTATATGGGTAACTTCGTTATTTGTGATGGTAGAGAATAGGTTAAATTAGCAAAGTAGTGCAGTTTTTCACAAGGAATGCAGTCGTGAAAAGATAATTGATATACCGGGTGTCAGTAAAAAGTTATATGGAAAAAACGAAATTTCCAATATTTTTGTTATGCCTCGTAGATCCATCGTTTGAAGAGCTAGAGAAAAATGTTTTAGATGTTTTTTAAACAATTTCACAAGCAGAATAAGGCTATCTAAACAGTTTTTGGATAGTTTTTGTAATATTCGTGTACGGGAGTGAGGTTATGTTTTTTTTAATGGGAATAATAGTTGGCTATGGTCGTAGTAGAAAGACTTTTTTTTTCTCTATTCAACCATGTAATATAATGTACACATTTAATTTGAAAAATTTTGAGATATAAGCATTTTTAAGATTTTTTAGTATCAAATCAACATAGCCATGAAACAAAACAAAATCATTTGTTTCACGTTACAAATTAATTAGTTGGCTACTTAATTCTGACAGTTTGCATACCACTTATTACGATTTTTTTATTTTACCTCTAAAAAATGTCTTACATCAACGAAGAAAAAAACGACATGTTATTTTGCTATTATAACCAAAACCGTAATCCGCAAGCAGCAGCAAATTTATATTTTGAAAGATTTATAGAACGCAGGCAGCCTCATCAACGAGTATTTGCCAAATTAGAAGAAAATATTCGATTATATGGTTCATTCACAAAACCCAAAAGTGAGAGAAAGTTCGATGTCGTCACTGAAACGAATGTGTTGGCGTATGTTAACTTTAAACCAGAATCCTCAACTGCTGAAATTGCACACTACTGCAATACTACGAAGGAAACAGCGAGAAGTATTTTAAAAAATCGAAAATTTCACCCTTATCACTATTCCATATCTAATACGTTGTACCTCAGAGATAATCAAAGACGAATCAGATTTTGCCGCTGGTACATTTCTAAATGCCAAGTTGATCCGATATTCTGGAAACACGTTTTATTCAGTGATGAAACGAAATTTACAAACAATGGTATATTTAATCGGCACAATACCGTAATGTATTGTCAAGAAAACCCCCATCTTAACCGCGAGAGAAGGAATCAAAACCATTTCGGTATAAATGTCTAGTGTGGAATATTTTGTGGTAAAATAATTGGTCCCTTTTTTTACGATTACAATTTAAATGCGGTGAATTACCTTAATTTGTTGAGACACGAGCTGGAAGAATATTTAGATGAATTATCTCTAGATATTCGTATAAATTTAAAATATTTTCAACAAGATGGCGCGCCTGCGCATACTTCAAGACTAGTCACACAGTATTTGACGGAACGTTTCGATAATGTTATTGGAAGTAATACAGAAATTGACTGGCCTGCCCGGTCACCTGATCTAACCCCCTTAGATTTTTTTCTTTGGGGTGTTTTGAAAGACAAAGTGTATGCAACAAACCCGGAAAATCTAGAAGATTTAAAAGCCAGAATTCAATCTGCTATTAGAGATATTGATACGCGCACCATAAACAAAGTTTTGCGAAGTGTCAGGAAACGCTGTTTATTATGTATTCAACAAGGTGGAGGACACTTCGAACATTTAAAATAATATTATTAATAAGTTATAGTTTTATACGGTTGCTTTTTTGTTTACTTTAATTTTTCTTTTCTCTTGTTTCATGGCCATGTTGATTTGATATTAAAAAATCTTAAAAATGCTTATATCTCAAAATTTTTCAAATTAAATGTGTACATTATATTACATGGTTGAATAGAGAAAAAAAAAGTCTTTCTACTACGACCATAGCCAACTATTATTCCCATTAAAAAAAACATAACCTCACTCCCGTACACAAATATTACAAAAACTATCCAAAAACTGTTTAGATAGCCTTATTCTGCTTGTGAAATTGTTTAAAAAACATCTAAAACATTTTTCTCTAGCTCTTCAAACGATGGATCTACGAGGCATAACAAAAATATTGGAAATTTCGTTTTTTCCATATAACTTTTTACTGACCCCCGGTATATCAATTATCTTTTCACGACTGCATTCCTTGTGAAAAACTGCACTACTTTGCTAATTTAACCTATTCTCTACCATCACAAATAATGAAGTTACCCATATAACAGTCAAGAAATAGGGCGCCCTGTATATGGCATGAGGGTGAAGCCAAAAGAGGATCCAATGAAATTGGCACTTGCATTTTTCATTTAAAAAAAAAAAAATCAAGGCCTGCCCGTTACCTTTTATTCTGACAACTGCATGGGCCAAAATAAAAATAAGTATTTAACGTCTCTGTATTTATATGCAGTAACTAAATATGAAATACCGTCTGTAACTCACAACTTTCTAATATGTGGACATACGCAAAATGAGGGAGATGGCTTACACTCCTTAATTGAAAAGCAAAAAAAAAGGATGTTAAAATCTGGTCCAATCTGTATACCAGCCCAATGGGTCACTGTTATACAAACAGCCAAAAAGACTGGAAAGCCCTTTAATATCCATGAAATGAGTTATGACGATATTTTTGATTTAAAAAAATTGTCAGAATCTTTTGGCAAAAATTTTCAAATAAATGAAAACGACGAAAAAGTGTCATGGCTTAATATTTCTACAATTAAAGTTGAAAAAGATAATCCGTTTATATTTTTTTACAAAAATAGTTATGACGATTCTGATTTTAAAAAAGTATTTATACGAAGAAAACAAAGAGGTCGACCTCTAAGTGAAATTACAGACATTAAAAAAGCGTATAACGCACCTGTTGGAATAACGTCAAAAAAAAAAGATCTTATTTCTATCTGCAAAGATAATCTAATTCCTAAAAAATACCACGAGTTTTATAATAATCTTGCAATCTCAAAAGATAAGGAATCGGAATACTGATAAATAAGAATTAATAATAATTTATTGTTATTACCTAATTAATTAAAACACAATTTTTATAAAATAGAATAACAAAATTAAGAGCCCCCAGGGGGAACATTGGAATGTCGTTGTTTATCGCAATTACATTACAATGTTCTTTGGGAATTGGCGAACCCAGGGAAACCCGAGCACGCACCAGTCGGTTGTGTACCCGGCTGGGTGATTCATTTAGGGACTATTATGAAGGAAGGACAGTCGCAACATTTTTCTTCTTCCGTTCTTCTGTCTTTTGTTGTTGTTAGCGGTCTTGTCCCTCCGTTATGGGTACACCTTTGTTGCTGTCCTTTGTTTGTAGTAGTCCCTAATAGTACACCTGCGTGTTTGCCGTGCGCGGTGACCCGTAAGGCGGAAAAGAGGATCCTGGCAGTTGAGGTTCGCCTGGGTGCACCAACACACTGCTTTGGCCTCCGCTTCGCTGTAAACGGGCGGCTAGACCTAACCCAGTCTAGTCAATCGGCTAACGTCGTGTTTATTTAGTATTCCGGCGGGGTGAGCCAGTGTCTTTTGATGGAGTGGCGCCGTCTCTTGAGCTGACTATATCACCGTGTAGCCCTGGCGCTCTGTACCGGTTTGCGGTCATCGTCCCCTTGTTGGGCTCCGTGGTGGGCGGGGAGCACGGTTGATGAATATAATAAAATTATTATGGAAAATTTCCCCTCTTTAACCAGCCCTCCCTCTAAGAGAGGGCGTAAAGATGACAATTTAAATTTATTATTTGGTAATGATCTGGCGAATGTTACTCCTTGTAACAGATATTTGATAATGACTAAGGTAACTGGAAACTTCAACGGCGACAGTCCCTTTTACATTAATAAACATCTTGATGGCTTGTTTGGAACTTTTCCAAGTGTTAAAAAGTTGCGTGATGGATGTTTATTAATTGAAACAGCTTCACAGCATCAAGCTCATAAGGTATTGGCATGTACAAATATAAAAGGTGTGGACATGTGCACAGACGTACCAGTAAAAGTAGAACTGCATAAGCAGCTTAATTTCTCTAAGGGCATTATTTATTGTTTTGACCTGCTCAACTGTACTGTTGAAACAATAAAAGAGGAACTTAAAGACCAAGGTGTTACAGACGTATACAGAATTCACGCACGTAGAGACGGTCAATTAGTACCTACACCGTCTCATATTCTTACGTTCTGTACACCGCAGCCTCCGCCATCGATTAAAGCAGCCTTCTATTCTTTGAAAGTACGTCAGTATATACCATCTCCCTTACGTTGCTATAAATGTCAAAAGTTTGGACATTCACAGAATAACTGTAGCTTTCCTAGTCTCTGTGACAATTGCGGCCAACCTTTGCATGAAGATATTCCGTGCAAAAGGGTATCTCACTGCGTTAATTGCGACGGAACCCACTCTGCAAGATCTAGAGAATGTCCACAATACAAAGTGGAGTTCAAGATACAAGAAATAAGAACAACAGAAAAAATTTCTTTTGCAGAGGCCAAGCGCAAGTATCGTGAAACTGTCCCCTCTTTTACACGTTCCTTTGCAAACATTGCTGCCATTCCTGTCGTCAAAGTAGACATGTCAACACAGACATGTGACATGTCTACACAAACCGAAGTTTCCCCATCCAGTTCCAAAGTTGTTGTCAAGAAACAAAATAAAAATAAAAATAAAAAAAGTCCAGATAGATCGAGATCGCCAGTAAAGAAAATTACATCACCGGTAAAATCTCCGGTTAACAAGAATAAAAATGTATCTCCGGTAAAGAAAACTAAGGTTATCTTGAACCGGGATAATAGTCATACTATGACTATAACAAGGACACGCATCGACCATAGCAGCAGTGCAGACTCTGCTATGGACGAAAATATAAGCAGACCTCCTCATCATCGGTCTGATGCAGCGAGGAAAAAAATGAGGTAGCTCCTTATCACTAATTATCACATTCAATTTCTTACAGTGGAACATGAACGGTTTTTATATTCATTTCAGCGAATTAAAACTCCTCCTTAATGATCATAATGCTACTGCTATTAGTTTACAGGAAACACATTTGAAAGACACAAACACTCCGGTTCTTCGTGGTTTTACGATTTATCGTAAAGATAAACCATTCGTGGAACGTGCCAGTGGCGGAGTGGCAGTTTTAGTCCGAAACAATGTGTTTTCCGAAAATGTCCCATTACAATCTGACTTACAGGTCATCGCTGTCAGACTATATGCGCCGAATCCGGTAACTTTGTGTTCAATATACATTCCTCCAACAGAACAACCGACACTTGTAACCATTGCATCTCTTATAGATCAACTTCCACGCCCCTTTATCATCATGGGGGATTTTAATGCCCACAATCCCACTTGGGGTTCAAATCGTGTGGATGCTCGTGGAAGGCTAATGGAGACGTTGATTCTGAATAAAAACTTGGTCGTATTGAACACAGGTTCCAATACACATTTCTCGGCTGCAAATGGGACATTTTCCGCTATAGATCTTACTCTCTGCTCTTCTTCTATCGCCCCATCCTGTGAATGGGAAGTAAATGCCGATCTTTGTAGCAGTGACCATTTCCCAATCATTTGTCGTCTTCTTTCATTCCATGTGGATGAAAAACGCTCCCCGAAGTGGAAAATAAAAGACGCTAATTGGTCACACTTTCAGCAAGTGTTAAATGTCGGCGAAATGAACTTTGGCAATGTCGATGCTGCTGTAGAGCATTTCACGGATGCGGTCATCGAGGCGGCTTTAGCTGCAGTCCCACGCACGTCAACAACACCGCGACGTGTGCCTGTTCCCTGGTGGAATCAGGCTTGTCGGGATGCCATCCGTGAACGTCGTAAAGCTCTCCGTCGCTTCAAAAATAATATGACGGATGAAAATCGTGTACTTTTCATGCAAAAGCGTTCCATTGCCAGACGTATCATAGCAGAGAGTAAGAAGCAGTCATGGAGAGAGTTTGTTTCCACTGTAAGAAGTTCTACTCCCGCCCGCGAAGTGTGGGAGAAAATTCGGAGGATCTCTGGCAAACAGAGTTTCAATTACATTTCTGGATTGGTAATGGGAAATGACATAATTACGTCGCCTGATGATGTCGCTGATCACATGGGTTCATGCTATGCAAAAGTTTCGAGTTCTGCAAACTACTTAGAGAGTTTTTCTGCTCAGAAAAATCAAGCAGAACAAGTTGCATTAAACTTTTCCTCACAAAATGAGGAGAACTACAATGCACCTTTCTCCTCGTGGGAACTACAGTCGAGTTTGCATGATTGCCATGATACTTCTCCAGGATCTGACGATATCCATTACCAATTTTTGAAAAAGCTACCTCCCTCCGGATCTATATTCCTTCTCAAGATGTATAATTTAATATGGTACACCAATACGTTTCCTACCGCTTGGTGTAATTCTATTGTAGTGCCGTTGTTGAAGCCCGGTAAAGACCGAAAACAAGCATCAAGTTATCGTCCTGTTTCACTGACTAGCTGTTTGTCAAAACTTCTCGAACGTATGATCAACCGACGATTGGTTTGGATTCTTGAATCCAGACGATTGATCACGAATGCCCAGTGTGGCTTTCGGAAGCACCGTTCGACGATGGATCATTTAGTCAGGCTGGAGTCCGCAATACAGGACGCCTTTCTTAACAAACAGCACTTGATAGCGGTCTTTTTCGACCTAGAAAAGGCTTACGACACTACATGGCGGTACGGGATACTCCGAACATTACACAATTGGGGTATTAGAGGACATCTTGGGAATTTTATTAATAATTTTTTATTGGAGCGTTACTTCCAAGTCCGTATCGGCAACACTTTGTCTAGTGTCTTTGCACAGGAGAATGGTGTTCCACAGGGTTCGGTTCTTAGCGTCACCTTATTTTCCATCGCTATTAATGGCATAATTGACAGCATTCCATCGTCTGTAGAGTCATCGCTCTATGTTGACGACTTGGCGATCTACTGCTCGTCAAAGTACATTCGTACTGCACAACGTCATTTGCAGTTGGCCATTAATAGCATCCAGAACTGGACAACTAACAATGGGTTTAAATTTTCCGTTGGGAAAACCCAGTGTGTGCACTTTTGCCGCATTCGTAGTTGTTATCAGGAACCATTCTTATATCTTTATAATACGCTCATATCTGTGCAAGATACTGCCCGATTTTTAGGACTTACGTTTGACCGGTCGCTAAATTGGAAGGCTCATTTTAATATTTTAAAGAGGAAGTCGATGTCTTCCCTTAATATTTTAAAAATTTTATCCAGCACCACGTGGGGTGCAGACCGTACTGTTTTGCTGCGTATTTACCGTGCAGTCGTACGGTCTAAATTGGATTACGGTAGCATTGTGTACGACTCGGCGCGTGAGTCGTACATTAGGACGTTAAACGCTGTTCATCACGCCGGAATACGTTTGTCAACCGGAGCGTTCCGATCCAGTCCTGTTGTTAGCATTGCCGCTGAATGCGGAGAGCCTCCGCTGAACATCCGGCGGAAACGCAATATGCTATCCTACGTCTCTAAACTCCGTAGTCAACCTGATCACCCAACTTACAGTTGCGTATTTCAACCAAGGTTTTCTTCTCTGTATAGACGGAGAAGAAATGCAACACGTCCTCTCGGTATCAGGTTGACTCTTCTCCTAGATGAACTTCCGTTGGCCCTTCCTAGAACTCTTAAAGTCGGCCGTAATTCTGTACCCCCGTGGCTAATTCCTGAGCCCGTCATCGACATGTCACTTTCCATTCATCCTCGAAATACAACAACTCCAGAGCTCTATCGCCAGCTTTTCCTGGCATGGCTGGATCGGAATCGAGACTACCGTTCCGTTTACACGGATGGTTCAAAGTCTCTCGACCGAGTTGGTTGCGCGTTCGTCACCGATAACGACAGTTTTGGATACAAGTTGTCTCAAGAGTGCAGTATTTTTACTGCAGAGTTATATGCAATTTTGCAGGCTTTGAGACATGTGCACGGTCCGCACAAATATGTTATTTGCAGCGACTCTTTGAGTGCTCTACAGGCATTGCAGCGTTCCTATCCCAGCCACCCTCTTATTTGTTTAATTCAGGACATATTGTACTCTTTAAAAAGAGGTGGAACCACTGTCCGGTTTTGTTGGGTTCCCGGCCACATGGGAATCGCTGGCAATGAATTAGCTGACACTGCAGCTAAAGACGCTGCAAATAACGGTCAGAGCGTGTTTTGCGTTATCGGTGATGACCTTAAGAACGTACTGATTTCAGCCGTGCAGCAGCTCTGGAAAAATGAATGGAGTGCTGTCGAGGAGAATAAGTTAAGAGCTATAAAATCTACAGTTGACCCATGGCTCACATCTTGCCGTCCCTCCAGGTGGGAGGAAGTGGTTCTTACACGGCTACGCATCGGTCACTGTAGACTAACCCATGGCTTTTTAATGGCTCGGGAGGACCCGCCCCTTTGTGAGACGTGTGACACTCGTGTTACCGTCTCGCACATTTTAATGGAGTGTGTCCAGTTTAGGGACACACGACAGCAGATCGGATTGTCAGGTGATCTGTCGATTGTTTTAGGAAATGATCCTGACAATGTCGATCTGCTGTTTCGATTTTTAAAAGAAACCGGTCTTGACCGGTTTATTTAATTTTATTTATTTATATACATTTAGGCTCATTTACAGCCTTTATGGTTTTTTCTTTATATCTTTCTGTATATTATATGACACATTTTATTTGTACTTATAACGATTTTATTTTATTGTGTGTCAACTTTTGATTTTGCTTTTATATTATTGTTTTTACTTTTGTTTTGTTTACACTTTGTATCTTTACAGACGCTAATGACCTCTGTTGTCGAGCGTCTATAATTCACAATTCATTCATTCAACAAAATTAAGAAAAATCGCAGGATAGTGGACAAAATATTTTATTTATAAAATTAAATTTATTATATTAATTTAAATTTAATAAGTAAAATATTTTGTCCACTATCCTGCGATTTTTCTTAATTTTATTATAATCACGATGGACACGATTTCTAATATAAACAGAATAACATTATTTTTTTATTATTATGGAACTGCAGTACGTTGTTTTGTGTTTATTATTACGAAAATGTTAAATAAAAAAATATTTTTTCTCAAATGTGTGGATTTATTTGGCATTACTCTATAATTAGCTCAAAATTATCAAAACATGACGGTTTTATTTCAAAATAAAAAACAAACTAACTGTTGTAATGTAATAAATTGTCATTTACTTACTTACGCATAAATTGTTTAAATTTCATTTTTCGGTCAGAAATAAGGACACAAATACAAAAAACCCCCTTTAAAATTAATTAAACATTATTTTTTTAATCAACTATGATTCGAAAAACTAATTGCAAATCATACATATAAACGCATAAGCATTTGTGATCCCCTACGTATTTTTTTTCTATAATTAAAATTTCAAGTGCTATTATCTCAAAACTTACATTTTAGAGTTGTGACCCTATTTCAGCCGGAGTGCGATATCCGTTTTCAATAGCAGCAAAGTGAACTACGCTTTATAATCTATCTTTTATTGTCGGCACAAGCACCTCACACATACGCTTAGATTTTTTTTATGATTTTTAAAGTAAAAAGCTATAATGTGAGGTAATATGCCACAGACTGCGGCATATTACCCTATACTTTATTTTATTGTTTTGCAGTGTTATTCAACATGCCACGAACATATTTTCGAAAGGACTTAAGAGCGTTGTGGTCTGAGAAAGACCTACAGAATGCCATAACAGATATTAGGAATAGTAGAGGGTCACTTCGACAAATCAGTCGCACTTATACTGTTCCTGTTCGCACTTTAATGAAAAGAATGAAATCAGGAAATGTTAGTAAAATAAAATTAGGTCGTAAGAGCTGTTTGGGCTCAGACCATGAAGCTAGTTTAGTAAAACACATCCAAAACATGGAAAAGCACGGGTTTCCTCTAACATCGATGGATGTAAAAAAGCTAGCATATTCTTTTGCAGTTCAACAAAACATTCCCCATAATTTCAGTGCCCATAAAAAAGAAGCAGGACACGACTGGTTTTGTTTGTTTATGGGGAGACACCCAGAATTAATTCGCAAAGCCCAAGGAATGTCTACAGCTCGTGTCAAAGGTATGTGTAAAGAAAAGTGCAATTGGTACTTTGAGCTTCTGCGAAAAATTTTAATTGAAAACTGTTTAACCGAAACACCCAGAATTTTTTTTATCTTGATGAAACAGGATTACAACTGAATAATAACCGAGGCAAAGTTATTGCCACTAAAGGCGCAAAAACTGTAAATTGCGTCACAAGTGCAGAAAAAGGGAAACAATATCTGCAATCGCTTGTGTTAATGCAGAAGGACAATTTTTACTGCTCTATTGCATTTTCAAGGAGAAAAAAAAAAGACAATTTGAAGATGGCTTGCCGCCTGGTGGTAAAGTCATAATGTCACAACAGATATTTTTACTACATGGCTTCGTGAACACTTTATTCCACGAAAGGAACAAGGTAAAATGTTACTAATTCTAGACGGTCATTCGTCGCCTTGTTCTTGTTCAGACGTTGAACTATTAGATCGGTCGTTTTTTAAACCTCTCAAGACTTATTGGTTACAAGAATGTAATAACTGGGTACATAACCATCCTGGTCGAAAACTAAGGAGATTACAATTCGCTTCACTTTACTGCATAGTGCAAAGCAGCTACTGTGCAAAATGGAGTTTCTGGTTTTAGAACTTGTGGCATTTATCCTTACGATCAATCAAAAATTCCTGATAATGCTTATGTTATCGATAATGCTGAAATGGTTCCTACGGAATCCAGAAGAAAATCGCAATGAGGCCATTCCTAATGTTGACTTCAAAATGTCTGACACAATTTTGTCATATATAAATATATTTGTTCAATCACAATATTTTAATTTTCAATGTGTAATTTTAATTCAATAGAATGCTTCGTTTATGTCAATTCATCATTTCACAACATAGAAGGCTTATATATTTTGTTGTTGTTATTACAAAATTAACTATCACAATAGATAATTCCTCAATATGCTTAATGTAACAGAACACAATTGTAATCAATTTTCAATTTTTGTAAAATATTGTTTTATTTTGACCTGATGATGAGAGCTTAAGCTCTCGAAACATGTTGTCAATTTCTCTTTAATCCAATAAAGAGTTTTCATCTTGTACGGAAGCAAATTTTGTTATTACTATTTTAATTCTACTACGCATGGATTCAGTTTGTAAAAAAAGGGTGTGAGTCTCCGGACCCCCCGACAGATGTGAAACATCAAAGAAAAGTTATTGAACTCGGTGGTATTCTCTATGTAGTAGTATATATTTTTTCAAAAGAAGCAACTAACTGTTATGCTGACGTAATCCTATATACTGCACTGTAACACCGCGTGTGTTACAGTGCACGCTTGAGCCAGAAACGTAACTAAATACACAGCGAAGTATCTATATTACATACCTAAACGTGTATACATATACTTTTGCTTTACAGTACGTTCGTATGTATACTCTCTCTCTCTCTCTCTCTTCCCGTGCCCGAGCGCGCGGAAGCCGAAAGAGAGAGAGAGAGAGAGAGTGCCGCAGTGGTGGGGAGAACAGCAGCGAAGGAGCGTGTAACCGTACGGCTACAGCCGACTATCTCTATTATTGTGTTGTAGAGGGGAGATGCTATGGCCATTATAAATTCGAATAATAAAATGTTGAACTTCCTGCTGACTCCGATCCATTCATAGTATAAAAGTGTGCCATGGGCTTTACCAGTTAAGTAACTCAGTGTGAGTCGGGCTTTGTACTCGAAAGGTGAAAAAGGGAGAAGTTACTCTGGTGGAATGTGCGGCTACGCGGGGGTACGCGAGGACGGACGCCTGAAATTTCGTTGAAGTCGGTTGCTCCTTTCGGTGTATGTGCGACAGAGACGGGACACTGTGCGATATTGTGAACGATTACTAGTGTTAAGAAAGAACAGCTAGCACGCTAAATCCCCACAACGAAAAAAACACTTTTGGACGCTAAAATACTGGCGTGGGAGGATGATGTGAAAAGAACAGTGCATACTTGACCGTGGTGGCTGAGAGATGTCATTTTTGGAGCTCGCTAAAACTTAGTTACTGAAAACAGAGTGAAAGCTGATAATAATAAAAGCTTTCGAGTTGTTCGTTCGTGCATAGTTCGCGCATCGTTGCAAATAGTTATTAACTGTCGTTCATTGTTGTTTTTGGCCGTTCGTGCTGAGTAGTGAGTACTGTCGCGGGTGGCCGAAACTGTTGCATTGTGTGGCGATACTGGAGCGCCGACAAGAAAGGAAGAGCACGCAGGAGAGAAGACTGCGGGTTTTCTACCTGCAGACAGTGGTCGTCAAACAGCACGCGGAAAAGATAAGAAATTCCCTTTTTCACCCTCATTTACAGTAATCCATATCTCGAGATTAAGAGAGGAGGTGTAGTCAGAATATGCATATTCTAGGTCAAGGACCATCAGATTGAAATAGCATTTCCCCAGTAAAATAGAATCTTGTGATAATATTTGTAAAGTCTGAACTGATTGTTAGAATCTAATAAACGACCGTCGGTCACTTTCATGGTTGACATTCCAGGTTATTATTGTCGCATGTTGTGTTATTTGAGATTTTCCAGTATTTAAGAGATAAATCTGGCGGCGACCCCTATAATAGGGCCAAAACTGCTTATAAGAGAAACGGACGAAGGTAAGATTCTGATTTGTCTCGCGTGGTGGCTCGTTGGCGTCAATCTTCTGAGTCAGCTTGCTGACCGTTGCGTAGAACAGGCCACTAATAGAACTTTTGTCAACCCTAAGGACCTTCAAAAGGCCCGGTTATAAATTGGCGACCTTGCCTTAGGATCAGTAATATTTCAAAAATAGTTTTTGAAAAAGTATATAAGAATTTGGCGCGAAAAGCAACACAGCGTGAGAAAGTCGGAATCTTCGGTGTTGTATTTTGTATGTGTTATTAATTGTTATACATTATATGTTATTGTTGTTATTTGATGAGGCTAGAGTACCAGCAGACACGAGCGTGTTGACACAAATAGTGCGTAGTAGGCGGGGAAACACGGGGGTAAACAAACGCTTTCGTATTTGTTTATATAGAATGCGATAGTCATATGTTCAACGGTTTAAGTTTTATAGTCAGTAGCGGCGATATTTTTTTTTCTCGTCAAGTATTGGTTTTGACATATCACATCTTAGCGTTAGATTTGTTTGGTTGCTTGGCATATCTAGGTACACCACAGAGTCTAGGAGGAAGTAATAGAATAAACCAAAAATGGATCCATTAGAGACAAGCGTAGGAAATGATAGTACCGTAGTGGAATTTTCGGAAAACGAAATACAACAGAATCCGAAAATTATGAGTAGTACAAATAACGACTCGGGGTTAGGAGAGTCATTAGATAACTCAAAGGGAGAAAAACAAAAAATAGACCTGGGGGGAAATGAAGCGTTAATGCTTATGCTGACGCAAATGCAGACTCAGTTCTTGCAACACTCTGACGAACAGACACAAAAACTGCAGACTCAGTTTTTGCAACACTCTGACAAACTAACACAAGAAATTAACAAACAGTCGCAAAAAAGTGAGGAAATGAAGGTTGAATTGCGGACCCAGTTCTCGCAACAATGGGACGAAATGAAAACCAAATACAAAGTATTAGCGGACCCTTAAGGGACGAAGTGGACCGGGTGAAAGCGGAAATAGGCACCGAGTTGAGAGACGAGTTTCAAATGCTCGCGCTAGAATTTCAGGAAAACACGCTAAGTCAGGCCAGGGAAAGAATCGAGCAGGTGGAGAGAAAAGTCGATACTAGGTTTTGCAAACAAAAAATAGTTTTAGAAAATCATATTGAGGAATTGAATAAAAAAAATAGGTAGTAACAGTGCACAACTACAAACATTTAAAAATAAATCCAGTCCAGTGGCGCCCTGCGGCCACGGAGATTGTATTTCATACGAAACTCATAAATTCGATAGTTGTACGCATCCGCTGGTTTTCATTAATGCACTGGAAACCCGTTTTACTCGAGGGGTTTATGACGAGGTAGGCAAGTTATTGATGGCTAAGGCAGGGTTATCCGGGCGATCGCTGGTAATGTTCCAGCCAATTGAGTGTCAGATAGAAACATTTATGGAATTTAAGGACTGGTTTCTGTCTATGTTCTGGTCGGACGAAGACCAAGGGGATATTAGGCAACAAATAGCAATGAAAAACATTTATGGCCCGCGGAGAGGTACTATGGTGGATCATTTTGTCCATTGGTACAACCAAGGAGTATACGTCAACCCGCCAATACCAGAACAAAATTTAATTCGTAGCATTTTCGGGCACTATCCGGCAAAGTGGCGAATTCACCTATTTTCAAAGAGGGGGCTAAGGTATCAGGAGGCCATAAAGGAAATAGAATGCCTAGAGCGGATAATAGTCGAACAAGAGAGCGATAATAATAGTAATAATAATAATAATAATAATAATAGTAAAAATACAATCAGACAAGATAGGAATGCAGGTAATAACCGGTACCAGGGGCGTAACAGAGATAATAACTATAATCGAAGTAATCGGGAGTCGTACGAGAACCGCGAAAACACACCGAATTACTGTCCGGGGAACGATCAGGGAGTTGGTCCGTCGGCGCATCCACAAACGAACACCCCCCAGGGGGAACATTGGAATGTCGTTGTTGAGTTATCGCAATTGCATTACAATGTTCTTTGGGACTTGGCGACCCAGGGGCCCCAGCCCGCACCAGTCGGTTGTGTATCCGACTGGGTGATTTATTTAGGAACTATTATGAAGGAAGGACAGTCGCAACTTTTTTTCTTCTTCTGTTCTTCCCTCTTTTTTGTTGTTGTTAGCGGTCTTGTCCCTCCGTTATGGGTACACTTGTGTTGCTGTCCTTTGTTTGTAGTAGTCCCTAATAGTACACCTGCGTGTTTGCCGTGCGCGGTGACCCGTAAGGCGGAAAAGAGGATCCTGGCAGTTGAGGTTTGCCTGAGTGGATCAACACACTGCTTTGGCCTCCGCTTCGCTGTAAACGGGCGGCTAGACCTAACCCAGTCTAGTCAATCGGCTAACGTCGTGAATATTTAGTATCCCGGCGGGGTGAGCCAGTGTCTTTTGATGGAGTGGCGCCGTCTTTGGAGCTGACTATATCCCTGTGTAGCCCTGGCGCTCTGTACCGGTTTGCGGTCATCGTCCCCTTGTTGGGCTCCGTGGTGGGCGGGGAGCACGGGTGATGAATACTATATATATATACTATGAGCAATTTTCCTCCTCTATCTAGCCCTCCCTCTAAGAGAGGGCGTAATGATGAAAATCTTAATTTATTATTTGGCAACGACTCAAGGACGATAACTCCTTGCAATCGGTATTTGTTGATGCGTAAAGTCGACGGCAATTTTAACAACGATAGTCCTTTTTATATTTCCAAACACCTTACTGGCTTATATGGAACTTTAAAATGTGTGAAAAAATTGCGTGATGGTACTTTACTGATCGAAACTTCGTCACCGCAGCAAGCTGAAAAAATTTTAACATCTACTAGCATCAAAGGAATTGATATGATTACTGACGTACCAGTAAAGGTCGAAGTACATAAGCAGCTTAATTTCTCAAAAGGCATTATTTATTGTTTTGATCTGCTTAACTGTACTGTCGAAACAATAAAAGAAGAACTCAAAGATCAGGGCGTTACAGACGTTTACAGAATTCACGCTCGTAGAGACGGTCAATTAGTACCTACACCGTCCCATATTCTAACGTTCTGTACACCACAACCTCCATCTTCAATTCAAGCAGCCTTCTATTTATTAAAAGTACGTCAATACATACCATCTCCATTACGTTGTTATAAATGTCAAAAGTTTGGACATTCACAGAACAACTGTAGCTTTGCCAGTCTCTGTGACAATTGCGGTCAACCTGTACACGAAGATATTCCATGCAAAAGGGTGTCACATTGCGTTAATTGCGACGGGACTCACTCTGCAAGATCTAGAGAATGTCCACAATACAAAGTGGAGTTCAAGATCCAAGAAATAAGAACTACTGAAAAAATTTCTTTTGCAGAGGCCAAGCGCAAATATCGCGAAACTGTTCCTTCTTTCACACGTTCCTTTGCAACCATTGCTGCCGTCCCTGTCGTTAAAGTAGACATGTCAACCCAGACATGTGACATGTCTACACAAACCGAAAATTCTCCATCGATATCTAAAGTTGTTGCCAAAAAAGTTATCAAAAATAAAAGTAAGAAAAGTTCAGCTAGTAGATCGAGGTCGCCAGTTAAAAAGGCGACTTCACCAGTCAAGTCTCTTGTTGAAAAGAGTAAACAATCTCCGGTAAAGAAAACTAAGGTGATCTTAAACCGGGATAATAGTCACACAATGACTATAACCAAAACTCGCATCGACCATAGCAGCAGTGCAGACTCTGCTATGGACGAAGACATCGCGCGACCTCCTCATCACCGTAGTGACGTGATGAGGAATAAAACGAGGTAGCTTTTATCTTCTTTATCTTAAAAATTCAATTTCTTACAGTGGAACATGAACGGTTTTTATATTCATTTCAGTGAATTGAAACTCCTCCTTAACGACCATAATGCTACTGCTATCAGTTTACAGGAAACACATTTGAAAGACACCAACACTCCGGTTCTTCGTGGTTTTACGATTTATCGTAAAGATAAACCATTCGTTGAACGTGCCAGTGGCGGAGTGGCAGTTTTAGTTCGAAACAATGTGTTTTCCGAAAATGTCCCATTACAATCTGACTTACAGGTCATCGCTGTCAGACTTTATGCGCCGAATCCGGTAACTTTGTGTTCAATGTACATTCCTCCATCAGAACAACCGACACTTGCAACCATTGCGTCTGTTATAGACCAACTTCCACGCCCCTTTATCATCATGGGGGATTTTAATGCCCACAATCCCACTTGGGGTTCAAATCGTGTGGACGCTCGTGGAAGGCTAATGGAGACGTTGATTCTGAATAAAAACTTGGTCGTATTGAACACAGGTTCCAATACACATTTCTCGGCAGCTAATGGGACATTTTCAGCTATCGATCTTACTCTCTGCTCTTCTTCTATCGCCCCATCCTGTGAATGGGAAGTAAATGCCGATCTTTGTAGCAGTGACCATTTCCCAATCATTTGTCGGCTTCTTTCGTTCCATGTGGATGAAAGACGCTCCCCAAAGTGGATAATAAAAGAAGCCGATTGGTCACGGTTCCAAGAAGCGCTTGATATCGGCGAAATGAACTTTGGCAATGTTGATGCTGCTGTAGAGCATTTCACGGATGCGGTCATCGAGGCAGCTTTAGCTGCAGTCCCACGCACGTCAACAACACCGCGACGTGTGCCTGTTCCCTGGTGGAATCAGGCTTGTCGGGATGCCATCCGTGAACGTCGTAAAGCTCTCCGTAGCTTCAAAAATAATATGACGGATGAAAATCGTATTATTTTCATGCAAAAGCGTTCCATTGCCAGACGTATCATAGCAGAGAGTAAGAAGCAGTCATGGAGTGAGTTTGTTTCCACTGTAAGAAGTTCTACTCCCGCCCGCGAAGTATGGGAGAAAATTCGGAGGATCTCTGGCAAACAGAGTTTTAATTATATTTCTGGATTGGTAATGGGGAATGATATAATTACGGCGCCTGAAGAAGTCGCTGATCACATGGGTTCATGCTACGCAAAAGTCTCGAGTTCCGCAAACTACCTTGAGCGTTTTTCTGCTCAGAAAAATCAAGCAGAACAAGTTGCATTAAACTTTTCCTCCGAAAATGAGGAGAACTACAACGCACCTTTCTCCTCGTGGGAACTGCAATCGAGTTTGCATGATTGCCATGATACTTCTCCAGGATCCGACGATATTCATTACCAATTTTTGAAAAAGCTACCTCCTTCCGGATCGATATTCCTTCTCAAGATGTTTAATTTAATCTGGTACACCAATACGTTTCCTACCGCTTGGTGTAATTCTATTGTAGTGCCGTTGTTGAAGCCCGGTAAAGACCGGAAACAAGCATCAAGTTATCGTCCTGTCTCACTGACTAGCTGTTTATCAAAACTCCTCGAACGTATGATCAACCGACGATTGGTTTGGATTCTCGAATCCAGACGATTGATCACGAATGCCCAGTGTGGCTTTCGTAAGCACCGTTCAACTATAGATCATCTAGTCAGGTTAGAGTCCGCAATACAGGACGCTTTTCTTAACAAGCAGCACTTGGTAGCGGTCTTTTTCGACCTTGAAAAGGCTTACGACACTACATGGCGGTATGGAATACTCCGAACACTGCATAATTGGGGTATCAGAGGACATCTTGGGAATTTTATAAATAATTTTTTATTAGAGCGCTACTTTCAAGTCCGTATCGGCAACACTTTGTCTAGTGTCTTTGTACAGGAGAATGGTGTTCCACAGGGTTCGGTTCTTAGTGTCACCTTATTTTCCATCGCTATTAATGGCATAATTGACAGCATTCCGTCATCTGTAGAGTCATCGCTCTACGTTGACGACTTGGCGATCTACTGCTCGTCAAAGTACATTCGCACTGCACAACGTCACCTGCAGTTGGCCATTAATAGCATTCAAAACTGGACAACCAACAACGGGTTTAAATTTTCTGTGGGGAAAACCCAGTGTGTGCACTTTTGCCGCATTCGTGGTTGTTATCAAGAACCATTCTTATATCTATATGACACTTTGATTTCTGTACAAGACACTGCTCGATTTTTAGGACTCACTTTTGACCGGTCGTTAAATTGGAAGGCTCATTTTAATATTTTAAAGAGGAAGTCGACGTCTTCCCTTAATATTTTAAAAATTTTATCCAGTACCACGTGGGGTGCAGACCGTACGGTTTTGCTGCGAATTTATCGTGCAGTCCTGATTTCAGCCGTGAAGCAGCTCTGGAAGGATGAATGGAGTGCTGTCGATGAAAACAAGTTAAAATCCATAAAGTCTATAGTTGACCCATGGTTCACATCTTGCCGTCCCTCCAGGTGGGAGGAAGTGGTCCTTACACGGCTGCGCATCGGTCACTGTAGACTTACACATGGTTTTTTGATGGCTCGTGAGGAACCGCCCCTCTGTGAAACGTGTGACACTCGCGTTACCGTTTCGCATATTTTAATCGAGTGTATCCAGTTTAGGGACACACGACAGCAGATCGGATTGTCAGGTGATCTGTCTGTTGTTTTAGGAAATGATCCTGACAATGTCGATCTGCTGTTTAGATTTTTAAAAGAAACCGGTCTTGACCGGTTTATCTGATTTTATTTATTTGTGTACATTTGGGCCCCTTTACAGCCTTTATGGTTTTTTACATTATATCTTACTACATTGTATTGTATGACACTTTTTATTTGTACTTGTGATTGTTTTGCTTTGTTGTATGTTAACTTTTGATTTTGCTTTTGTTTTTATTTACATTTATTGTTTTAGACGCTAATGACCTCAGTTGTCGGGCGTCTATAATTTACAATTCATTATCGTGCAGTCGTACGGTCTAAATTGGATTACGGTAGCATCGTGTACGACTCAGCGCGTGAGTCGTACATCAGGACGTTAAACGCTGTTCATCACGCCGGAATCCGATTGTCAACCGGAGCGTTTCGATCGAGTCCTGTTGTTAGCATAGCCGCTGAATGCGGAGAGCCTCCGCTGAACATCCGGCGGAAACGCAATATGCTATCCTACGTATCTAAGCTCCGTAGTCAACCTGATCACCCAACTTACAGTTGCGTATTTCAACCTCGTTTTTCTTCTCTGTATAGACGGAGAAGAAATGCAACACGTCCTCTCGGTATCAGGTTGAATGTTCTTTTAGATGAACTTCACTTGGCGCTTCCTAGAACTCTTAAAGTAGGCCGTAATTCTGTGCCCCCGTGGCTTATTCCTCAGCCCGTCATCGATATGTCACTTTCCATTCATCCTCGAAATACAACAACTCCAGAGCTCTATCGCCAGCTTTTCCTGGCATGGCTGGATCAGAATCGAGACTACCGTTCCGTTTACACGGATGGCTCGAAGTCTCTCAACCGAGTTGGTTGCGCGTTTGTCACCGATAACGCCAGTGTTGGATACAGGTTGTCTCAAGAGTGCAGTATTTTTACTGCAGAGTTATATGCAATTTTGCAGGCCTTGAGACATGTGCACGGTCCACACAAATATGTTATTTGCAGCGACTCTTTGAGTGCTCTTCAGGCATTGCAGCGTTCCTATCCCAGCCACCCTCTTATTTGTTTAATTCAGGACAAATTGTACACTTTGAAAAGAGGTGGAACCACTGTCCGGTTTTGTTGGGTTCCCGGCCACATGGGAATCGCTGGCAATGAACTAGCTGACACTGCAGCTAAGGACGCTGCAAATAACGGTCAGAGTGTATTTTGCGTTATCGGTGACGACCTCAAGAGCGTACTGATTTCAGCCGTTCAGCAGCTCTGGAAGGATGAATGGAGTGCTGTCGATGAAAACAAATTAAAATTTATAAAATCTACAGTTGACCCATGGTTCACATCTTTCCGTCCCTCCAGGTGGGAGGAAGTGGTCCTTACACGGCTGCGCATAGGTCACTGTAGACTTACACATGGTTTTTTGATGGCTCGTGAGGAACCGCCCCTCTGTGAAACGTGTGACACTCGTGTTACCGTTTCGCATATTTTAATAGAGTGTGTCCAGTTTAGGGACACACGACAGCAGATCGGATTGTCAGGTGATCTGTCGGTTGTTTTAGGAAATGATCCTGACAATGTCGATCTGCTGTTTCGATTTTTAAAAGAAACCGGTCTCGACCGGTTTATTTGATTTTATTTATTTGTATACATTTAGGCCCTTTTACAGCCTAAATGGTTTTTTCTTTATATCACTACATTATTTTATATGACACATTGTATTTGTAGCTATTAGATTTTATTTTGTTGTATGTCAACTTTTGTTTTTGTATTGATTTTGCTTTGGTTTTATTGTTTTTGGTTTTCTTTTGTTTACTTTTTTATTTTTAGACGCTAATGACCTCTGTTGTCGAGCGTCTATAATCTACAATTCATTCATTCATTCACAAACGAACAATGATAATCGCGGGTATCGTGCGAACCAGATCATGGTTCGCGATCAGCCGGAAAACTAAGAAAATTCCGCCCACCTCGTGCTCCAGTGGACGGGATTTACAAACACGGGAGCTCAAATGACTACTCGAACTTGACATACCCCAACAAACAATTCTCTTCGCCTTGGGCTTCAGGCAACAGGATTGTCGCACACGGGAGCCTACATGACGACCTTGATACGACGTACCTGGACGAACTGTTCGCGATACGCGGCGATTCGAGTGACCATAACAAGTCGCGCGTGATCTCGCTGTATAACCGCGATCAGATCAGACAGAAGCTAATGAATGAAGACGAGGGGGAGACGAATGATAACGCGGCGCGCGGGTCAATGTCACCCTATGTCGAGGGCACTATAGGAGAAAAGGGCGTGCAAATACTAATAGATTCCGGTAGCGACATAGCGGCTATAAATGAGCAGGTCTTCGACGACCTACGATCAGGATGAAACAAGTTGTCATTCCTGCAGGTAAGTGGGCTTCAAATAGTGACGGCTACGGGCGCGCGGTCAAAAAGAATTAAATATGAAACGATACTGGACGCGACGGTAGGAGATGAAAAAATAACCATACATTGCTACGTGGTACCGCAATTGAATGCGGAAGTGATCATAGGCTCGGACTGGGTAGACGAGTATGGAGGTTTAATTAATTACCGTGATAATGTAGTAGATTTCAAAAAATCTAACCGACTCTGTAAAATGAAGTTTTCTAATAAAGGCGCGCGGGTAACTAAATCATTAAAAATAAGACTTAAGGTTATGACCGTGGACACACTACATGATACGCCACTGACCAATACAGACGATACTGTAGTCGGTGCATTACAAACCATAACAAAACAAATAGGTGAGATAGAAGAAAGGGGTGAGAAGGGAACAGACAACACACTCACTATACAACGGACATTAGATAATAAACAACAACAATCGCTAAATCGGCTATTACAGGCGTATGACTGTTTGTTTTCAGACAGGCCAGGAGTAGTGAGAAATTTTGTCTGTAAATTAAAAATAAGACAAGACGTTCCCTTTAAAAAGAAATCTTATCTGGTACCATATGCTAAGCGACAGGCAGTGCAGAATGAAATTGATCGGATGCTTGAATTAGGTATAATTAGTGGGTCGAGTTCTCCATACACTAACCCTTTAGTAGTTGTGGCGAAAAAAGATGGATCTGTGAGGTTGTGTTTATATGCGCGCGAGATAAACTAAATAATTGTACCGGACCGCGAATTTCCGATGATAATAGACGACATTATAAGTAAATTTGCGGGGGCGAAATATTTTTCATCATTGGATCTGACGGCGGGGTACTGACAGATACCACTGGACCCAGATAGTAGGAAATATACCGCATTCTTGTACAATGGACACAACTATGAATTTCAAGTGTTACCTTTTGTCCATCAGGTTGAAATAGCATTTCCCCAGTAAAATATAATCTTGTGATAATTATTGTAAAGTCTGAACTAATTGTTAGAATCTAATAAACGACCGTCTGGTCACTTTCATGGTTGACATTCCAGGTTATTATTGTTGCATGTTGTGTTATTTGAAATTTTCCAGTATTTAAGAGATAAATCTGGTGGCGACCCCTATAATAGGGCCAAAACTGCTGATAAGAGAAACGGACAAAGGTAAAATTCTGACTTGTCTCACGTGGTTGCTCGTTGGCGCCAATCTTCTGAGTCAGCGGACTGACCGTTGCGCAGAACAGGCCACTAGTAGAACTTTTGTCAACCCTAAGGACATTCAAAAGATCCGGTTACAAGCTCTCTGCATCTGTGTTCACCAGCATAATTATAAAACATTTGAAAAACTATTATATATCCGAACCAAAGATGCCAGTTGTGTTTTGGTCTGATGGATGCGGGTATCAAAATCGGAACGTCTTATCAAATGCCCTTTGAAAGTTTAGCCTGAAACACAATATACAGATAGAACAGAAATATCTAGTCAGAGGACATACCCAGTTAGAGAGTGACAGTATTCACAGTGTTATTGAACGAAAATTGTAAAGCATCTACAGACAGGCAAATCCAGCTCGCCTTCTAGTGCTCTCTCTCTCTCTCTAGTGTTCTCTGTTCTAGTGTTGCACAGTGCACACGCGCGCTGTCTGGGGTTTTAAACGTGGCTTAAGTTCTTAAATACAATATATCTAATTTTTAGAACGGTGAGTGACGGTGTGAATGTGTAAAATTACCGATACATGCAAACGGGGGGCAAAAAAATGTTTTTTGTTTATTTCTATAAAATTTCTCTGTTCCTTTGTTTCTTTTTTTTAAATCTAACGCTGTAGCACTGATAAAATTAACGTATTGTAGCATTAACATATTTTGTAGAAATGACCAATAGTATTTCTTCGTGATTATCTAACTAAAAATATTATTTTAGTTTTTATAATTATCTCAAGAGCAATGATTCCGCTACAAAAATGAGTCATGCACTTGACAATATTGATTCTTGTAAACGCATTTATCGCCTTCAGATATTCTAAAAAATAAAAGCTGAAGTATTCAAATCAAATGATTAAAATAACAGACCAAAATATTATTTCATTAACAATAAAAAATTGTAGATGTATTTGTTAAAATAATTCGATTCAATAATAAATAAGGTTCATTGATCGATAGAACTCCTTTTTTGTTTATGTTGTTTTCGTAAAGACAAAATAGCAAACGTCGGCTAAAGTTGACATATATGCATTTGAGAGAAACTAAATTACAATTATCTAATTATGTTTTATTTGTTACCATTTATTTTTAATAGAGTGTATATCTACAGGGCCGGATTAACCATGTCGGGGCCCCCAGGCAATGCAATTCTCGGGGCCCCTTTTTAGCTGTTTATATCAAAATTCATAAGTTTTGTAACACAGCACAGTAAAACTTTTTAAATTAAATTCATTCACGGTCGCAAAACTTACAAATCGCAATTACAGATCAAACATTTCAAAACTTTTGTTTATCATACTGTATTTCGACGCATGCTGTCAGTTGATGAAATACTTCATACTTACAGAACAGAACTATCTAGTATTGAGTAGTAGAACTAATAATATGGATGCGTTCCGTAGCGTATTGTATGATTCATACAATACGCTACGTAACGCATCCATTCATACAATACGCTACGTAACGCATCCATATTATTAGTCCTACTGCTCGATACTAGATGGTTCTGTTCTGTAAGTATGAAATATTTCATCAAGTGACAGCATGCGTCGAAAAACAGCAATAATACCTATTGTCATTGAGGATACAAATTTTCCAATTAAATTTTCACTCTATGAAACATTTTCAATGCGGGGCCCCTAGGCAGTTGCCTACTCTGCCTAATGGTTAATCCGGCCCTGTATATCTAGATGTGTAATGGGCTATATTATTGGCGAGTGATAACAGTTATATGTAAAAACGAGCGATACGACTCACACGAGTCGTAATACCATTACGCACAAGATATATACAGGGTTGTGACCGTGACTGCTCGTAAAATCAAACTTTCGCGATTTCCTGCTTCCCTAATTATTTTAGGAAAAATATCTTCAATAAAAGTTTTAGAACATACAATTCTGCATCTAAATCAACAAAATTAATTTTGCATGCTTTGTAACGGCAGAAATTTGATATGAAAATGTCAAAATTACCTCAAAAACAGATAGCGATAGCCATGAAACTTGAACAAAATGATGACAATAAAAGTAGATAAAGAAATAATCAGTTAATAAAATAAAATGTAAATTGAAGTAAAACGTAATTTAGTCTGGGTGTAAACCCGACAACAAATGGGTCATTTGCAAAATAAATAAGACAAATTATGTTATAGACATGGAAGACGTACTGGAAATTGATGATGATGGTTGGGCGACAGAGAGCCTCTGTACTCCTCCAACTAGCCCGTCCCGTGCCCTAAGGGCATTCCGGAAAGGTACCCAAAAGATAGGGACATGCTTATAGCCGCCGGGTACATTATACCAACCCCAGAAAAATGGCAGTTTAGACGAAAGCAGTTACTTTGGTTGTTTGGCCCGATATCGCCCACACCTGAGAAGGAAAAAAGACAGACGAAAACAGAAATCATGCCCAGCATTTCTTTGGGTACTTCTATGACGGCCCAGCCACGAAAGAGATTGGATGTACCGCTACCAGAAAATGAAAAGGTCCCTCAGTATCAAGCAGCCCCAAGGATACGATCGCCGCCACAACGGACATCAAAACGGCGTAAGGACCGAAGACGCCGCCAGCGAATACGGTTACCGGATGGTCGCCGGATTCGGGTCAGGTATACCGAAAACGCGGTATACACGAAGGTAATCCCCTTGAAGGAGCCCAAGTAGAAAAAATAGTGCTGGTGGTAAATTTTTTTTGTTGTTTTGTTAATTGGATTTGTGAAAAAAAATACTATATAGATTGTGTTAATTGTTCTTTTGAAAAATATAGATATAGTTGAGTTATATTCATTGTTTAAAAAAAAAAAAAAGGAAAAAAAAAATATTTTTAAATGATTTCTTTTCTGAATAAAATAAAATAAGAAACTTACATTAAATAAGAATAATTTATATATAAGAAGAGATCGGTTTCCACTCTTGGGCACTGTGGAGAAATCGGTAACTCACCTAGCCGGAAACTGGGGGTTTCGGGTTCAAGTCCCGACAGTGGTCATTTGATTTTTTCTTAGATATAGCTCAAAAATCATGGCAGCCTAGCTGTCTGAGATATTTATTATTTTCACCTCTAATTGTTATGTGAATAATATGGTGTGGATATAAGGGGTTTTAAATCGATTGATTTTATCATTTACCAATTAAGAATAATTTAGTAATAACGATACATCTGTCTAGTTTTTGGGAATTTTTGTCTAATTGATTTTTAGTTTTTTTTTTCGAGCTAAAGAGCAAAAAATTAACTTTAAGGGGCGTTTCTGTAACGAAAGAGCCATATCATTATATTTTGTGTTTGAAAAAATAATAATCTTAACTTTTATAGAACTGATTTTTATAGTTAAAATTAGACCACTAACCTTTTTCATGTTAGAACAGATATCTCATATTGGTACATATGAACGTAATAATATATGCATATTTCGCCACATCTAAAGTGAAAATAATGTAGATATATTTACATAACCATAAAGCAATTATGCGTAATTATAATATTTCATTACTAAATATAGTTGAAAACTTCATTTTGATTGAATAATTAACAATTTGAATATATTAAATGAACTCACGATGAATTCTAACCTAACCTCACTGTCAATGAAAACATACCTTTTTTTAGACATTGGAAAAAGACGCCACCAATATTGTCGCGAAGAATCATTTAATATATTCAGTGGTAAATGCATTTAGGTAAGTGAAATGTAATTAACATATTTGTAAGACAACCTGGATTCCAATCATGAAAATAATATTGTATTAGTTATGAATTTACAATTGTATTTTTAAACAGATATATTTATTATTAAACGCATATCTGTCAACTATTAAAAAAGTAAACACAAGTTTGCAACCTATAATATATCTAAAATGAAATGTACCATCAAAAGTAAGTAGAATAGTGTGCCAAGCCGCGCACAGATGTCCGTAAGCTATTACTAACAGCGGTCGACACTCAGACGGCTAAGCATCTATACGACCCTCCAGCAGTACGCGGCTTGAATCAGTTCATTTCAGGAACTCAGTGAACGAATCCTTCCGAATCGTTCACACTTCATCGTTGCGTTCAGCGACTGGTGAGTTTTAGACTATATGTTGCACCGTGGCTAATTCATTTCTGCCAATGTTGGACTATTGCAGACCATCGGCTTAAGTGTCTAGTCCACAAAGTGACTGTAGTCTCTAAATTAATTTCTTTGACCATATGTCAAGTATGCTATTTTTCACCTTCTGCCAGTAGTTACTAAAGCACAATGGTAATTTTCATTTAAATTTTAACGGTTTCAATGAAACCACAGATACATAAAAAATGTGTCTAGATTTATGAGCACAATGGTGTTGCTAAGGGTTTGTAAATGTGTTATTGATTGTAAAGAATTTATATTTGAGCTGTTTGTCTAATAAATCGGCACTAGCTGAAATTACCAAAATCTTTTCGTTTAAAACTAATTGATTTTGAATTACAGCAGTTTTATTTCAGTTTTGGATATTCTCCAGCAAGGGTAAGCGTTGTCCACACTTATACGACACACATACGCACAGCTGAGTTTATTACGGGTAATTGTACCCTATACACGAAACTGGGCACACTCACACACGGCCGAGTCTGTTACGGGTAAATGTACCCTAAAGACGAAACCGTATTTCACACGTACACACACAGCTTCGTTTATTATGGGTAACTGTACCCTATAAACGAAAACTGGACACTCACGCCACGGCCGAGTTTATTACGGATATATGTGTCCTATAGACGAGTTCGTAATATATACACGTTGATTATCGGTACGGGTGGATGCACCCTAACGAGAAGCAATTTCATACGTAACACTTCAGACACAGAACGTTTAGTATGCCTGGATATAATACCGGCGCCTAAAGGTTCACACGCCATACGTACATCCTATCACCAGAAAGTTGCGCGGCTGGAGAATTATATTCTAACTTTTCATTTAAATTACAATTTTCGACTTAAGAGTAGCATAGAAAGGTTATAGAGTACCTACCTAAGTGGTTTAGGACTATCAGTCAAACCCACAAACCCCTTGTATGCGGACTCACCGATCCTGTTTTTACTGTCCACAGGCATTAAACGAACTTCCGTCTGTCTCTTAAGATTACAGACAATAAGTTACGCGGTGGGAGTTTTTTAGAGGCAGTAATAAATTTGCTCAAGGACCCAAACAGTATCTTTTTGAGAGGGCCTAAAGGACAGAACCGTTACACCCTGAAAAATAGCATTTTTTTAGTTACGTGGTATTGCAGTTTCACAGTCGATTTGAGGACTTGTTATTAAATCGTTTTTCTGCCAAACAAACCGTGGCACTTTAAAAGCGTATGAAAATTGATGGAAATAGCTGCGTAATAACAAGCGCAAAATTTTTGCAGAACATTCAGGAACGAAAGCAGAAAGCTATTAAAACTCCGAAAATGAAAAAGAAAACCAAAATTTCCAAACCAGGAATGAAAACTAAAATGATAAAAAGAACAAAAAAAGAAATGAAACGACCGAAGTGAATACAGATTCCAGTGCATCTGGTGAAATAAGTCTGAGTCTGAGAGATATGAAAATTGGTAGAGGCCATTTTCATATTTGGACAGAAGATAAAGGAGGCCGTGGCCCAGAAGGAGTTGGGAGTAGTATTTTGTCGTTTCTATCCAATGTTTCTGAACACCAAAAACATCTTGTAGCATGGAGTGAATCTGCTAGCGGTCAGAACAAAATTTTTTTCATCGTTTGCCTATGGCATTATCTGATACAAGGAGCTTTCGAAATAATAGAACACAAATTTCCAGAAGTTGGCCATACCTTTATAGATTCAGATCGCGATTTTGCTGCTGTGGAAAAGTATGTCAAAAAAATGAAAATATTTATATGGTAGACCAGTACATGAATCTTATGAGAGAAAGCCGAAGAAAAAACCCTTTCGTAATAACACGAATGGAAGACAAATTTGTTGATATTAAAGAGCTGCCGAGAAAATTAGGTTTCATAAACCGCAAAAAAGTGACAATGGCGAAAAGATAAAATTCAGAGATGTAAGATAGATAAAAATCGACGAATTCGGGAAAACGAAGTATAAATATTCGTTAGATGTAAATGAAGAGTGGTTGGAAGTGACTATTAAAAAAAAAGATTCCCGTATGAACACAGTGAGAAACGTACTTACCCCGACCGATAGATCACGCCCAATAGCGGCTAAAAAATTTGATAATATTCAGCAACAACTTGCATATATTCCTGAAAATTTAAGGGCGTTTTACAATAACCTTAAACGAGATGAAAACAACTGAGATTTCAGTTGGAACGTGTGAATTTATATAAATTTTTATAGTAGGTACAAGGACTTAATAAAATTTTTTGTAGAACTTATTTATTAGTTTACGTTGAACGTTTCGTCTTTGTATTAAGACTTCTTCAGCAACTACAACTGAAATATTTAAAAATAAATCATTACTAAAAATTTTTTTTACATCTATTTTTTACATTACACGTTCAACGTAAACTAATAAAAAAGTTCTACAAAAAATTTTATTAAGTCCTTGTACCTACTATAAAAATTTATATACAATAGAAAAATGGACACGCATAGCGATTTTATAGTTGGAATGTATATTGTTATCATTCTAAAAATTGCAAGTACTCTAATAAGGTAATTGAAAATTTCTCTATTATCTTGTGATTCTATCATGAAAGTGATATAAACTCAGTGTAAATTTCCTATAATAATGATAAATAATTTGGATATTCGAAAAGTATATCGAAAAGTTTTATAATACCCAGTCACTGTTTTTCACTTGGATACTTTCAAATTAATATCGTAAGACGTGTACGTTCCGTCAATTTAGGCGAGTGATCTTGACATTTTTACGTACGTATTTACAGTGCATTCTTAAAACGCATTTTACCGTCTCATTTATATATCGCGCAAATATATTATTAGTATCTAATTAATCAATATTAGCGAATGTTTATTACGGTATTAGAATAATACAGTTTATTTCGTCGCTACATATAATTGTGTATCACTTCTTAGTTAAGCTGTCATATTTATAACAGTCCGAGAGTTTGCGTTGCAAATGAAAAAGTCATAGTAACCGACTGATTTTAATATCGATAGTTGATCTCGTACAACTAATCAGTAAACCGACCGTCAGCTGCTCAAGTAGCGGTGGGTTTGGGTGTGAGAGGCTGCGAAATGGTAAAAAAAATTTTTTTTTAAGTAATAGTACGCCGACTGAAACTTGTTTTTATAAATAGTTGACATCATTGTGATTTGAAAAATAATCGTCAGCTGCATCGTGGAAGGGGGATTGTGCGTCTGCTGGTCGCATGAACTTGTAAAAAAACACGTAAAATATTGCGCATTTCACTTTTTTGCACTGACAGCAGCTGAGACAATTTCGTTACCTAGAATTTATGATTATATCGCTATCACAATCCTAGGTAACGAAATTGTCTCAGCTGCTGTCAGTGCAAAAAAGTGAAATGCGCAATATTTTACGTGTTTTTTTACAAGTTCATGCGACCAGCAGACGCACAATCCCCCTTCCACGATGCAGCTGACGATAATTTTTCAAATCACAATGATGTCAACTATCTATAAAAACAAGTTTCAGTCGGCGTACTATTACTTAAAAAAAAATTTTTTTTACCATTTTCGTAGCCTCTCACATCCACACCCACCGCGGGTGCGTCAGCTGACGCTTGGTTTACTTATTAGTCATACCAGATTTATCGAAAAAGATAACAATCGATTGGCGTCAAAACACTCTGTCACAGTTTTTAGACAATATTAATGTGTTTAGATGTTTGACCTAAGCATATCTATTGAATATTAACACCTAGATCAACGAGTCGGTCACCATCTCTTTTACGACCTGCTCCGTCCATCAGTCCTACATTATCGTCGGGAAAATCAATAGACTGCCATCCACCTGCTTCTGCTGTTCCCAAAAAACGAAAAAAAAAATGATGAAGAATCTAACTACACTGGGATAATACAATATTTAGCCGACTCATTAAAGCAACCCATAGCGATAACCAAAAACAGTGAACTTCCAGTTTCAAATCATGCAAACCCAGTTGAAGGGTGTATGATTTTTCTGGCATCCATATTGCGTACCTTCAAATGTGAAGAACTACAATTGGATGTTATGAAAGGGGAAAATTAAGAATTTTTGGATCGTTCTATATCTGTATTCCGAACATTAAGTACGGTAGTGACACCTACCGTACTTAATGTTCGGAATACAGATATAGAACGATCCAAAAATTCTTAATTTTCCCCTTTTGATTTGTTTTAAACAAGTGATTTTTTATTATTAAAGAAAATAACTTATTTTATTTCTATATTCAAATGATTTTTTAAAATTGAATCTGAAACAGCATCACTAATGTTTACTAAATTACAGTATAATTTTACAGTTGACTTGATTCTAAAGATTTATAGTTTTGAGTTTTAATTCTTAATGTAAGTGTTAATTCTTGATTAAATTTTTTTAATTTTATTTTTTGATAAAATATGAAAGCTTCATTCTTGATAAAATATAAAAAAAATTGATAATTAAATAATCTCCCATCTACAATATAAAAAATAATAAAAAATACAGTTGCGTGTCACAAATTGTATTCATTTAACAAAACTTTCTACCTATAGAATAATTATAAAATATTCTTTATATTATACAGTAACACCAACAACACAGTCTACCATACAAATACTACGTGATATATTTTCTCGATTTTGACTGCCTATTACGATTGTTTGTGATAATGGCACCCAGTTCAGATCATCTGAATTTGAAGAATTTTTAAAATCAAACGGGATTCAACATAAATTCTGCGCGCCATATCATCCCGCCTCTAATGGCCAAGTCAAACGGTATGTTCAAACTATCAAGCAAGGCCTGCGTTCAATGATGTTTGAAAAAGGAGACTTGAATATAAAACTCAACCGTTTACTTATGCAATACAGGAAAGTACCGAACACAGTGAACGGAGTAAGTCCTGCAGAACTGATGTTTAAAAGGGAATTCAGAACCAGACTCGATTTAGTGAAACGTGATTTGACCCAGGAATTAAACGAGCAAAATAAATTAATAAATAAAACAATTCGTGAATATCAGATTGGCGACTCAGTACAAGCACGATTTTACAATAACAAATGCTGTAAGTGGAAATTTGGAATTATCACAGATAAGAAAGGATACTTGCATTATGAAATTCCAATTGACAACAATAAATACATTCGTCACATTGAACAACTTCGTACCAGTAAGAATAACGAATAAATGTTTGAATCGATGAGATAAACCGGCGTTCGTCTGAAACTGGCATTTGTGTTGAATATCCGGAAAATTGACAGGTCAAGAAATCGCAATGCATCATAAAATGGAAATTTACGCAGTACTATTATTATCTATCGAAACCATAATACGGCCTTATATAATGTTTAGAATACAAGGTTTAATGATTATTAATGTGTTATGTGTATTATTTATTAATTATTAACTTCTTTCATATCCCGGGCGTATATGGATTCCTATGTGATACTAAATCTAATATAAAAATTAATAAACAAACACTTGAAACATTCTACACATTTATTCATCTCAATCGTTTCGGGCTTCTAACCCATCATCAGGAGTTTACTTTAAAGTATTATTATTTTGTATTTCAACAATGCACTAGAATGCATATTTATGTGTAAATTTCAACTGTAATTGGGATGTCTACCCTGTTGCTGAAATAAATAAATTAAATTAAACTCCTGATGATGGGTTCGAAGCCCGAAACGATCGTTGAGCTGAATAAATGTGTAGAATGTTTCAAGTGTTTGTTTATTAATTTTTATTCAATCATGTTCTACCAAGTGCCTAGCGATAATTCTATAGAATTTATAAATCTAATATTGTGGAAAGCCAATTAATCTTGAATCACTATTATTATTACCTTAATTGCATTAATTATATGCACACACACACATTTGTATATTGTATTTTATTTCCAATTTTATGACTGGATTCCTATTTACAGCTATATACACAATATATTATATATTATAATAAAGAGAATTATATCAGAACAAGTTGCATTAAACTTTTCCTCACAAAATGAGGAGAACTACAATGCAGCTTTCTCCTCGTGGGAACTACAGTCGAGTTTGCATGATTGTCATGATACTTCTCCAGGATCTGACGACTTTCATTATAAATTTTTGAAAAAAGCTACCTCCCTCCGGATCGAAATTCCTTCTCAAGATGTTTAATTTAATCTGGTACACCAATACGTTTCCTACCGCTTGGTGTAATTCGATTATTGAAGCCCGGTAAAGACCGAAAACAAGCATCAAGTTATCGTCCTGTTTCATTGACTAGCTGTTTGTCAAAACTTCTCGAACGTATGATCAACCGACGATTGGTTTGGATTCTTGAATCCAGACATTTGATCACGAATACCCAGTGCGGCTTTCGTAAGCACCGTTCGATAATGGGTCATCTAGTCAGGTTAGAGTCCGCAATTAGGGCATGCAATTCGAATATTCGAATAAAGCGAATATTCGGCTGCATTTATTATTCGAATAGTAATTCCTATTATTCGAATATATTCGAATTATTTGTTAAGAATTAAAATTGTTTAAAAACGGTTTACGGCGGCGCTAAAACATCTTACAAACGCTACACTAGCTCTAAGTTCGCGCTAGGGCGTGGGAGGGGAATCGAAACGGGGCGAGAAAAGTTTTTTTTTGTTAATTATTGCATGTTTATTTGATATAACCATTTACTTACGTTACGTTACGTACGTGTACTTAATTGCTTGATTTGCTCTTCGCACGTGCTAATAGACGTATTATTTATTTGTGAAGTATTTTTTTTATAGGGGAGCAATACCCCATACTTTTGTTGTACTAATTAATAAAAATGCGTCTTAGATGCTCATTTAATATTTTTGTTTGAATAGGAAAAACAGAAAGAAAGAATTTTGAATTTTTTTGATTACTTAAATATGTTCATTTGATCTATGGTTCTCGGAAGCTATGTGCGCTCTAATATTTAGTTGATTTGATCTGAATTTTTACGTAACTAAGTAAAGTAAAAATGATTATTTGATCTCTTTTTAATTAGAAGTAAGCTGCTTTTGTTGTTAAAATATTGATTGGATTTATGGACGTGCAGTAGGCGTGTTGATTTTAAATAATTAAAAGTCATTTATTGAAGTTCCAGTGTCTTTATTATTTTTACCAATTATTCGAATATATTCGAATATTGGCTAAAATTTGAGCGAATATTCGAATACCTGAAACATCCGAATATTTGCATGCCCTATCCGCAATACAGGACGCCTTTCTTAACAAACAGCACTTGATAGCGGTCTTTTTTTACCTTGAAAAGGCTTACGATACTACATGGCGGTACGGGGGTACGGGATACTCCGAACATTACACAATTGGGGTATCAGGGGACATCTTGGAAATTTTATAAATAATTTTTTATTCGAGCGTTACTTTCAAGTCCGTGTTGGCAACACTTTGTCTAGTGTCTTTGCACAGGAGAATGGTGTTCCACAGGGTTCGGTTCTTAGTGTCACTTTGTTTTCAATCGCTATTAATGGCATAATTGACAGCATTCCATCGTCTGTAGAGTCATCGCTCTACGTTGACGACTTGGCGATCTACTGCTGCTCGTCAATGTACATTCGTACTACTTTTTTATTTTTAGACGCTAATGATCTCTGTTGTCGAGCGTCTATAATCTACATTCAATTCAATTCATTCGTACTGCACAACATCACCTGCAGTTGGCCATTAATAGCATCCAGAACTGGACAACCAACAAAGGGTTTAAATTTTCCGTTGGGAAAACCCAGTGTGTGCACTTTTGCCGCATTCGTAGTTGTTATCAAGAACCATTCTTGTATCTATATGACACTTTGATTTCTGTACAAGACACTGCTCGATTTTTAGGACTCACTTTTGACCGGTCGTTAAATTGGAAGGCTCATTTTAATATTTTAAAGAAGAAGTCAATGTCTTCCTTAAATATTTTAAAAATTTTAGCTAGCACCACGTGGGGTGCAGACCGCACAGTTTTGCTACGAATTTGTCGTCAGTCAGTTTGCGAAAGCGCGACAGACAGCCTGGAAACGGGACTGTCCCGCCCAAAGCGGGACGTATGGTCACGTTAGACGATTAGTCATACGACAATCGACATACTCTGTGTTTGACTGTTTAGTGTTTACTGTGTGGTGTTTTTACCTAATCATTTTGTGATCGTTCGTTGCGGTTTTTGAGTTTTTCTCTCTATATCTATTAATATGAGTGATTCTAGTTATTCAAGTGACGATAGTGGTGAAGGGCCTTCAAAAAGAAGTAAGCTCACTAAAAAAACACTTATAAACAAAAATTTAGACCAGAGTGGCTGAAAAATAAGAACTTTTCTTCGTGGTTATGTGAATACCCAAAAGATCCATTTAAAGCGATATGTTCTGTTTGTGATACTACAATTCAGGTCGATATTGTTTTGAAACGTCATAATGCGGGTACGAAACACCAAAATAAGTTGAAGGGTACGTCCATGCAACAATCAATTTCAAAAGTGTTTCAAACGACGAAAATAATGGCAGAGGAGGAAAACACAAATCGCTAATAATAATGGTTACCCCTCCAGTTTAATTGACAATCTGCTTTTTAAGGAGAAGAAAAAAATTAATAATTAATAAATTTTATCCACCACAACATGAGACAGCATTAATATATAAATCAATTTATTATATTCCTAACATTAGTAGTAATATAGGTAATAAACTTAAAAAATATGGGATAAAAACTGTTTGTTCAAATAAAATTAATTTAGGTAAAATACTTTTTAATAATAATAACGAAAAACGGGACAAATCGGAAAATAGTGGCATCTATGAAATTCATTGTTCGGATTGTGAAGCCATATACATAGGACAGACAGGACGCTCATTCAAATTAAGAATGAAAGAACATGCAAAGGCAATAGGAACACTAAGTCACAATACCGGTTTTACGACCCATTGCATACATAATAACCATAATTTTAATCAGGATAATTTTAAACCGTTAATTATCTGTAAGAAAGGTATAAAACTCACCCTATTAGAAAATGTTGAAATCCAAAAAGCCATTAGTAAAAATAAAAATATAACAAATGACCAGGCAGATTTTAATCTTTCACCCCTACTACAAAGTATTTGCAGTTAGATCTATGGTTAACGTAGTCATTTAAAGTAAAAGATAATTTTTCCGTATATATCTCATTACAATTTTCTGAAAAATTTAGTACATGTCTACTCCTTGAAGATGGACATTGGTCCGAAACGATCGTCGAGAAGAAACAATTTCTGTAGAATTTTCAAGGGATCTAAATATTTGTCAATAATATATTATACAGCACCTATAATGTTATACTTATACAGTGATGTGGTACTCGAGTACAAGATTCGAATGAGAACTCGATTAATCAAATTACTCGTTGTACTTGAGTACTATCATCGATATCATTTTTTACTCGGATAAGTACTCGATTCTTGAAAGTTCTCGAATAGCGAGCCTACTCGATTCCTAAAAAATGACGATTCTTCCCAATAATAGTTAAGGTTGACTTATATTATTCGGTCAAACACGGCGCGGGAACGTAGCGTTTCCGGCAAGACAAACATTTTTACATGCATTTCAAATTGGAATATTTATACTTAGCGGATCCTGTCCGTTCAGACACGTATCAATACTCATATTTGAAATGCATGTAAAAATGTTTGTCTTGACGGAAACGTTACGTTTCCGCGCCGTGTCTGACCGGATAATATAAATCGAGCTTTATAATATGTACATAGTAAAACAACAATAAAAAAATATAAATTATTTACAGGTTGCTTTAATTTTTGGAATATCCGGCGCATGCTGAAAACATAAACTCATGAACGTCGAAAGTTACAGATATTACAAAACAAGGTGATCTTTTGGTCGTAAAAACCGCGACTTTTTACTATCGGCGGTGAATTCAGCAAAATTGTAAAAAAATATGAAGACCTACGTCCGAAGGATGTAACAACAGATAGATTTTTCTTGAATTATAAAAATGGTAAATGCACCGTACAAGTTATAGATGTTAACAAGTTTGGAAAGATGCCCCAACAAATTGCTTTATACTTAAATTTACCAGATCCAGAATCATTTACTGGACATAGTTTTAGGCGTAGCTCTGCAACTTTGCTTGCAGACTCCGGAGCAAATATGACTATTGTTGGTGTTAAACATACTTTCTTTTCGAGACCAAGCTGCCCATTCTGAGACTCTACTGACGTAATTCTCAGTAAAATATCTAGCAAATTCTTCAGTGAATTTGGACGAGGAAATTTTTTTTAGAAATAATACAAGCAGTGCATCAAATTCATGTTGTGATTGTGTATAAAGCAATAATCTCAACTCATTGTAGACTTCAGCAATTATCTCTATATCTTTTATTTTTTCCTGTAAAGCTCTCTGCCAAGCTCTAAGAATATGCCAAGAACATAGTAGTTTAACCGTTGTTGATTCAGTGTAAACTGCCTTGAAAGCTGTAAAAAACCAGCAAGTATCATCAGACATGAAGAATTTCAGGTTGGGGTTATTGTTTTGTGAACCTTCCTTCAAGACTTTAAACAGTATTTTAAGAACGTCAGTTGTTTCCTTGTTTGATATGCACCGTAATACTGGAATTCCTTCACCCCATTCATCAACACATAGAACTGTTATTAATTTAAAGTCATATTGATTAGTTTTATGGGTCGAATCAATACATATTCCCTCACATCCTAGTTGTGAGAAGAATTTTTTTTGAAAGTCTGAATTACAAAAATGAAGTCATTTTTGAGAATATTTGGCGTATTCTCCATTACTTTTAATTTTTTTAATTAAAATGTCAGCAATTACATGATCTCATCATGTCGTTGAATTCCCTTAATATTAAACTGTCGTTTTATATTATTTATGTCTTTTTTCCAATTAATGCTTCTCGTGTGCATAATGCTGCAGACGTAGAACTTGGCTGTGATAATGAACTAAGATCAGCAATTATTTGACTAATTGTTATACCACATTGCAACTTAGCTGCAATTGATATTCTCGTATCTACATTTATTGGTATGTGAGCTGGACTCATTTTATGGCCATAATGAGTAGAATTATATAAAACTGTTATATTTTGGTTTTCCTTGTTTGTCGTGGCAGTAATCTGTGCAAGACATTTTATGTTACATTTGACTGATCCTTGGGTTTTAAGAGCGCGTTTCCTATCGGTGTCGTTAATTTCTGGTACATAATTTCCAGACCGGTTACAAATAAAATAATTTATTTTTTGCACAACCACGGGCAAAAACAAAACTGGATGTTGTTTGTTTCTCTTCATTTTTCTTCCATTCTCTGAAGTCTTCGGCTGTAGAAAATTCTAACTTTGTAACATTGCACTCAAAGTTATGATTAGTTTTGAGATGTTCACGCAATGCCTTGCTATTAGTACAACTAAATTTGCAAGTATCTTCTACGCAGATCCAATTAGAGGCTACAACAAAATTAAAAGATAATTATAAATAGCATAAGGAAACAACTCATTATAAATGACATTCATATTAAATTTACTTAAAAATATAAATTAACTGGCGGCCTGTTACGGCTTCGCCCGTGTAGATTTAATTTTGCTAATATAATCCATAATTAATTTTTAACTCTTATGTATTATTTTAAAATTATTTAAAACCCCAATTATTCATTTAGTTAAAGATTTTAAATCTAGGTAGAGATCGACAATTGTACGACCGATGTAAGATTCGTTTTGTTATTGAATAAAAAAAAACAAAGAGCGTTTATTTAATTTGAATTTAATTTTTTGAGAAAGAATTTTTAATCATTTCAGAAACATACACACACACCACACTACCTCAACACGTTACTACACATTCCCACATCCGAATTACTGGGCGGTTCGCTAATACTGAGCAACCATTTTGGTGTGGCAGTCTAGTAAGCCGGAACGCACCCCATACACTTTTCCCGATTGTAGACTATCTGGATCGTAGCTCCGGCTGGTGGTCTGGTAGAGTATAATCGTACACAACCAATCAGTGGTAGTGAATGGGATCCTGGTTTTCGGCTCTGAGCAACCAAGCGAAGGCAAGGATTCTGTTCGCTATCGAACACTACATCATTCACCCCAACGACACTATACGTGTGATGAAGGCCCAGGTCCGGTCGAACACGACCGTAACTTCACTGCAGTGGCGTACTGCCGTACCCAAGGGGGAAATTAAGAAGACGCCAACACGGTTGTTCAAATCACCGTAAGGCGTTCCGGCAGGTAACAGCTGAAGAGACAAGCTGAACGCGATCACAAGTTTTTAGAAAAGGGACAAACGGAAAATATTAGAGTATGCAAAAAATTCTTTTTAAAGACTCTTGATATTGGTGAAAGAACAATTTTTGTAGCCAAAAACAAACAGATTGATGAAGAATCTCCATTTATTGGAGATGATTTGCGTGGAAAACATTCCCCAAAACATAAACTATCAGACGTAGTTCGAAGAGTAAAAGCACATATTGAAACTTTCCCACGAATTGAGAGTCACTATTGCTGAAAGAAAAATAGAAGACAATTTCTAAATCCGGAGCTATCGATCAGCAAAATGTACCAACTATATAGAGAGCATTGCGAAGAAAACCAGCAGCCTGTTGGAGTGAACTTTGGTACTTACAGTAAAATATTTAACACCCACTATAATTTAAGCTTTTTTAAACCAAAAAAAGATACCTGCCGGATTTGTGAAAAGCAAAAGAATATGTCAGAGGAAGAAAAAATCAAAGAAGAAGATAATTATCAGTTGCACATAAAAAATAAAGATCTAGCGAGAGAAGAAAAAGAATTAGATAAAATTAAAGCTTCGCATGACCCTGCCCAAGGGCGTCGCCAAGAGGGGGCAGGTGGGGGCAGTTGCCCCCCCCCCCTAGAGATCAAAAAAGCACCAAAGTGCGAGCAATTGACTTCCTTACCTATTAATAAATTCCGCATCGCATGACAAAACGTAAATAAATTCACAAGGTTTAATGTATATTGTAGAAAGTATTGAAATATTCAGAATAACATTAAGATTTTGACATCCGTTTTTAAAATCGCCGCCATTTTCATTGATATTAGAACCGTTCTTATTACAATCGTCATCGAGGCAAAGACTTCCAAAGTGTAACGCTTCATGCTCTCGGCGTTCATATTTTTTATCCTCCATAATATTGCCCCATTGCCCCCCCCCCCCCCCCTAGTCATAAGCTGGCGACGCCCTTGACCCTGCCTATAAGTCATTTACGTTCGATTTACAAGCTGTTCTGTACAGTCCTTGCTCAAATGTTTCCTCTTTCTACTACACACACAAAATGTGCATTTATATTTTAACCGTAAATGACCAGGCAGAGAAAAAAGGCTTATGTTTCATCTGGAATGAAACAGATGGTAAGAGAGGATCTGACGAAATCGGTACTGCAATTTTTACTTTACTGAAATCTCTTCCATTAAATACAAAATGTGTTACTCTTACATCAGATTCTTGTGGCGGTCAAAACCGCAACAGGTGCATGGCTTCCTTATTATTGTATGCCGTTAAAACATTACCGATAAAAGAAATTTTCCTGAAATTTTTGGAGACTGGGCATACACAAATGGAAGTAGATTGCATCCACAGCTTGATAGAAAGAGCAAAAAAAGGGATTACAATCTATTCACCACTTGAATGGTCAACAGTAATAAAATCGGGCAGTAAAAAATTCTCCCTAACAGTAAAAAATGTGAGTTACAAAGATATGCTGGATCTTTAAGATTTAAACAGAAATTAATACCTTACGGAAATTTAAATACGGACGTCGACAACAATGAAGTTTCCTGGATGCAAATTAAAGCTCTGAAGTTTGTACCTGATAAAATCTACTACAAAGATTCCTACCAGGGGGAATATAAAGAGTTAAGCTTAGCTCCAACCAGAAACAAATTAAACAAGGCACAACCAAGGCACAGTGAAATAGTTTTAAAAACCAAATTTAACAAGCCTTTAGCGGTAGATCAAAAAAAAAGAGAAGTATCCTAGCTTTATGTGATCAGCGAGTAATTCCAGATATTTACCATGATTTCTATAAATCGTTGTTCACTGCAGAACGTGGTGACGATTTAGCAGATGACTGCATCGTTAATGAAGTCGAAATTTAATAATGTAAATCAGTGGCGGCTCGTGCCTGTTTAGACAGGTGGTGCCAAAACGAAGGTCAAAATAGAAAATCACACACTACAAAGCTACACAAACTAAAAAAAAATGTTGACAAAGCAAACCGTCAAATAATAAAACAAAATTGTTATCAACAATAACATTTAACCGAAACAACAATGCGTTGTAAATTCCAACAATGACCAAACAGAATATCGCCAATAATGTGCCTGGCACACATTTCATTTAGATTTAGCATTACAGCATAGGGAAATCATGAGTCATAGTTCTATCTCTTTTGCTCACATATAAGGACCGTAAGGTATGCTTTGTTTACACTGTGCCTATTATTAAATGGCACAGGATACGTGTTACTGATCGCGTGGTGAAAATGTTTTAGGAAATTTGTGCGATTTAGGCTGAACTCTGCTGTCCGGACGATCGATAATTTTATAAATTGATTAAAAAAAATATATTAATAAAAATATTAACAAAAAATATTTTTAAAGAAAATTGAAAAATTAGGGGTAGTGCCATGGCACTGTGGCACTACCCCACGAGCCGCCACTGATGTAAATTAATTTCGTCTTCATAAACGATGCAGTCATTTGCTAAATCTGTCTTAATAATAATTATCAATACTGATATTAACAAGAAAAAATATGTAAAATTAACAGTTTAATAATAAAAAGAACTGGTTATATTATCAAAATATAGATTCGTGAGTGTTTGTTAATTTATTTTTCCCATTTCTATATACAGTTTCTATGTTTTTTTGAAATAAAAAAGCACAATTATAAAAAATACATGTTTTGCATAAGGAATGAATGAATGAATTGTGAATTATAGACGCTCGACAACAGAGGTCATTAGCGTCTGTAAAGATACAAAGTGTAAACAAAACAAAAGTAAAAACAATAAAATAAAAGCAAAATCAAAAATTGACACACAACAAAATAAAATCGTTATAAGTACAAATAAAATGTGTCATATAATATACAGAGATATAAAGAAAAAACCATAAAGGCTGTAACTGGGCCTAAATGTATATAAATAAATAAAATTAAATAAACCGGTCAAGACCGGTTTCTTTTAAAAATCGAAACAGCAGATCGACATTGTCAGGATCATTTCCTAAAACAATCGACAGATCACCTGACAATCCGATCTGCTGTCGTGTGTCCCTAAACTGGACACACTCCATTAAAATGTGCGAGACGGTAACACGAGTGTCACACGTCTCACAAAGGGGCGGGTCCTCCCGAGCCATTAAAAAGCCATGGGTTAGTCTACAGTGACCGATGCGTAGCCGTGTAAGAACCACTTCCTCCCACCTGGAGGGACGGCAAGATGTGAGCCATGGGTCAACTGTAGATTTTATAGCTCTTAACTTATTCTCCTCGACAGCACTCCATTCATTTTTCCAGAGCTGCTGCACGGCTGAAATCATTACGTTCTTAAGGTCATCACCGATAACGCAAAACACGCTCTGACCGTTATTTGCAGCGTCTTTAGCTGCAGTGTCAGCTAGTTCATTGCCAGCGATTCCCATGTGGCCGGGAACCCAACAAAACCGGACAGTGGTTCCACCTCTTTTTAGGGAATATAACTTGTCCTGTATCAAACAAATCAGAGGATGGCTGGGGTAGGAACGCTGCAATGCCTGTAGAGAACTCAAAGAGTCGCTGCAAATAACATATTTGTGCGGACCGTGCACATGTCTCAAGGCCTGCAAGATTGCATATAACTCTGCAGTAAAAATACTGCACTCTTGAGACAACTTATATCCAACACTGGCGTTATCGGTGACGAACGCGCAACCAACTCGGTCGAGAGACTTCGAACCATCCGTGTAAACGGAACGATAGTCTCGAATCTGATCCAGCCACGCCAGAAAAAGCTGGCGATAGAGCTCTGGAGTTGTTGAATTTCGAGGATGAATGGAAAGTGACATGTCGATGACGGGCTGAGGAATTAGCCACGGGGGCACAGAATTACGGCCGACTTTAAGAGTTCTAGGAAGTGCCAACGGAAGTTCATCTAGGAGAAAAGTCAACCTGATACCGAGAGGACGTGTTGCATTTCTTCTCCGTCTATACAGAGAAGAAAACCTTGGTTGAAATACGCAACTGTAAGTTGGGTGATCAGGTTGACTACGGAGCTTAGAGACGTAGGATAGCATATTGCGTTTCCGCCGGATGTTCAGCGGAGGCTCTCCGCATTCAGCGGCAATGCTAACAACAGGACTCGATCGGAACGCTCCGGTTGACAAACGTATTCCGGCGTGATGAACAGCGTTTAACGTCCTAATGTACGACTCACGCGCCGAGTCGTACACAATGCTACCGTAATCCAATTTAGACCGTACGACTGCACGATAAATTCGCAGCAAAACCGTACGGTCTGCACCCCACGTGGTACTGGATAAAATTTTTAAAATATTAAGGGAAGACGTCGACTTCCTCTTTAAAATATTAAAATGAGCCTTCCAATTTAACGACCGATCAAAAGTGAGTCCTAAAAATCGGGCAGTATCTTGCACAGATATGAGTGTATTATAAAGATATAAGAATGGTTCCTGATAACAACTACGAATGCGGCAAAAGTGCACACACTGGGTTTTCTCAACGGAAAATTTAAACCCATTGTTAGTTGTCCAGTTCTGGATGCTATTAATGGCCAACTGCAGGTGACGTTGTGCAGTACGAATGTACTTTGACGAGCAGTAGATCGCCAAGTCGTCAACGTAGAGCGATGACTCTACAGACGATGGAATGCTGTCAATTATGCCATTAATAGCGATGGAAAATAAGGTGACACTAAGAACCGAACCCTGTGGAACACCATTCTCCTGTGCAAAGACACTAGACAAAGTGTTGCCGATACGGACTTGGAAGAAACGCTCTAATAAAAAATTATTTATAAAATTCCCAAGATGTCCTCTGATACCCCAATTATGTAGTGTTCGGAGTATTCCATACCGCCATGTAGTGTCGTAAGCCTTTTCAAGGTCAAAAAAGACCGCTATCAAGTGTTGTTTGTTAAGAAAAGCGTCCTGGATGGCGGACTCTAACCTGACTAGATGATCCATCGTCGAACGGTGCTTACGAAAGCCACACTGGGCATTCGTGATCAAATGTCTGGATTCAAGAATCCAAACCAGTCGCCGGTTGATCATACGTTCGAGAAGTTTTGACAAACAGCTAGTCAGTGAGACAGGACGATAACTTGATGCTTGTTTTCGGTCTTTACCGGGCTTCAACAACGGCACTACAATAGAATTACACCAAGCGGTAGGAAACGTATTGGTGTACCATATTAAATTATACATCTTGAGAAGGAATATAGATCCGGAGGGAGGTAGCTTTTTCAAAAACTGGTAATGGATATCGTCAGATCCTGGAGAAGTATCATGGCAATCATGCAAACTCGACTGTAGTTCCCACGAGGAGAAAGGTGCGTTGTAGTTCTCCTCATTTTGTGAGGAAAAGTTCAATACAACTTGTTCTGCTTGATTTTTCTGAGCAGAAAAACTTTCTAGATAGTTTGCGGAACTCGAAACTTTTGCATAGCATGAACCCATGTGATCAGCGACTTCATCAGGCGACGTAATTATGCCATTTCCCATTACCAATCCAGAAATATAATTGAAACTCTGTTTGCCAGAGATCCTCCGAATTTTCTCCCACACCTCGCGAGCGGGAGTACAACTTCTTACAGTGGAAACAAACTCACTCCATGACTGCTTCTTACTCTCTGCTATGATACGTCTGGCAATGGAACGCTTTTGCATGAAAATAATACGATTTTCATCCGTCATATTATTTTTAAAGCGACGGAGAGCTTTACGACGTTCACGGATGGCATCCCGACAAGCCTCATTCCACCAAGGAACGGGCACACGTCGCGGTGTCGTTGACGTGCGTGGGACTGCAGCTAAAGCCGCCTCGATGACCGCATCCGTGAAATGCTCTACAGCAGCATCGACATTGCCAAAGTTCATTTCGCCGACATTTAGCACTTGTTGGAAGTGTGACCAATTAGCGTCTTTTATTTTCCATTTCGGGGAGCGTCTTTCATCAACATGGAATGAAAGAAGACGACAAATGATTGGGAAATGGTCACTGCTACAAAGATCGGCATTTACTTCCCATTCACAGGATGGCGCTATAGAAGAAGAGCAGAGAGTAAGGTCTATAGCTGAAAATGTCCCATTAGCAGCCGAGAAATGTGTATTGGAACCTGTGTTCAATGCAACTAAGTTTTGATTTAGAATCAACATCTCTATTAGCCTTCCACGAGCATCCACATGATTAGAACCCCAAGAGGGATTATGGGCATTAAAATCCCCCATGATTATAAAGGGGCGTGGAAGCTGATCTATAACAGATGTAATGGTTGCAAGTGTCGGTTGTTCTGTTGGAGGAATGTATATTGAACACAAAGTTACCGGTTTCGGCGCATAAAGTCTGACAGCGATTACCTGTAAGTCAGATTGTAATGGGACATTTTCGGAAAAGACATTGTTTCGTACTAAAACTGCCACTCCGCCACTGGCACGTTCAACGAATGGTTTATCTTTACGATAAATCGTAAAACCACGAAGAACAGGAGTGTTTGTGTCTTTCAAATGTGTTTCCTGTAAACTAATAGCAGTAGCATTATGATCGTTAAGGAGGAGTTTCAATTCACTGAAATGAATATAAAAGCCGTTCATGTTCCACTGTAAGAAATTGAATGGTAATTATAAGAAGATAAAAGCTACCTCTTTTTATTCCTCGCCACCTCACTACGGTGGTGAGGAGGTCGGGATATATCTTCGTCCATAGCAGAGTCTGCACTGCTGCTATGGTCGATGCGAGTTTTCGTAATAGTCATTGTGTGACTATTATCCCGGTTTAAGATCACCTTAGTGTTCTTGACCGGAGGAGATGTTTTAATACTCTTTTCGACAAGAGATTTTGTCGGTGATGTCGTCTTTTTAACTGGAGATCTTGATCTATCATCCGTACTATTTTTGTTTTTGTTTTTGTTTGACTTTTTGGCAACAACTTTAGAATTTGATGGGGACACTTCAGTTTGGGTAGACATGTCACAGGTCTGTGTTGACATGTCTACTTTAACGATAGGGGCGGCAGCAATGCTTGCAAAGGAACGTGTAAAAGAAGGAACAGTTTCGCGATATTTGCGCTTGGCTTCTGCAAAAGAAATTTTTTCAGTGGTTCTGATTTCTTGGATCTTGAACTCCACTTTGTACTGTGGACATTCTCTAGACCTTGCAGAGTGAATTCCGTCGCAATTAATGCAATGCGATACCCTTTTGCATGGAATATCTTCATGTACAGGTTGGCCGCAATTGTCACAGAGACTGGGAAAGCTACAGTTGTTCTGTGAGTGTCCAAACTTTTGACATTTGTAACAGCGCAAGGGAGATGGTATGTATTGACGTACTTTTAATAAATAGAAGGCTGCTTGAATGGATGGCGGAGGCTGCGGTGTACAGAATGTAAGAATATGAGACGGTGTAGGTACTAATTGACCGTCTCTACGTGCGTGGATTCGGTATACATCTGTAACACCTTGGTCTTTAAGTTCCTCTTTTATTGTTTCAACAGTGCAGTTAAGGAGATCAAAACAATAAATAATGCCTTTAGAAAAATTAAGCTGTTTATGTACTTCAACTTTTATTGGTACGTCAGTAACCATATCTATCCCTTTAATGCTGGTAGAAGCTAAGATCTTGTCTGCTTGCTGTGGTGACGAAGTTTCTATTAATAAAATGCCATCACGTAATTTTTTTACACATTTTAATGTCCCGTATAATCCAGTAAGGTGTTTGGAGATATAAAAGGGACTATCGTTATTAAAGTTGCCGTTGTCTTTGCGCATCAATAAATACCTTTTACAAGGAGTTATCATCGAATCATTGCCAAATAACAAATTAAAATTTTCGTCACTACGCCCTCTCTTAGAGGGAGGGCTGTTTAAGGGGGGAAAATTATTCATAATTTTAGTTATGAACTTCATCACCCGTGCTCCCCGCCCACCACGGAGCCCAACAAGGGGACGATGACCGCAAACCGGTACAGAGCGTCAGGGCTACACGGTGATATAGTCAGCTCCAAAGACGGCGCCACTCCATCAATAGACACTGGCTCACCCCGCCGGGATACTTAATATCCACGACGTTAGCCGATTGACTAGACTGGGTTAGGTCTAGCCGCCCGTTTACAGCGAAGCGGAGGCCAAAGCAGTGTGTTGGCGCACCAAGGCTAACCTCAACTGCCAGGACCCTCTTTTCCGCCTTACGGGTCACCGCGCACGGCAAACACGCAGGTGTACTATTAGGGACTACTACAAACAAAGGACAGCAACAAAAGTGTACCCATAACGGAGGGACAAGACCGCTAACAACAACAAAAAGAAGAGAGAAACGAAGGAGAAAAAAAGTTGCGACTGTCCTTCCTTCATAATAGTCCCTAAATGAATCACCCAGCCGGGTACACAACCGACTGGTGCGTGCTCGGGTTTCCCTGGGTTCGCCAATTCCCAAAGAACATTGTAATGCAATTGCGATAAACAACGACATTCCAATGTTCCCCCTGGGGGCGTTTTGCATAAGGTCGTAAATAACAATTTAATTTCATTTTTATTTATAAATGGTCGTATGTGCATTAATTTTTCAAGATTTTCTAAACTAATCATTTTTTTTTACAACCGTAACTACCACAACTTAACTTTTAATAATAATAAATCCAAAATCAAATCGCTTATATTTCAAATGAACCAAAAAATATAGTAAAGTAAACTTTTCCAATTTTTTAAGTCTACATATCTCAAAACTACTTGTTTGCACATGCAACCTTATGTAATTATGGTAGCGATATGGAAGTCGATGTGGCGCATACCGTGGTTGAAAAAAAAAAACTAAAATCTGTGGATATCTGTTCCCCATGATTGGGTTCAACTAATTAAAATGTCAAGTGATACAATTAATGTATATGCATTACAGTTAACAGATTTTTCAAACGTCGCTAGCTTAGAAAAAAATATTTTTGTTAACAGAAAAATAAACGAATCTAAAGAGGCAGTCCTAATATCAAAATGTGTCCATATACAATGTACGTCTGAAAATATCGGTATTTAAAAAATAAGACTACTTTTAATCAACTAGAATTTAAAGAATTAAATCTAATTCGAATTAACGGAAAATTTAATTACATAAACAATATGCCCAATGAACTGCCTGTTATTTCAAATTCTTTGCATTCAGTCAGTAAAATATAACAATCTTATGCAGTTGCTACAGTGGATTCCTGATAGTTGCATGAATTTACCCAATAAAGCAGCTGATGACGACCTTGAATATGAAGTATAATGATATAATTTTTTTTAATGAATTTTTTTAAATTTTTGTTTCAGAATTAATTGAGGCATTGAGCGCAGAATCGGACTAAGCCACAATAGCTTAAGCAACGAATAATTTGTGGATGGAAAAGTCGAAAGCAGAACGTTTGACTTAGGAACTTTGTTTGGACTAGTTAGGAGATAAACATATTAAAAGTCCTTACCCCTCCGAGGTACGCCCGAGGGGGGGGGGGGGCACAAAGAAGGTCCCGTTTTTTGGTTTTTTGCTTTTATCTCGAAAACGGTGCGTCGTACGAAATTTTGTTGTAGTACATAATGAAAGCTGATAAAATTCTCTTCAGCTTTAACTTTCACACTTTTTATCTATCTCCATTCTTTGCCTAGCTATGAGCTTCGAAAAAGGGCCGATTTTCAAAAATGTGTTAAATTCTCTGTAGCACATTGTAACAATACGAATATGCCAAAATCATTTCTAATTGCTTTTCCACACTATTAAAAACACCCACACACTATTAAAAAATAACAAGCTGGGAGTACCTCCACGCGGTGAAGGCGGAAACAGTTTACTTTTAAACTGGATAAAACTCCCAATAATATCAATGAATAAAATTCTCGACCAATTTTTCAGACAATGTATTAACAAAAAATTACAACAAATAATTCAAATAATTGACGTTTCGATCCGGATTTGGATTTTCTTCAGAATCGAGCTAAAAAAATAATAATATAAAAATTAATTATTAATTAGTTTATATCTAAGAAATTAAGCCGTAGATTCGACAGATGAGGAGAAAGAAGAAGAGGTAAACGCTGAGGAACCACAACCAGGCCCGTCACGCCCAAAGAGGCAGCGAATTAAATAATTCATTTTTTAATAAGGTGGATGAGCAATAAGAAATGATTTTGGCAAATTCGTATTGTTACAGTGTGCTACAGAGAATTTAACACATTTTTGAAAATCGGCCGTTTTTCGAAGCTCATAGCTAGGCAAAGAATGGAGATAGATAAAAAGTGTGAAAGTTAAAGCTGTAGAGAATATCAGCTTTCATTATGTACTACAACAAAATTTCGTACGACGCACCGTTTTCGAGATAAAAGCAAAAAACCAAAAAACGGGACCTTCTTTGTGCCCCCCCCCCCTCGGGCGTACCTCGGAGGGGTAAGGACTTTTAGTATGTTTATCTCCTAACTAGTCCAAACAAAGTTCCTAAGTCAAATTTTCTGCTTTCGACTTTTCCATCCACATTCCCCTTGTGAGCACTCATTGACTGAACTACAAATTTTCCGTATCTGAGTAAATTATGTTAAATTGCTCTAAAGTGAGTCAACGGTGTCATGCAATCGAGTCAATGTACAGTTAAATAAATATAAGAGCAGTCACTACAGGATAGCACACACAACAGTCAGTGTACAGTGCAACAAGTCAGTGACTCACGCAAGTAATTAAGTGCGTCGGATATAAATATAGGACAGTCGACGGTAATCAGGTCAGTCGACTGTGTCAAGTGGATATAAATGTTAATCAGTCAATCAGTCAGTAAAGTGATATGAATAGTACTAAGGAAACCGGGCAAATGACTGACAAATAAATAGTGAAATAAATACAGTGATGTAAATAGTCCTTGTATATAGTTAGTTGATGCGATCGTTATTATTGTATATAGTTGATTGTTGCGAACTGTTGTATATAGTTGTTATTGTTGTGTTCATTGTTATGTATTTGTAAATATTGTATAAATAATTTAATTCCGCCCAACTCGAAAAATAAAGAATACAGTTTCGTTACAGTAATATTAATTTGTATTCTTTATTTTCTTGTAGCTTTTATAAAATTAAAATACTCGTTTGAAGAAGTCACTGTGCGCTATAACAATTGTCACAAAATGATTCAAACAAAAAAGTATAAAATTGAGATATATTATAGAGGTGCTTACTTGATGTAAATTAATATTAAACATTTTGAATAATAATAAAACAATAAGTTTTTAAATTTACACTATATCTTTATTTTTTGACAATTGTTTCGTCAACACAGTGACTTCTTCAGAAAATATCTTATACTACTGTTATGAACCAATGGTCAGTAAAGTGCCACTGGTATAGGATAGATCGAATGCACCTGAAGGAATGTGTCACATCAGCAGAAACTGATAACGGATGCGAACACAGGCCGCGCGTGGAAGACGACAAAGGTGACTTTCCGCGGGTACTTTTGCGGGGAGACACGCGGCAGATGTAAAAGAGTACAAACGTGCCCCCCTGGGTACGGAGTTGAAAAAGTGTTCCCTTCTAAATTCACTTTGGAGCGTTATTTGAAATCATGTTTAATTAAGAAAAACCACCCAGGAGAATATTATATTTATTTTTGTGATATTATTCTAACTAAAATCAGTGAGTGTCTGTTGATGTGACCCGAACGAGCGTGAGGCGTACCGGTGAGTCCTCGGCGAGACCGAGCTATTCTTTTATATATTCAAATGCTGCTATAAGCCTCTCTTTTGTTGGGAAATAAATCACTTAACTCGTTTAGTTATCTTTTGATTAGCGTGGTTATTATTTAATGAATACCCTCACCAGCCATTTCAGCAAGGGCCCACGACCCTCTTAAACGTGGGTGGTGGCTGCGCTACCCCTTTTTGGCGCGGTTTCGGCCCCGCCAAATCGGTCTCCAAGTTCACGTATACGCGTGCTCGCGACACTACAATAAAATACAAAACGTACAAATCTACATATAGGTCCTTATCAGGTAAGAAATAAAGTTAAAACTTAGTTTTAACTTTATTTCTAATTGCATGATAACGCATAAAGACCACATGTGGTGTTTATGCGTTATCATGCAATTGTGGAGCTAGATATGTGGGACAAACAGGTAGATCTTTTGAAATCAGAATAAAAGAACACATCAATGACTTAAGAAATATACATAATAATAAATCAGCATTTGCTTTTCACTTAATTAATAATAATCATGACTACGATAAAGACAAATTTTATGAAATTTTACATATCACTAAAAACAGTTCATTTTTTAATCAATTGGAGATTTTTGAAATAATAAAGAATGCTAAAAAGAACAATACCTACCATAGAAAATAATTTAAACATCGTTTTTGGTAACATAGAAAATAATAAGTTCTTTACTGAAATAATTGAATCACATAGTTTATGAACAAGTCAATACAAAAGTCATTCGAACATTCCTGTTTAACATAAAAAATAGTTTCATCCATAATCATATGGCTTTCATCCGTCTGATAATTTGTTTAAATTTCAATGTATCACATTCCTTCTATAATTTCAAAGAAACTTAATTAAAAATGAATTTAACAATACCACAAATTGTGGTATTGTGGTATTGAAACAGAATTAGCACTAAAAGACGTTCCCTATAATATGTTTGTCAAATACCAGACCGCAGATATGTTAAAAAAAGAAATTAGAAGTATGAACAAGGTTAACAAAGATGAAAAAACAGCTAAATCAATTAAATTTAAATCTAACAATAATGATATAGTTTTCACTAGAGCTGACAAAGGAAAAACAATAATTGCAATAGATAAAGTAGAGTATATTAACAAAACTTTACAATTTTTAGAACCAACAAAATATACAAAACTTAATAAAGACCCTACAGAATTATATCAGAAAAATATTAAAAAAACAATAGATAACACGGAACTGATTTTCAACAACCAATCTATAAGAAAGTTAACTCTAATGAATCCTCAAGCACCGAAACTTTACTCTTTAATTAAATTACATAAAAATAATTTGCCTATTAGACCAGTACTATCTTTTATAACTGCTCCATCAGTAAAATTATCAGAAATGTTAATGACAATCATTAGAACACATTGTAACTTTGAACCAAAATATAGTATAAAAAATTCATATGAACTAATAGATAAAATTAAAGAAATAAAATTACCAACTAACTCCAAACTTGTCTTGTTTGACGTACAAAATTTATTCCCTAGTATACCCCCTAAAGATATAATAAAAATAATCGAAAACATTTTAGAAAAGAAAAAAGTTCTACCAAGTATAAAAAATGAAATAATAACTTTACTTAAAGAATGTAAGGTCTAAGGTTTATAATTGTGATTGTGTTGGCATAGTCAAGGGTCATAGGTCTATGGTTAACAATATGACTTCCAATAAATGTAATGTGTTTGGTGTACGTTGTAACAAGAAAATTAATAAATCATAATTAACAGGAATAAGTTTGTTATCATTAAAATAGATAAACAACACAGTCTTAATCAAAATTATTTTCAGTTTAATAATACGTTTTATAAAGCAAATGAAGGTTTGATTATGGGCAATCCCTTGAGTCCCTTACTCGCAGAAATCTTTATGGATAATATAGAGGAAACGATTCACAATAACAAACTGATAAAAAATTTTGTATATTGGTATAGGTATGTTGATGATATTTTGACATGCTTTATTGGAACTACTAGACAGTTAGATTCATTTTTAGCATTTATTAATAATATCCACCATAATATCACTTTCACTATAGAAGAAGAGTCCAATAATTCGATTAATTTCCTAGACTTAACTATTACAAAGAAAAATAATTTACACAGTTTTGCTATTTATCATAAACCATCATATTAAGATGTAATCATACATAATAGTTCTAACCATCCATACCAACAAAAAATGACTACTTTTCATAGCATGGTACATAGACTCATCAATATACCTATGTCCATAGAAAATTATAATAAAGAATTAAACTTAATAAAACAGATCGCGATTAACAACGGATTTAACCCATCATAAGATATGTTCTGAAGAAGTCACTGTGTTGACGAAACAATTGTCATAAAATAAAGATATAGGTAGTGTAAATTTAAAAAACTTCGTGTTTTATTATTATTCAAAATGTTTAATATTAATTTACATCAAATAATTTAAAAGAGGATATCCACCATCGCCGACAAGTACAAAAGGCATTTTGATACTTGTTCCCGTTATTTCTTTTTCCGGCGGAATATTAAGTCTGTCATTTTCCAACATATGGAATAAAGAAGAACTTCTGAAGTTTCCTGCGTCACATTGCCTACCTTCCGTCCCAATATCCACAGCGATAATTTTACAATTAGCAAGCTACTAAATTGGCACCAGCCAAACGTTCGAAACCTATAGAAAATTCATTGGTGTGGATTGATGATACAGGATGTTCATGGGAGCCAGGTTTTCCCGATGGTGACTATACCGATTGTGTTTCGTTGCAACTTTATCAACAATTTGAAAAAAAAAATTGATGCTGCTGTAATAAAGCTGTTGTGTGATGAAATAAATAGCTATGCAGTATTTAGAAATGCTCTGAGCCCAAATGTAACCGAAAATGAGATGAAAGTATTCTTAGGAATTTTCATTGTCAGTGGATATTCTACACTGCCATCAAAACGACACTTTTGGGCAGAAAGAGGTGATCTAATATGTCCAATGATTTCAAACGCGATGAGGCGAGATAGGTTTGAGACAATTACTCGTTATCTTCATTTCATTGACCCTAGTAACGAGAACCGAAAAGACAAAATTTGGAAAATCCGGCCGTTGACAGATCTACTAAAGGCACGATTTATTCAGCATTTCAAATCCGAGCGCGATTTGTCTTATGATGAATCTATGGTGGAGTATTACGTAAGCAGTTCATTCGCGGAAAGCCTCTTAGATTCGGCTATAAAAAGTGGAGCCTCAATACCCCATTAGGGTATTTGATAAACTTTGAAATGTACCAGGGCAACAATCCCAGAATCAATAGCGATTATGAGCAAAAGTATGGCAAAAATATAGCGCCACTATTTTGTATGCTAGTGAGCTTAGAGAAGAGATCAAACATATGCCATTTTGTTTTCACTTTGAAAACCTGTTTACAACAATAAAGGCTCTAATGGGATTAAAGTTGTGCGGCTACCACGCCATTGGAACCATTCGGGAAAACATGATTCCAAAATCTTGCCCCCTGATGAAAAAAGAGACTTTGAAGAAACAACCACGCGGGTATATGGAGTGCAAAATGATCAAGGATTGCGAAATTCATCTTGTAAAATGGATGGATAATTCAGCCGGTACTGTGGCATTACTACATATGCTTTGGAACCAATATCAAAAGTAAAAAGATATTCCAGACTTGAAAAGAAGCGAATCGATGTTCCGCGCGAAGTATAATGCAGGAATGGGAGGAACTGATCGTATGGATCAAAATGTAAATGCGTACAGAATCGGAATACGAGGAAAGAAGTGGTGGTTTTCGATTTTTATTTGACTACTGGATGTGTCCATACAGAATGCATGGTATCTGGATAAAAAGGGTGGTTCAGGACTATCGCAACTGGAGTTCCGCCAGGCTATCGCTGAATATTATTGTTGTACACTTGGTACTCCAAAGCTGCCTGGAGGATACCGTTTTCCAAAAAAAAGAAAGTGAGTACACGGAAATACGGTATGATAGAGTCGATCACCTCATTGCTGTGATTCCAAATAACATACGTAGGCGTTGCCAAGGTGAGATCTGCACATCAAGTGTAACGACAATGTGTGTAAAATGTGATGTAGGCTTATGTTTCAAATGCTTCAGGGCCTATCACCTAATTTCAACTCGCAGCCAATAATAAATTTCTTACCACATTGTTTGCATATAAATGTAACTTGTATATAAGAATAAAAATATTATTTGTTTATTTCGAATAACACCCATATTAGGTTTTAATATAAGGGAACACAGTATCTAAGTGAGGCCTAACGTTACATATAAGGGTGTCCCACGACATGACTGCCATAGCCTGGGAGTGTGTCGCTGGGGTGATTTCAAGTCAAAAATGTCTAATGAACATATACCCGGAACGCTATCCTAACTGAGCTAGAAGCATTTGAAATTTTAGATAAGTAGTAGTAGGAATTCCCTACTTTTTTAAAAACCATTTAAAAAGAAATCGCTTTATTGAATTAGTTGCTCAAAATGTCCACCCAGTTGCTGTATACATAGGCCCGTATTCACCGAACGTAGTTAGTTATTTATTCCCTTGATTTATTCTCCTGGTAAGTATTCCTAGGAATAAATAGCGAAAATTCGATTTACCAAACGTAGTTAAGTTTACTGCAGGTATAAATCAATAGAATAACTATTCTGCCCAAATTCAAGGGTATAAATATTTATCCTGTTGTTAAAATAATGGCTGCCACATAAGGTCAACAGTTTAATTGTAGTACAGTTCATTTTTGTGAGGTTATATTTAATAAATTGATACATAATATTTGATTTTTTGTGAAGTGTAACAAATTAAAATACAAGTAGTTCTAAAAACAAAATGAGTTCGAGTTTTGTGAGAAATGAGGTTAGGAAAATTAGTTATTTGATAGGTACATGTGTTTGTAAAAAAGTGTTCGTGGATGAAAGATTGATTATTTTGTGAAAATAAAACGTTTTTTTGTAGTTTTTTGACGTTTACACTTTATAGAGACAATTATAATATAGTATATACGTAAATATCAATAGAAAATTGAAATGTCGAGTTCCTCAGATTCATCAGTTAGCTCTGTAACATCTTTTACATCTTCATCTGAGTTATCGAGTTCTGACGAAGAACCAGTTCGGCGTCCAAGAATTTTACGTAATATTAATAATCCTTTTGAAGATTATGATGATCTAGACTTCAGAGTTCGTTTCCGTTTATCAAAAGCTTCTGTACGAAGAGTTCTAGATTTAATTCGACCGAATATAGAATCTATCAACGCAAGAAATAACCCCATTCCACCGATTGTTCAAATTTTAATTGCTTTAAGATTTTATGCCACAGGTTCATTTCAAATAAATATTGGAGATCACTTTAATGTTTCTCAATCAAGTGTCAGTCGAATTGTTCATAAAATTTCCCATGAGATAGCTATGCTGAGGCCACAATTTATAAAAATGCCAGAAACCCAACAGGAAAGACATACCGTAAGCAATGAGTTTTATGCTACTCGTCAGTTTCCTTCAGTTTGCGGAGCAATTGACTGTACACATGTACGTATATCAGTCACCCGGAGGTGACAATGCAGAAATTTATAGGAACAGAAAAGGCTGGTTCTCGTTTAATGTACAAGCAGTGTGAGATGCTAATTTATTAATAAGAGACATTGTAGCACGGTGGCCAGGTTCAACTCACGACAGTACTATTTTTAACGATAGCTTGTTAAGAGCACGTTTGGAAAATAATGAATTCAGAACCTCATGCTTGTTAGGTGATAGTGCGTATGCGTGCAAACGATATTTGCTGACACCAGTTTTAAATCCTAGAACTCAAGCCGGAGAACAATATAATCGATCGCATATTCAGACACGAAATACCATCGAAAGAACATTTGGTGTTTTAAAACGTAGATTTCCGTGTTTGAGTCTAGGAATCAAAACTGCAATTGATAAAATACCTGCTATTATTGTTGCTGCTTGTGTGCTTCATAACATTGCAAGGCAGGAAAACAGTGATGAGTTTGAGGATAGGGAAGGTGTCCTAGAAGAGCAAGACGAAGTGAATAATATACCTTTGTTGGACGTCCAAGGAAACGAAAATACGGCTGCCAGAGCAGCTGTAATATATAATGTGTTCACAAGGTAAATTTTAAATAAAGATATTTTGTACACATAGAAATTAATAAAATAAATATATTTTACGTATACATATATATAAAAAAAAAACAAAAATAAAAATAATGCTTGTATAAAAAAATAACATAACAATAAAATATTTCATAAAAAATAACAGAAGTAAATATTTCATAAAAAAACACTGATTAACAATGGAATCTTAATTAAATTAATGTAGGCAAACGACTTTCCCATTCATCTTCCAGAAAAAATTAATATCTGAGTTTTTTTAATGTTTCTTCTATTTCTAACTTGGCTTTATTTCTTATCATTCCTCTTTTTGCTCGCGTATTTTTAAAATTTGTAATTTAAGGAAATCACGCCTTTGGTTCATTTTTTTTGATTTAATAAATTGTTTGTAATCCCCTTCCTTCGATTTATTATTTTATTATGGTTTATTGTACTATTTTTGTTTTGTTTTGAAACGGGAGTATCCCAGTTTTCAGTAGTCATATTATTATTGTCCGAATTAACAATAACTACTTCTATATTTTCAGGTATCGGTGAAGCCACTGTAGGATAATCGAAGCACTCAATTGTTTCTTGTTGTTCATCTAGTGAAATGACTGGTGAAATTGATGTAATCTACAAAATATAACTTTTTGTTAAACAAAATTGTTATTGAAATTACTGTAATGCATCGTAAACAGGGTTCGATCGAAGCTTCGGCTTCGACCACATTCGGCCAAAAATTAAACCTTCAGCCAAAATCAGGCCGAGGGTTTTGCCGAAGCCGAATGCTGCTTCGGTCTAAGGGTGTGGCAAAAGCCGAACAATCGGCTTCGGTCAAAAACTAACCTTCGATCGGACACTAATCATAAATAATATCTCACAAATGTAAAAGTATAAAATAATAATAATTAAAAATATCATAATCGTGTTTTAATAAAAATGTTATAAAATTTATTCTACGTACAGGATTCCAATCACTGTTGCTGTTGTAAGCATTATGTTGTGGCTCTGCTATTTCTCCTAACATACTTAAAACTTTTTCATCGATGTTGTCTGATTTTTTGACATAGCTTCCTCCACCAGTTTTATATAATTTCGTCTGAAAATCGAAATATATATTTCAACAGCTACATAATTTGCATTAATTATTATAGTAATGCCGTGAGGTGCGCATGGAAAAATAAAATAATCGTTAAATGTGTTTTTACCATACCTATATATATTTCTATTATTTTAATAATAAAATAAATTTTTTTGAAGCTTTCAGAACATTATTTTATATTTTCATGATCAACACTTATCTAAGTTTTTTTACTTATAACTAATAAATACCTTGTCATCAGAACGATCCTTTTTTGCTTTTTTTTTAAAGAATCATAAAGCATTTTCAACTGCGCTGCAGATCTTATCCCAGTTTGGGAAATTGAATTGAAATCATTTGCAATTTTGTCCCAAACTTCTTGTTTTTCGCGTGATGTTAAATTATCCGTTTTTCTATTTTCGACGATATTTATATACTGTTTTATAATTTCAAGTAGTTCTTCTTTTTCACTCTCCAAGTAATTTTTTCCTCTATTTCTTTTTTGCGCCATTTCTTTATATATTATTATTAAACTTCCACTGATGAAGTTTGGGAAATTGAATTGAAATCATTTGCAAATTTGTCCCAAACTTCTTGTTTTTCGCGTGATGTTAAATTATCCGTTTTTCTATTTTCGACGATATTTATATACTGTTTTATAATTTCAACCAGTTCTTCTTTTTCACTCTCCAAGTAACTTTTTCCTCTATTTCTTTTTTGCGCCATTTCTTTATATATTATTATTAAACTTCCACTGATGAATGAACTGATAACTGTCGAATATGTATCTGCAGGCGTGGGCGTAACACGTGGTATAGAACAATAGAAATTAGAATAAAATAAAATGAGCTGACGTCCCCACCATCTGTCACTCAACATTTTCGATCGCTGCGCTATCGGTCGAATCTTAGGTAAACGTGCTTAGAAGTAAGATATTTGACAAAATGCGCAAGGCGTATAGAACAAAGTAAATTTATACCAGGGTTACTTAGGTATCTATCGAATGTTTATACCTGAAGCAACTAATCTATCGAATGTTTGCTTGGTGAATAGGAAGTTAATTTTATTCCAAGGTTAGTAACTTCTATCTTTAACAGTGTTTGGTGAATACGGGCCATAGTCTAATTAATTGACGTTTACTGTCACAATAAATACTAATGGTGATTCACAGCCACCTGGTCTTTTTAATAATAACAAAACCAACAGCAGAACCTAATACCTGCATTAGTGGGGCTTATTTATTTAAAATTTCAAATGCTTCTAGCTCAGATAGGATAGCGTTCCGGGTATATGTTCATTAGACATTTTTGACTTGAAATCACCCCAGCAACACAGTCCCAGGCTATGGCAGTCATGTCGTTGGACACCCAGTATGTAACGGGTTGTCATCCCTCCCCCCTACAAATCCTATTTCATTTTCTGAAAAGGAATGGCCAACCAGAACATTCCCTAAAAATTTCATTGGGAAATTCCTATATTTTTTTCCCGTCGTTAATGGGTTAAGTAAGACTGGACGGCGGCCAACCGTCCGATCCTCGTCGTTCACTATCATTGGCCGTGACGGTGTTGACGCGTGTTCCTCCTCGATCCTCTGGTCATCTGTTTCAATTCTTCCAACTGACCTGACCCTCCCGGTATCCATTTTCCGTCCCGTTTCTGCTATCTGAAATCGAACAACTTACTCCTTTTTATTATCCTTCGTTTCTGAAAATCCTTCAAAACATGACGTCTGGGTCCCAACATCCCTTAATATCGTCGTTTGCGTCTGCATGTTTACTTTCTTCGGCTCCATCTGCCGTCCATCTTGTCCCTTCACTTCGACCACTCCACTTATTGGTCCGCCTGCGTTCCTGCAATCGCGATCTTTCTCCAAACAGCCATCAGCATGTACTGGGAATAATGTATATTCCTGTCCAAACAGATCGATAGTCATGGTCCGGAAATCGATCACCGGATGGTTTCCAAAGAATCGCGTCCTAGTAGTCCATCGGCGTTAAGCGGCAAATTATCTTCAACTATCGTGCATTCCCGTCGGTAGTCTACAGATCCGATCTGGAAGTTGGCTGTAGCAAATCCCAGACATCGAACCGGAGCACCTGAAATTCCATGGAGCGTTATCGCTGGATTGTGTCGGATCCTTCCCCTTCCTTGATATGAAATCTCCTGCTTCAACAGGGTTACTGTAGAACCCGTACCGACGAGCAGGGCAGTGTTCCGTCCGTTAACGTCCATGTATACAACAGAAGGCACGTCAAGTCGGACGCCTTCGTCCATGATAGTTCGATTTACTCTGTGCGGCGGTCATCGCCTCGGGAAACAGGCGTCGACCTTTGAGTGTTTAAATTCCCTTGTCCTCGATTATTATCGGCGAGTCTTGATTGGAATACCTTTGATTATTACTTGGTGGGTCTTGACTTGCATATCCTCGATTATTACTTGGTGGGTTTTGACTCGCATATCTTCGATTATTATTTGGTGGGTCTTGACTAGCATATCTTCGATTATTACTTGGTGGGTCTTGACTCGCATATCCTCGATTATTTCTTGGTGGGTCTTGACTCGCATATCTTCGATTATTACTTGGTGGGTCTTGACTCGCATATCCTCGATTATTGCTCGGCGAGTCTTGACTGAAATACCGTCTGTTGTCGTTCCTCTCCCTGTTGCGGCAGTGGCTCGCGAAATGTCCCGTTCGCCCGCAACTAAAACATCTTGCGTGTTTCGGCGCTCTGCGATCCCTTGCCATGTGGCCTTGCTCCCTGCAGTTGAAGCAGACTAGTGGGTCTCTTCGTTTTACGTTTAGATTAAACGTTCGCCCATGTCCTGCGTTTCCCGAAAGTACCTTGTAGCCGGATTCCACTCCCAACGCCAATTCTACCACCTGGTTGAAGGCGTTTGTCGAGTTCCGCTGCATATCCACTTTCAACATTTTGGCTATTTCTGGGGATATCCCCTTTTGAAATTGTAAGATCAAATCTTTCTCGTGCCTTTTTTGTACGGCTCCTCTTTCGCCGACTACGTTGGTGTCAATGTAGCTAAGATTTTCCTCTAATAATTGTCTATCCCGCCACTTTGAGGCGTGTAGCATATTCTTCGATACTCTCCCTTGGTTTCTGTGTGCAACGGCTGAACTGCGCATACGCTTGTCCTAGTATGATTTTATAGATATACCATTTAATAAAGACCTTCTTGAAATCTTCGAATGTGCATCTCTCCTCGCTCAGTGTCGGTTCGCTTTCTAGATAACAGAAGGCGTCCTCCGTCATTTGGCATCTTGCAATTGCCAGCGCTTGGTCCTGCGTCCATGAGTCTATCCTTGCTCGTTGTCCCAATTTTGCGAAGAACTCTCTGATGTTTTCGTATGTCTTTCCCGAAAACTGGGGCAATCCCACAAGCGATTGTCCCAAGGTTCGTTCTGGCATAATGTATACCTGTTAAAGTTGTTGCGCCACGGGCTGGGCTTGTGTTGATATTGCAGGTGTGGCAATATTAGCCGCGTTAGGTATTGTATTAGGCATTTTTTTTTCAAAATTATACCGCCAACACGGACGTTATGAGATACCGGTATTGGAGAAATATAAATAACGCAGGCTCGAAACTTATATAAAGGGAAAAAAATTCAATGATACTTTTATTCAACGCGATTATTATTTTAAAATAAAACACACACGATTATTCATTTTTTCAATAACAGATATACGGGTATAAAAATTTTCAACGCGAACATAAAAACTATCAGATAGGCATAGGGCATTGGCAGACATACCTACACAAATCATTTCCATCATGAAATGGGGAATGTCATGAGTTACAACACAAAAAAAATTAATAATATTTTTTTGCAGTTTTCTTTAGTAAAAAAAAAAAAATTTTGACTATCATTTTGACTATATTAAACCAGGAATCCCAAACAGGTGCCACCATTTTGTAACCCGAGCGTCACCTTCTCGTGTTTTTCTTTTCTTTGTAAACCTATTTCCATTGAAGCTGGGGTAGCGTGCCACCACCGAACAATGTGCGCTTTTATTTCCATGTGGGTTCTCGTCTGGCCCAACTGTTCGGAGTTCAGGATCAGACAGGGGAGTGAAAAGGGGGAATCTTTCACCAGTGAAAATACCTAGGTTGCCTTATTTATACTTGTATTTCTTCATGGATTTCATAACAACAAAGAATATAATAAAAATAACAGTACTTGTGTCGTTAAAAATCAAACGTTGCCATCTCCATGTAACGAAATTTTTCTAATTTTATTTTTATTTTTTTCACATTGCTATTTGAAGCAATATGTATAAAGCAAAATGTGCCATCTCCATCCTAACACCGTATAATGTCGATCGTTAACCGAGAGTTTTTTTCAATATATGCCATCTCCTAACCCACAGTTAAAACAGAATCAGCCATCTCTATTTCAGCCAATAACGTCGCACTATATGGAATGATGGATGCTATTATGATCTCTGTACTTGGACGAACAAACATGTGCTCAGTGTTATTTTACTGAAATAAACAGTAAAAATGAATGTTTCTGTAACAAAAGTGGTACCAGAGAAAGCCAAAAAGAAGTTAGTGTTGCAAAAAAAAGTCAAACGACAAGAAAAGTCAGCAAAACTGTGAGTAAACATATTTTTAACTGAGTAGTGCGTAGTTAGATAGTGTTAAACAACACATATTTCGTTAGGGTTGCCAATTTGGTATCTTCATTGACTTAATTTGCACACACGGAGATTATTATAAAATAGTTTATTTTGCACGGGAATAAAATATATAACAGATTCTGTCTAAAATTTTGAGCTTTATTTTACCTGATAAAAGTTTTTTTTAGGTATAGCGCTCCTGGACTGCCGATTAAACCACGTTGCAATCATAATAAAAAAGCCTATCAGTGTAGATTACTTAAATCTAATGATATCTTTAATTTTCACAAGTGTTTTTATACCACTAAAACAAAATTAGAACAAGATAATGACCTACTACAATATTGTAAAGTTACAACTACTCAACGCAGACGCCCCAAAAACTCTGAGAGAAATCCTAAATTAATGACTGTTAAATATTTTGTGACGAAAAGTTCTAATGGCAAGCTTATCCCAGTATGTAGGTCAGCTTTTTTGGGCATACTTCGCCTAAAAAAGGGTCGTGTCCAAGGTGTAACTAAGAGATATCTTGAAAATCGGACTGTTGCTACGGAGCGACGAGGAGGCAATAGAAAGAAATTATTATACGCGGCTAAAAGGGAAGCAGTTGAAAATTTCATAAAAAAGTTTAAGCCGTTAGAAATACACTATACACGAGAAAAACTTCGACAAAGAATATATTTAAATCCTGATCTAAATATAAACAAAATGTACAACATGTATAACGATCAGGCTCAAGCTTATGGCTCAAGATTATGGTGTTAGTAGAGGATTTTTCAGACTAGTTTTCAATACTAGTTTCAATATTGGTTTTGGAACTCCTCGGCAAGACGTATGCTCTACATGCCTCCAACTAAAAGAAAAAATAAAAATAGAAAACAATGATAATGTCAAAGTAGAATTAATGACACAATACAGAATCCATAAGCTTAGAACAAAAGCATTCACACGACATCTAAGAGAAGAGCGAGATGACTTAATTACACTCAGTTTTGACTGCCAAAAAAACCTCCCACTGCCTAAAATTCCAGATCAGTCAGTTTATTATGCACGACAGTTGTATTTTTACAATTTCACTATTGTGGTAGGCTCTTCAAAACAAAAATTAGACAAGAGTAATGTTCACGCATATATTTGGACAGAAGATCTATCAGGAAAAGGATCAAATGAAATATGTACTAGTCTTTTTCATTGTTTAAACAATATAAATTTAGAAGGCAAAATTACTGTTAGATTAGTCGCTGACGGATGCGGTGGCCAGAACAAAAATAGCATGGTTATAGGGATGGCGATGAAATGGTTTATGAGTGCACCACGTCTTATAGAACGTGTAGAATTAATTTTTCCCGTAACGGGCCACTCTTATCTACCACCAGATAGAATTTTCGCTCTTACTGAGAAGCAAATTAAACGCAAAGAAGTTATAATTAATCCAGAAGAATATACTACTATTGTTGCTGACCACGCTACTATACACAAGTTAGTGGCAGATATTCCGGTGATGGATTGGAGGGAAACTTGTAGGGAAGTTTTAAAGCCAACACAATCTTGGCATTTCCAAATCAGCAAATGCAAACGTATAATTCTTACTAAACAAAGAAATAAAGTAGTAACCAGAGGAGAAATTTCCTATTACAACGACCTTCAAACAGCACGAAACCTTTTGAAACGTGGCAAAAATATTATTCAAATTAACCCAGAGGTTGTTCCGCCGGGTGTAGCTGAAACAAGCAAAATTAGATGACGTAAAAAATCTATTAAATAGGCATTATGGTGCTGACTGGACAACTAAGTTTAAAGAATTGAACTATTACAAATCTGTCTTAATATCGAACAATGTCTTAAGGGAAATTGAAGAAGAGGACGTTGTAGATGACTCGGAAGAAGTTCTTAATTTTGTTTGAATAAGTAATAATTATTAATATATATAGTTTTGCTAAAATAATATAAATTGTTATTTTTTTATTGGCAACCCTAAACATACTATTTTGTTGGTAGGTCAAATCAAAAACGTCCATATCCAATGCATGTTAATACAGTCTTAGTCAAATCCAACGAATTTAAATCAAATGTAGGCATCTCCTTACTAAAACTTAAAAAAAAACGTTATTAACTATTTAAAACTGTTGTTATATTTCTATTTGAATACTTCTATAGTATTATATACTCAATGATCTTTTCGCTTTGTTATACAACAAGGTTATTTCAAATTGTATAAAATGTATTTTTGTCAAATTTTAAATGTCTGTTTCAATTTTAATCTCTTAAATAAAACGTTTTTGTTACAAGTTAAATAAAATTCATTTTCATTAATTTTATCAAAAACTAATAGTTTTCTTAAATAAGTGTTCTAACCATTAAATCGGTTAAACATATACTATTTTAAGTTAGATTATAGTCGATTCTCTCAACTTTAAGCAAAGTTACATTTCCTGACATTTGAACTATCTTGGAGATGGCAATGATTGATTTTTAACGACACACTTAGTGTCACCTTATTTTCCATCGCTATTAATGGCATAATTGACAGCATTCCATCGTCTGTAGAGTCATCGCTCTACGTTGACTACTTGGCGATCTACTGCTCGTCAAAGTACATTCGCACTGCACAACGTCACCTGCAGTTGGCCATTAATAGCATCCAGAACTGGACAACTAACAATGGGTTTAAATTTTCCGTTGGGAAAACCCAGTTTGTGCACTTTTGCCGCATTCGTAGTTGTTATCAGGAACCATTCTTATATTTTTACAATACGCTCATATCTGTGCAAGATACTGCCCGACTTTTAGGACTTACGTTTGACCGGTCGTTAAATTGGAAGGCTCATTTTAATATTTTAAAGAGGAAGTCGATGTCTTACCTAAATATTTTAAAAATTTTATCCAGTACCACGTGGGGTGCAGACCGTACGGTTTTGCTGCGAATTTATCGTGCAGTCGTACGGTCAAAATTGGATTACGGCGTGTACGACTCAGTGCGTGAGTCGTACATCAGAACGTTAAACGCTGTTCACCACGCCGGAATCCGATTGTCAACCGGAGCATTTCGACCGAGTCCTTTTGTTAGCATTGCCGCTGAATGCGGAGAGCCTCCACTGAACATCCGGCGGAAACGCAATATGCTATCCTACGTCTCTAAGCTCCGTAGTCAACCTGAACACCCAACTTACAGTTGCGTATTTCAACCTCGTTTTTCTTCTCTGTATAGACGGAGAAGAAATGCAACACGTCCTCTCGGTATCAGGTTGACCCTTCTCCTAGATGAACTTCCGTTGGCGCTTCCTAGAACTCTTAAAGTCGGCCGTAATTCTGTGCCCCCGTGGCTAATTCCTCAGCCCGTCATTGACATGTCACTTTCCATTCATCCGCGAAGTACGACAACATCAGAGCTTTATCGTTAGCTTTTTCTGGCGTGGCTGGATCAGAATCGAGACTATCGTTCCGTTTACACGGATGGCTCGAAGTCTCTCGACCGAGTTGGTTGCGCGTTCGTCACCCATAACGACAGAGTTGGATACAAGTTGTCTCAAGAGTGCAGTATTTTTACTGCAGAGTTATATGCAATTTTGCAGGCCTTGAGACATGTGCACGGTCCACACAAATATGTTATTTGCAGCGACTCTTTGAGTGCTCTACAGGCACTGCAGCTTTCCTACCCCAGCCATCCTCTTATTTGTTTAATCCAGGACAAATTGTACTCTTTGAAAAGAGCCGTTCAGCAGCTCTGGAAGGATGAATGGAGTGCTGTCGATGAAAACAAATTAAAATTTATAAAATCTACAGTTGACCCATGGTTCACATCTTGCCGTTCCTCCAGGTGGGAGGAAGTGGTCCTTACACGGCTGCGCATCGGTCACTGTAGATTGACACATGGTTTTTTAATGGCTCGTGAGGATCCGCCCCTCTGTGAGACGTGTGACACTCGTGTTACCGTTTCGCATATTTTAATTGAGTGTGTCCAGTTTAGGGACACACGACAGCAGATCGGATTGTCAGGTGATCTGTCGGTTGTTTTAGGAAATGATCCTGACAATGTCGATCTGCTGTTTCGATTTTTAAAAGAAACCGGTTTTGACCGGTTTATTTGATTTTATTTATTTGTGTACATTTGGGCCCCTTTACAGCCTTTATGATTTTTTACTTTATATCTTACTACATTGTATTGTATGACACATTTTATTTCTACTTGTGATTGTTTTGCTTTGTTGTGTCAATTTTTGATTTTGATTTTGCTTTTGTTTTTATTTACATTTATTGTTTTAGACGCTAATGACCTCAGTTGTCAGGCGTCTATAATTTACAATTCATTCAAAATTACAGTACCTTACTCCTGCCTCAGGGGGGGATTCTCGTTAGGTATAAAATATAAATATTTCCGGGTGGATTTCCTTTCTCCTGTTCAGATATTTTTCGTTACATCCCCTCGTGTAAATATAAGATCTCCTCTATGTATATGTTCCACAGCATCTCACTGGTCTTTTTTCGGTTTTTTTAACCCACTGACCGGGTTCAAGAAATCTTTCGCGACTTCTTTCTAACACTGTTCCCGACCGACTCTCCCTTGACAACGCCCTGGCTAGATTACCTCGCGTTGCTGGCCGCTTCTTTGCACAAAACTCAGTCAACCAAACCATAGGCGTCCGCGGCCTCTTTCGGAATCAGTAGCGCACCCACCGATGTAGGGCCAGTTTATTACATCATCCCATTTCAGTGAAAGTGTTATAAATATGTGTGCAGCAAATAATATAGCATTCGTTTGTTTTCCTAAAAATGCCACTCACCTTACGCAACCATTAGACGTTGTATTCTTTTGGCCTTTTAAAGAGGCTTGGAGAGCAATCCTAACCAACTGGAAAAGATCACATTTAAATCAAACTTCTATTGACAAAAGAGATTTTCCATATTTAGTAAAAGACACATTGAATAAAATGGACGCCCATAGTGGAGGAAACTCTATTTAAAAAAATATCGTAGTCAAGCAACAGGCATTGTACCATTTAATAAGCACCGAAGCAAAAGCAATGAGCAACCAGCAATAAGCAACACGCAATATTATATTTTCGGCTGATCTCGCACACCAAATAATAAAATAATAAAAATATGACTAGTTCAAAATGTCGTCGTCTGATGAGAACGAAGTGGTAATAATGTTGTGGCAGTATTTAAGGCGAAGAAGAAATTGGAAACGAAGACGATATTGGATTCATCCATCATTTTACCCCCTTAGTGCAACAACTAGACAACTCGAAATTTGTGCATTTTAAGTTATCCAGTTACATCTGACCTATCTTTCATGCTCTTTTTAATGCAACAACTAGATATCTTGTTCGAGCAGCCAAACTTGTTTAAAGAATGGCCAAAAATAGATAACTAGCAAAATGTACAAAATGTTCTAAATAACCAGACATCTTGAGATATCTAGTTGTGGCACTAGCATTATTGAGTTACCCGCCGATACCTTCTTGGTCTCTATGAGGTATCTAGATGTGTGCTTGAAGTAACAGGTGCATTTCTGTGCTATTAAATTGTTTTACGGTGTTTTTAAACAGTGTTAATGCAAAAATGATGTCTAGGGAAAAGAGAATTTTGGAAATGCTACGTAAGCAATCCGAAAATGTTGCAGGTATGTAAAAATCTATTTAAATACATTTAAAACTAGATTTAATTTATAAAGTGAGGTTATGTAATAATTTTTATGTACTTTAGGGAAAAATTGCCCCTTTAATCTCTGATTTCAGGGACTAAAGTAGCACTTTTAATCTCTAGGAATTTTGTTCATCGCTATAGATTAAAAGTTTTTTTTAAATGAACCGTGGGTTTATTATAAGATTAGCTACTACTCTCTACAAGATATTTCATTATTTCATATGACAATAAGCCAGGTCCCAGCGTTCCACGTGCACCTTTGTTAGACAATTTGAATTTAGATATTGAATCAGGAGAAAATGTGGAAAATGATATTCCTGGTAAGATATTCATGAGCACTTGAAATTTTCAAGTGCTCATGAATCATGGAGCAAGTATATGTGCCGAAGAATTAAAGGCTCATCCCACCCACTTTCAGAACTGCTATCGGATGCGTCCAGATACTTTTTCAACACTAGTGAAGATGTTAGCACCTTATATTACCAAACTCAGGTGAATGAATGAATTGTGAATTATAGACGCTCGACAACAGAGGTCATTAGCGTCTGTAAAGATACAAAGTGTAAACAAAACAAAAGTAAAAACAATAAAATAAAAGCAAAATCAAAAATTGACACACAACAAAATAAAATCGTTATAAGTACAAATAAAATGTGTCATATAATATACAGAAAGATATAAAGAAAAAACCATAAAGGCTGTAACTGGGCCTAAATGTATATAAATAAATAAAATTAAATAAACCGGTCAAGACCGGTTTCTTTTAAAAATCGAAACAGCAGATCGACATTGTCAGGATCATTTCCTAAAACAATCGACAGATCACCTGACAATCCGATCTGCTGTCGTGTGTCCCTAAACTGGACACACTCCATTAAAATGTGCGAGACGGTAACACGAGTGTCACACGTCTCACAAAGGGGCGGGTCCTCCCGAGCCATTAAAAAGCCATGGGTTAGTCTACAGTGACCGATGCGTAGCCGTGTAAGAACCACTTCCTCCCACCTGGAGGGACGGCAAGATGTGAGCCATGGGTCAACTGTAGATTTTATAGCTCTTAACTTATTCTCCTCGACAGCACTCCATTCATTTTTCCAGAGCTGCTGCACGGCTGAAATCATTACGTTCTTAAGGTCATCACCGATAACGCAAAACACGCTCTGACCGTTATTTGCAGCGTCTTTAGCTGCAGTGTCAGCTAGTTCATTGCCAGCGATTCCCATGTGGCCGGGAACCCAACAAAACCGGACAGTGGTTCCACCTCTTTTTAGGGAATATAACTTGTCCTGTATCAAACAAATCAGAGGATGGCTGGGGTAGGAACGCTGCAATGCCTGTAGAGAACTCAAAGAGTCGCTGCAAATAACATATTTGTGCGGACCGTGCACATGTCTCAAGGCCTGCAAGATTGCATATAACTCTGCAGTAAAAATACTGCACTCTTGAGACAACTTATATCCAACACTGGCGTTATCGGTGACGAACGCGCAACCAACTCGGTCGAGAGACTTCGAACCATCCGTGTAAACGGAACGATAGTCTCGATTCTGATCCAGCCACGCCAGAAAAAGCTGGCGATAGAGCTCTGGAGTTGTTGAATTTCGAGGATGAATGGAAAGTGACATGTCGATGACGGGCTGAGGAATTAGCCACGGGGGCACAGAATTACGGCCGACTTTAAGAGTTCTAGGAAGTGCCAACGGAAGTTCATCTAGGAGAAAAGTCAACCTGATACCGAGAGGACGTGTTGCATTTCTTCTCCGTCTATACAGAGAAGAAAACCTTGGTTGAAATACGCAACTGTAAGTTGGGTGATCAGGTTGACTACGGAGCTTAGAGACGTAGGATAGCATATTGCGTTTCCGCCGTATGTTCAGCGGAGGCTCTCCGCATTCAGCGGCAATGCTAACAACAGGACTGGATCGGAACGCTCCGGTTGACAAACGTATTCCGGCGTGATGAACAGCGTTTAACGTCCTAATGTACGACTCACGCGCCGAGTCGTACACAATGCTACCGTAATCCAATTTAGACCGTACGACTGCACGATAAATTCGCAGCAAAACCGTACGGTCTGCACCCCACGTGGTACTGGATAAAATTTTTAAAATATTAAGGGAAGACGTCGACTTCCTCTTTAAAATATTAAAATGAGCCTTCCAATTTAACGACCGATCAAAAGTGAGTCCTAAAAATCGGGCAGTATCTTGCACAGATATGAGTGTATTATAAAGATATAAGAATGGTTCCTGATAACAACTACGAATGCGGCAAAAGTGCACACACTGGGTTTTCTCAACGGAAAATTTAAACCCATTGTTAGTTGTCCAGTTCTGGATGCTATTAATGGCCAACTGCAGGTGACGTTGTGCAGTACGAATGTACTTTGACGAGCAGTAGATCGCCAAGTCGTCAACGTAGAGCGATGACTCTACAGACGATGGAATGCTGTCAATTATGCCATTAATAGCGATGGAAAATAAGGTGACACTAAGAACCGAACCCTGTGGAACACCATTCTCCTGTGCAAAGACACTAGACAAAGTGTTGCCGATACGGACTTGGAAGAAACGCTCTAATAAAAAATTATTTATAAAATTCCCAAGATGTCCTCTGATACCCCAATTATGTAGTGTTCGGAGTATTCCATACCGCCATGTAGTGTCGTAAGCCTTTTCAAGGTCAAAAAAGACCGCTATCAAGTGTTGTTTGTTAAGAAAAGCGTCCTGGATGGCGGACTCTAACCTGACTAGATGATCCATCGTCGAACGGTGCTTACGAAAGCCACACTGGGCATTCGTGATCAAATGTCTGGATTCAAGAATCCAAACCAGTCGCCGGTTGATCATACGTTCGAGAAGTTTTGACAAACAGCTAGTCAGTGAGACAGGACGATAACTTGATGCTTGTTTTCGGTCTTTACCGGGCTTCAACAACGGCACTACAATAGAATTACACCAAGCGGTAGGAAACGTATTGGTGTACCATATTAAATTATACATCTTGAGAAGGAATATAGATCCGGAGGGAGGTAGCTTTTTCAAAAACTGGTAATGGATATCGTCAGATCCTGGAGAAGTATCATGGCAATCATGCAAACTCGACTGTAGTTCCCACGAGGAGAAAGGTGCGTTGTAGTTCTCCTCATTTTGTGAGGAAAAGTTCAATACAACTTGTTCTGCTTGATTTTTCTGAGCAGAAAAACTTTCTAGATAGTTTGCGGAACTCGAAACTTTTGCATAGCATGAACCCATGTGATCAGCGACTTCATCAGGCGACGTAATTATGCCATTTCCCATTACCAATCCAGAAATATAATTGAAACTCTGTTTGCCAGAGATCCTCCGAATTTTCTCCCACACCTCGCGAGCGGGAGTACAACTTCTTACAGTGGAAACAAACTCACTCCATGACTGCTTCTTACTCTCTGCTATGATACGTCTGGCAATGGAACGCTTTTGCATGAAAATAATACGATTTTCATCCGTCATATTATTTTTAAAGCGACGGAGAGCTTTACGACGTTCACGGATGGCATCCCGACAAGCCTCATTCCACCAAGGAACGGGCACACGTCGCGGTGTCGTTGACGTGCGTGGGACTGCAGCTAAAGCCGCCTCGATGACCGCATCCGTGAAATGCTCTACAGCAGCATCGACATTGCCAAAGTTCATTTCGCCGACATTTAGCACTTGTTGGAAGTGTGACCAATTAGCGTCTTTTATTTTCCACTTCGGGGAGCGTCTTTCATCAACATGGAATGAAAGAAGACGACAAATGATTGGGAAATGGTCACTGCTACAAAGATCGGCATTTACTTCCCATTCACAGGATGGCGCTATAGAAGAAGAGCAGAGAGTAAGGTCTATAGCTGAAAATGTCCCATTAGCAGCCGAGAAATGTGTATTGGAACCTGTGTTCAATACGACCAAGTTTTTATTCAGAATCAACGTCTCCATTAGCCTTCCACGAGCATCCACACGATTTGAACCCCAAGTGGGATTGTGGGCATTAAAATCCCCCATGATGATAAAGGGGCGTGGAAGTTGATCTATAAGAGATGCAATGGTTACAAGTGTCGGTTGTTCTGTTGGAGGAATGTATATTGAACACAAAGTTACCGGTTTCGGCGCATAAAGTCTGACAGCGATTACCTGTAAGTCAGATTGTAATGGGACATTTTCGGAAAACACATTGTTTCGTACTAAAACTGCCACTCCGCCACTGGCACGTTCAACGAATGGTTTATCTTTACGATAAATCGTAAAACCACGAAGAACAGGAGTGTTTGTGTCTTTCAAATGTGTTTCCTGTAAACTAATAGCAGTAGCATTATGATCGTTAAGGAGGAGTTTCAATTCACTGAAATGAATATAAAAGCCGTTCATGTTCCACTGTAAGAAATTGAATGGTAATTATAAGAAGATAAAAGCTACCTCTTTTTATTCCTCGCCACCTCACTACGGTGGTGAGGAGGTCGGGATATATCTTCGTCCATAGCAGAGTCTGCACTGCTGCTATGGTCGATGCGAGTTTTCGTAATAGTCATTGTGTGACTATTATCCCGGTTTAAGATCACCTTAGTGTTCTTGACCGGAGGAGATGTTTTAATACTCTTTTCGACAAGAGATTTTGTCGGTGATGTCGTCTTTTTAACTGGAGATCTTGATCTATCATCCGTACTATTTTTGTTTTTGTTTTTGTTTGACTTTTTGGCAACAACTTTAGAATTTGATGGGGACACTTCAGTTTGTGTAGACATGTCACAGGTCTGTGTTGACATGTCTACTTTAACGATAGGGGCGGCAGCAATGCTTGCAAAGGAACGTGTAAAAGAAGGAACAGTTTCGCGATATTTGCGCTTGGCTTCTGCAAAAGAAATTTTTTCAGTAGTTCTGATTTCTTGGATCTTGAACTCCACTTTGTACTGTGGACATTCTCTAGACCTTGCAGAGTGAATTCCGTCGCAATTAATGCAATGCGATACCCTTTTGCATGGAATATCTTCATGTACAGGTTGGCCGCAATTGTCACAGAGACTGGGAAAGCTACAGTTGTTCTGTGAGTGTCCAAACTTTTGACATTTGTAACAGCGCAAGGGAGATGGTATGTATTGACGTACTTTTAATAAATAGAAGGCTGCTTGAATGGATGGCGGAGGCTGCGGTGTACAGAATGTAAGAATATGAGACGGTGTAGGTACTAATTGACCGTCTCTACGTGCGTGGATTCGGTATACATCTGTAACACCTTGGTCTTTAAGTTCCTCTTTTATTGTTTCAACAGTGCAGTTAAGGAGATCAAAACAATAAATAATGCCTTTAGAAAAATTAAGCTGTTTATGTACTTCAACTTTTATTGGTACGTCAGTAACCATATCTATCCCTTTAATGCTGGTAGAAGCTAAGATCTTGTCTGCTTGCTGTGGTGACGAAGTTTCTATTAATAAAGTGCCATCACGTAATTTTTTTACACATTTTAATGTCCCGTATAATCCAGTAAGGTGTTTGGAGATATAAAAGGGACTATCGTTATTAAAGTTGCCGTTGTCTTTGCGCATCAATAAATACCTTTTACAAGGAGTTATCATCGAATCATTGCCAAATAACAAATTAAAATTTTCGTCACTACGCCCTCTCTTAGAGGGAGGGCTGTTTAAGGGGGGAAAATTATTCATAATTTTAGTTATGAACTTCATCACCCGTGCTCCCCGCCCACCACGGAGCCCAACAAGGGGACGATGACCGCAAACCGGTACAGAGCGTCAGGGCTACACGGTGATATAGTCAGCTCCAAAGACGGCGCCACTCCATCAATAGACACTGGCTCACCCCGCCGGGATACTTAATATCCACGACGTTAGCCGATTGACTAGACTGGGTTAGGTCTAGCCGCCCGTTTACAGCGAAGCGGAGGCCAAAGCAGTGTGTTGGCGCACCAAGGCTAACCTCAACTGCCAGGACCCTCTTTTCCGCCTTACGGGTCACCGCGCACGGCAAACACGCAGGTGTACTATTAGGGACTACTACAAACAAAGGACAGCAACAAAAGTGTACCCATAACGGAGGGACAAGACCGCTAACAACAACAAAAAGAAGAGAGAAACGAAGGAGAAAAAAAGTTGCGACTGTCCTTCCTTCATAATAGTCCCTAAATGAATCACCCAGCCGGGTACACAACCGACTGGTGCGTGCTCGGGTTTCCCTGGGTTCGCCAATTCCCAAAGAACATTGTAATGCAATTGCGATAAACAACGACATTCCAATGTTCCCCCTGGGGGCGCAAACTCAGGTGAGGTATATTAAATAGACTATATTGAAAAAGTAGTATTTTAATGAAAAGTAAACTTAAAAAAATACATTACAATTTTTAAAAAAGTTCTGCATGAGAGAAGTCTTCTCTCATGCAGAACTTTTTAATATACCAGGTACCAGGCCTCCCTTGCCATTAAGCGACACTCCTGCATATGTTGATAAAGTACCGATCAATGAAAAAAAAATGACAGATTTGAAAAAATTAGAAAGGTATGTTCCAGCAGAGTACCAAGATTTCTACACTGAAGTTTTTTCGTGGCCAACAACTTCAAATAGCACTGAACATTGTGATATTAATGATTTTGACTAACAGTTCTACTAAAAGTCTTTGGATTTGTTCCTATACCCAAGAGGTCATTTCGAAACTTTATCCTAAAACATTAATATGCTATAAAGCTTTTTTTATTTCAATAAACACAAAAAATGTTGTATATATCTTTTATTTATCACCTTTAGTATTTAGTTTCATTAGAATCATAGTATTTTTTACAGCAAACTGTTTTTTGTTATTTCTGAAAAGTTTTAGTTTGTTGACTAGGGCCCTTTTCAAAATGACGGATTCAAGTTTCTGTCAGTACCAACTGACATATCAGGTGAAAAAGTCTGAATATATATTTGTACAGGTGTTGGTTGTTCTCCATATTCTCTTGTTGAAAATACTTGAATGAGTGGAAACATTGGACTGAGTTGAGTAGCTGGAATAAGCAGAGCTAGGAGTTGGTATTGGTACCACCATAGTGTTTGGGAGATATAAAATTTTTTTTAGCCCTTAATAGTTACCCCCGGGTCAAAATGACCCATCGGTTCCTGGCTCCTTCTACTAAAATGTAAGTGCGAGAAGCCACCGTCTCAGTATTCGTTCAGTCGTTATCAAGGTGTAAGTCTATCTTAGTGTTACTCCAGTGCCGTGTTGCATACGACCTAAATGGTGGCTGCTGGGTCAAACTGACCCGTGGATAGTAGCAACGTTATAATTTTGTTGAGAGTTACTTGAGTAATTTGTGAGTGCTTGAGGTCATTATACTGAATAAATACTTTGGCTCCTAAGTGACACACAATTGTTTACATATTGCTTATTTTTCAGGTTAAAATGAACAACCTACTTACTGATAAAGAATTGGAAAGTATAGTTGCATCTGATGAGTTCTGGGAGGATTTCGATGTGAACAATCCAGCTTCCACCACTCAGCAAAACGGAAAAACTATTGAAAAAGAGGATAAACTTGACGCATGTGAAAAACTGTTCAACTGTGGGTACCAGAGCGATCAAGAAGAGGAAGATAAAGAGGAAATGAGTACTCATGATGCGGATAGCGAGCAGGCATGGGAGCTTTCTGACGACGAAAATAAAGACGAAGAACATTCGGACACTTCCAGTGATAAAAATGAGCCAGATTCAAATAGAAATAAAGGAGTACCGAAGGCCTTTTATGGAAAAGACAGAACAAAATCGTCTACTACTGCTCCTGTTAGAGGAAGAACTGCTGCTAAGAACATAATAAAAGTTTTGCCTGGTTTGAAAGGAAATGCAAAGCAAATCAAACCTCAGTCTCCCTTAGAAGCATGGAAATTACTTATGACAGACCAAATAATTGGAAAAATTATAGAACATACCAATGAAAAAATCAGATCTGTTCAAAGTCGTTATGGCAAATTCAAGAAAAGGAGAAACAGTAGATTGGAATTTCGGGCCTCCTTTATCGGTGAAACTGATAAAACAGAAATTGAAGCATTTCTTGGCCTTTTATACTTTCTAGGGCTATATAAGTCCGGTCATGAAGATTTAAGGTCACTTTGGGCTACTGATGGGACGGGACGTGACATATTTAGATGTACAATGCCTCTACCTAGATTGTCAACCCTGATTACGTTATGACAGCGATGTCATTTCAAATTTATCCAACTCCATATAAATCAAATCAAACATAGCCAAATCCTGTAAGTTCAAATCAAACGGAGCCTTGTCCAAAAGTAATATCATAATTCTAAAAAATCTAGAGCATTTATAACTATTTAGATAGTTTTAATATAAATTATACATTAAAACATATTTAATAATACTAGCAAATGTGTATTCATCTATCACAATCTTTGATAATTAAAAATCATCCGTTTCTACGCTTTAAGTTATCATGGAGTTGGCCATGTTTGAAATTTAACGACTCAAATCTTTGTTAATAAATAATTTCATGGCACGTCATTCTGTAAATGCAAACTGTGAGGATGTTGAATCTGGTGACGCTCTAGATACACTGAAAAACTTTATTTTTGATGAAGTACGGTACCTATAGATGTTGAAGCGCCATTGAAACCATTTACTCATGATTTGTTCGATAAATTACAAACAAAAACCAACTCGTATATAAGTGGATACATATTGAAAAAAATACTCCGTTAAACAAATAAAAATATTATAAGAAAACTTTGTCAGCTAGCAGTGTATTTCTTCTAAACACGATATAATTGAAGCAAGATCATACAAAAACTGTAATATGACATCGAGTCAGAGTTTCAGAAAATTATTTACTGAAACTACAAAAATGATAGATAAAGTGTTACATTGTGTGAAAAAGAAAATGTTTCAAAACAAAATTATATTAGTTTAGATATAGATCTGTTGTCATGCCCACAACATAATTAAAAAAATGTTTCTTAAAATCTGTTGCTACGTTTTATACCCATGCATGAGTTAAATCTGCAATTGAAGCTTGTAGAATAAACCGAATGTTGATGACAAATCGTTTCTTTCGAGGTGCAGTAGAAATGGTGCTTGGACGACGCATTCTGGTAGCATTAGAATGCAACAGCTGGTCCTCAAATACCTCAGAGTAGTCGTGGAGCATCCCATGTCGTTGATAGTTGCTATGTCTAGCGAGACCTGAAGTGGAAACAACGTAAGAGTAGAAAGTCCTGTGTGGTTCGCGTAAAACCCGTTTAGCCTTGCTTTCTTCGGACGCGTGACGGAAACGGGATAGAAACCCGGCGCGGTAGTACTTTCGCGGTGTGAGTCATTTTGCGACAGTACCAAGCTTGTTTGCTGTGATTTCCTCGGACGCGTGACAGATACGGCATTCTAGTGTGAGTATTCTTATAGCTATACCTCAACCCCCTGAAGAAATAATGCTGAGATATATATATAAAAAAAAATTGAATTTTCCGAATTGTGTTGCTTTTTGGATAAAACAGCTCATTGTATTGTAATTATAAAGTATTGCTAGCCCTAGTAGGTCCCGATTACAAACTTTCGGCCAAATCAAATATGGGAAAAAGATGATTTCTGGATCTTTCCCGTTCCCACCCAAATCATACAGCACGGCATACCTTTGCCACATTTTATAGTAGGTGACGAAGCATTGAAATTAACGCAGCATATGATGAGACCGCATTTCAAAGAGCAATCAAATGCTGATGCAGAAAAAGCAATTTACAATTATCGGCACAGCCGAGTCAGAAGAACGAGCGAAAATGCATTCGGCATACTATGTTAGTATTTTAGAGTTTTCTTTACCCCTTCTGCAATTTTTCCTGAAACTTCGAGTCACCTAATAGCTGCACCATGCATTGTCCATAAATTGTTACGCAAAGAAATAGTACAAACAAATATTATTATACAGTAATTTTATCCGTGGAAGGTAGTTTAAACAAATTAAAAAGCTTTGGCCTAACTAATATCACATTATGCATATGTGGCCAAGAAGAAACCAGTGAACCTGTCCTACTTGAATGTGACGCAAATCATGGAGGACGAACTAGCCAAAAACAATGCATGCATAAGAAACAAAAACGTATATGAGGCATTTCAAAGGGCATGCAAGGAAATCATAAAGAAAATGGAAAACAGACAGTAGACAAAGAAAAGAAAGAAAACAAAACGAACAAGACTCGAGTTGCAACGGCAGCCGGAAGAGGAGGAGAGTTCGGCTGGTAATGTAGATAGCCAACCTATGGGGCCATAAATAGGTCGTCGCCGTAAATACCCCACTGAACTTTCGGCTGCTGGAGAAACAGTCAAGGATGCTCTTTCTACATAAAAAAAAACTATGAACAGTCAGCGAATTCCAGAAAAAGTTGAGAAAATTACCCGAAAATGAAAGAATGCGGTTTGTGTGTGAAATATACAACATGTTCATGCGTCATGAACAACGTACTCCAGTATTATTTTCGCCGTCTGTTGCATCACCGTCTCCATCACCCACTTATTCTTACAACAAAAGTTTACGTTCACTAACTTGGGCGTATTCGGAACCTAGTCCATCGTCCCAGAGAGCCCATACTTCACACAGCAGTTACTCCGAGTCACCAATGTATTGTCCACCTCCAGAAAACCACAATTACGATCGAACACCGACCCCTGCGGCTTCACAGGTTATCATAACTGCTAATAAACTTATTCAACCGGCTACTCAAGATTCCACACATTATGTTATAAATTTAATTGATGAGGCGTTCTATAATGCTTGATTTATTTTGCCAATTGTTTGACTAATAAATAAGTACTTTTGATTTTGGTTGTTGATTAATAAATACTTTTTTAAATTAATTGTTTTATTACTTACTTTATTTTCGTCTTTTAGTACTTCATTCAAAGCCTGGCATACTTCTGGAATAATCTTCGATATCAGTTGAGGTGAGATTTTAAATAAAAAGTGGAGACTTTCGAAACTGTCTCCAGTAGCCAAATATCGCAATGTAATGGCGAGGCGTATTCTAGCTGGGATGGCTTGTTGTAATTAAGTATTTTGTTTTGCAATCATTAGTGAAACCTTGTTCAATAAGTACTCAAAATCCGATGGAGACATTCTCGTAAACTTTTGAAATTCTCCTGATGAATCAGCTACTAATTCGCTCAACTGTCTATTCATAGTAGGTAATACTGAAAAAGGTAAAGTGTATACATATCTGTACAAATGATAAAAAAAATATTCAATAGTCCCAACACATCCAACACACAAGATAATTTTAATAAATTATTAATTTATCTGGTTCTACTGCGATGAATTGTCGTCATCCATTTTCTCCATTTCTTTTTTATTTGTTTGTTAGAAAGATAATATTGTAGTACGCTACAGCACATAGCGTCACAGCAGCAGCAACAATCACATCGTCGTCCATTTTCTTTGAGATCGCGAACGAAACTGCGAAATTTAACGAGTGTGGAGGGACACGTTTTCACGTGGACTTCACGGCGTGAATTCCCAACAAGAAACGCGCGCGAGTGTAGAGCGCGCTTAAGACCGTTGCCACGGTTTTTTTTATGTCCAGAGCTTACTAGACTTAACTTGAATTTAATGTAATTCAAATGGAGAAATTTAACATGTAAAGTGAAATATGTTGGTTGAAATCAAACGCACTGTGTATATATTTCATTATTTCATCATTATTTTGTATTTTCACAGGACATCTAATGAATGATGGCAGTGACTCCGTTAGGCTCTTCGCTTGCGGAGTCACTCTCGAGGGGTGGGAGGTGGATGATGTTCCCCTTTTGAAGCATAGGAGAGCAAATAAAAGTCGTAGCTTGAAGCTAGAACAACTCCGGCAGCAGTAAACACAACAACTCCGGTGCCGCATAATGGGCACATTTGCCTATTTTGCTGCGAAGAGGAGAGAAGCGTGGCTTATTTTCCTTGCCGACATATGGTGGCATGTGGAAATTGCGCTCCTCGAATGAGCAGATGTCCCATATGTCGGCAAAACATTGATTGCGCGGTTACCATGATTTTAGGTTAATAAATAAAATATATGATAAATAAAAAAAAAATAAATTGATATTTGTTTGTTTTTTTTCTTTATATTTTTCTTTATTTAAATAATCGCATTTCTCCTGAACACATCTAATTCGTTTTATTGTTTATCTTTTAGAAAGCAAGAAGGAAGCTCTAAGAGGTACTGGTGAAGTGATTCTTTTTAGCGATGGTTGTAACTATCAAAATAGAAACGCTACCCTGGTAAATGCGCTTCTGAATTTTGCAATTCTAAACAATATTACGGTCTTCCAAAAATATCTTGAACGTGGACATACGCAAATGGAAGTTGAATCAATGCATAGTTCCATCGAAAGAAAATTAAAAGGAGTTAATATTAATTTACCTGCTGACTACATATCAATTTTCAAAAGAGCACGAAAGTTGCCGCAGCCTTACGACCTCACCTATCTTACTCACGATTTCTTCAAATCATTTAAAAAACTAAATTTTGTAACAACTATTAGACCAGGAAAAAAACAGGAAGCGCCACACTACCTAAAGCAATATTTACCAATAAAACCTCACAAATGGGGTTTCAAACTCTAACGTTTTGAGTGGTGTTAGTGGCTTTGCTCATAAATTCGAAATCTACACAGGTACAGAAAATAAATCACGTTTACAAAATGAGTCTGATCTGGGTGCAAGTGCCAACGTTATCATTCGATTGAGCAGAAATATACCACGAAATGAATTTTATCGATTATATTTTGACAACTATTATTCCACTATCCCCCTTGTTTCGTATTTGGCATCGATTGGTATTTACTCATTAGGCACAATTAGGAGAAATCGAATACCAAACTATAAGCTGCCTATTGACCAGCAGATGAAAAAGGTGCCAAGAGGGATATCCCATGAGTACACAGCCAATGTCAATGGTACTGACGTATCAACTGTGGTATGGAAAGATAATAAATTAGTAACTCTAGTATCAAGTTTTACAGGTCAAATACCAGTTCAAAATGTAGAACGTTATGACAGAAAACAAAATAAAAAAGTTACAGTTCCTTGCTCAAACCTAGTGAAAGAATACAACCGTCGGCGTAGACTTTCTTGATAGTCGGCAGATATAAAATTTTACTTAGAACAAAAAAATGGTACATGAGGATATTTTACCACCTAATTGATCTGATAATTGTAAACAGTTGGATTTTATATCGAAAAGTACACAGAGAACGCAACGAGACTTTTGTTTCTTTGTCTGAATTTAGGATAGAAATCGCAGATTGCTTGTGTAAAGTTGGCACTCGGACTCACACAGCAAAACGTGGGCGACCATCTACAAATGACATAGAAAGACAGATCCAAGAAAAGAAGAAAAGGGGGCCAACTGCATGCATTCCTTCAAAGGATATACGAACGGATACAATAGCATACTGGCCTGAATACACTAGTGATAGACTAAGATGTAAAAGACCAAATTGCAAGAAACTCTCGTATGTAAAATGCATCAAATGTGGCGTTCATTTCATTTCATGAATAAAAATAATAATATACAGTATTATCTAATTGTTATTTATTAAAAATGTTAGGTATCCCATAATCTTTTAAAATGTGCCCTATTAACGTACGTGCAGATGCGCAGTGTATCATATTTGATACAATCCTAAAATTTTTTTTTTGTTAAATATATGAACTTGATTTTTTTAAATATTTTTGACATGTTTCCTAAACTGTACGAATAAAAATACCAATTTTTTAAAAGGAACAAAAAAATTGAGCAGTGTAGGGTTAACAAAATTTACGAAAAAGAATCTACCAACACAGACATGACTTAAATAGTATTAAAAATTACAAATTAGTTAAAAATAACTTAACACCGATTAACACGACCCTGTCATTACATAATTTACACACAGGACATGACTTCAAGTTTGATGTTGTTATACTAGATCAAGAAAAAAAACTTGAGGAAAAGGAACATTAGCCAAAGTGGATTCGACCTGTGTTCAATAAGACCAGAAATGAACAAATCGTCAAATATTGTGATTATCTGGTCAACTCATACATTGACGAAGCAACAGATTTTCCACCATATTTATGGGCCGATTGTAGTCGCTCGGTAACGAAAACTACCAATGCGTGTGAGTCGTTTCATTCCAAATTCAATGAATCATTCTACAATACTCACCCATCAATATACATATTTGTGGAGAAATTGAAAGAATTTCAAACTAATACATATGTGAAGATGTATAGGTGGAGTGCCGTAAACAAGCTCGTGCAGGGATCTTTTCAAAAAATTTAAAATTTTAACCTTAGCATCTATTTTCATATTTGAGCTGTCTCTATATGTTTATAATAATCGGTATAAATATGATCTTGGTTCTGATATCCACGACATAAATACTCGTCAAAAAAAAAAAAAACACCTTAAAAGTGCCCTACACTCTACAGTCGTTTAAATGTAAGTAAAAAATCCCCAACTTACCTAGGTGTTACCATTTTCAATAAGCTGCCTGAAAGACGGACGACATCAAACAATTGCTTTTGAGAGCCGAGTGCTCTTATCAATAGAACAGAGATATACAATTTCCGAATTGGAATTGTTAGCTGTTGTTTTTACGTGTAGGAAGTTCAGAACTTACATACTGGGCTATCCAACAATAGTGATGAGCGATCACCAAGCCCTAGTGTTTTTTAAGTTGACACGACCAATCAACAATAGACTGATGCGCTGGATTCTGTATCTTCAGGAATACCAAATTGAAATAAGATACCGACCAGGAAAAGAAAACATAATCGCAGATTGTTTGTCACGATACGCCGTCAAACCGACCCAGGACGTGGACAACAAGACGGAAAATATTTTGCATGTCTATAGTTTGCAAATTTCTACAGACAAAGAATTCCGACAGCGCATAAATAGAATAGTAAAATATCAGGACACGGATGAACACATTCGAAAAACGTTGCAACATTTATCAACCGACACCGAAATCGGAGAGCGTACACGAATGTTTTATATGCTACATAAAGGCGTATTATTTTTTCGGGCACATCCGGAATCCGACAATTGGCGACTAGTAGTACCAGCCGCAATGGTTAATTTAATGATAGAAGATTTCCATCTTCGCTACGGACACTTGGGTACACAGAAAATATACAAGGTGATCAAAGATGTTTGTCTTTTCAGTAACTTATACCGACACGTGCGACAGACAGTGACCGAGTGCGATTTATGCCAGAAAACCAAGGTAACTCAGCAGGCCGGGAAGGGGCCCATGCAACATGTCATTCCCGAAAATCCAATGACATTGTTAAGTTACGATTTGTACGGTCCGTAACCAAGGGGTCGAGGCGGCCTCGAATACATTTTCGTGGTGATGGACGCGTTTTCTAAATACGTGAGGTTATACCCGATACGGCATGCTAACGCGCGTACGCTAGCAAGATTTTAGATGATTTCGTTCCCCAATTCGGGAAACCGGAAATGGTGCTGACTGACCAAGGCCCACAGTTTATCGGCAAGAAATGGAAGGATACCCTTAAGGACGCCGGTATCCAGGTTCGCTATAGTTCCATTTACCACCCCCAAACCAACATGGTCGAAAGAATGAATGAATTGTAAATTATAGATGCCCGACAACTGAGGTCATTAGCGTCTAAAACAATAAATACATGATCGAAAGGGTCAAGCGGGAACTTGGACGATATTTTCGGACCTATTGTCACGAGAAACATACCAATTGGGTCCAATACATAGATTATATCGAACAATGGATTAATTGTGCTGAATACGACTCTACAGGAGCAACACCATACGAGATCATTTTTCATAAGAAACCGGATACGGTAATTCAAAAGCTAATCGAGTTTCCAGCTCGAACCAGTGAAGACCCGGAGCAGAAAATATTAGCCGTGAGAGAACGACTAAAGAAAAGGGCCGCAGCTCGGAAAACACGACATGACAAAGTTCCATTTATCCAGTTCCAGGTAGGCGACTTAGTTTTGGAACAAGTCCACTACCGATCATCAGCGCTGGATAAAACCATAAAGAAGTTTTTCCTATTGTATGAAGGACCCTATCGAATCCAGAAAATACACAACGTAAATGCGTACGACCTAGTGCACCCGGATACAAACGAGTATCACAGCACCAGGAACGTGATTCACTTAAAAAAGTATAATTTAAGCGCCCGGAATAATAACCACCGGATAAAAGTGTAAACATTAACCAAACCGGTTGAATTAAAAAAGTGATAACCTGGCTATAAATAATGGATAATCGAAAACTGATAAACGGGACAACGCGAGTTAAGATAACTAATAATAATTAATAACAAATGACAATAAATTTTGTTCGCAAAGAGAAAACCGAGTTAATAATATCAGAAGTATTCAACAGGGATTTAATTGGCGATTGACTAGGTTTGATAACTGAAATGTGTCAAATTATCGTTAATATAAAGAACTGAATAAACAATCTAATAATTATTCAACTTAGTGTGATAAAGGATAATAATATTATAATAACACTTAAAAAACCAACAAAGGAAAAATTAAGTATGTAATAATGGCACTTAAAATTGACAAAGAGAAATTAAGTACCTTTAAATCACGCCTAAAGACAACAATTGAACTAAAGAAGTAAATTGTGAGACAACAAATATAATATGGTATATAATTAAATTACACCATCAGACCATGTATATTTTGTGGTAGATGGAAGACATCTTGGAAATTTTTTTTGATGACATTCGAGAGTGGGAGTTTTGCGACCCACTGCCGAACTTGCAAAGCAAACGGGTAGCGTACCTAGACGACCCCAGCAGGGCCGTAAACAACAAGGAGGAGTTGATAGCTGCCGGTGTTATGCAGCGAACACCGCCAAAAAACGGAGGAGAGAACCCTCTCCTACCGACCAGCAGTGTAATGGGCCATACCGGCTTATTCGGTTAGACTTGCCACCATTCCAGCGACAGGACAGACGACCACCGCTGGGAACAGCCCGAAAAATTTTCGACCACAGCGGAACCCCATGGCCATCCGCTAGACAGCAGATACTGATCATAGACGAAGGAGAGCCGCCAAGCGTGCTCAAAACTACGCCCGAACCACCAAGGCCAGTAATGAAGAAGGTTCGCCGTTGGGTGACGATCGACGGACGGTGGGAGCGTCGACGGGTGTTCGACCACGTCCGCACCCACTCCACCAGCAACACCCAAGGATCAGGTATTTTGGATGGTGCCTAGGGTAAAGGTAGTGTTTGTGCGCGGTAGAGTGACGGTAACATTTTTGTTTTGTTTATTTGTTGTGTTTAAACTTTAATTTGAAGAAAAAAAAACTTTGTTTAAAGGAAAGAAAAAAAAGAACTCAGTTCATGAGATCTGGGAGTCATTCGAACTATGGAATTTGTCCTATTGCGAGATATGATTCACCAATAGTCATGGTAAGCCGACTAGCATAGTCACAGTTTTATTTGTTACATTATTTAAATTAGAATTTTAGGTTTGATAAACGGTCGAATGATATTTGCAAGGTAAAATTCCGAAATCGTACGTCTTCCAGGCTATTAAAATAGTGACTCTTATTTATAGTTGGTTTTACTAAAAAGTAATTTCATTAATTAATTTTTGATACAATTTTGTTATTTTTCGTTTAGGATCAATGGATCTGACAAATAATTTTGAATTTTAAATAGTGCTCGACGAAGAAATGTTATTTGAACAAATACCCGGTAAGGTTCGTCACTTCTAACGTCATATGAGTCTCTGGTTGTTTTTGTCGTAACTATACTCCAAAGCACACCCAGTTTTCGAGGGGAGGTGTTGTGCAGAGACGACCTATTCATGAATTAATTTGATTCATATACGTTCCTTCGTGGAGTAATCATAATAAAATTATTGTCATAAAATGACAATAATACCGTACCTAATTTAAATAAAGGGCATTGAACCGGCATTTTGACAATAATGAAAACATTGTTTAAGATTGTCAATAAGATATGACAAGGTCACCAGCTGAGATAGAATCAGATGTTTGTGCGTTAACAAAACATATCTGTGTCAAGGCCAATATAGAACTGATTGCCATGACAACCTGCAAAAATCGGCCATACGCGGTGACACACGATGGGGCGGGAGCAGTCGGTTTAGCTCCTAACGGACGAAAATCGCTTGATTCGACGTGAACCCTCTCTCAGGCACGTCGAATGCAAACAATGCCAATGGGCAATTTTAGATAGTTAAATAATTTCAGACAAGTTAATTAGCAGTCATTACAAGTGACTCAGTCTATTGTAAGATACGGCCATCAGCCAACAGTAGGGTTGACGTGTTAAAGGTATTATACGTATGTTAATGACAGTCACAATTAACGGGTCTGATGTAGGGTTAAAAGGGACCGGCGACGTCCAGATACGACTTGCACTGGCGTGCCTCGACGTCACGTGATCTGACTAGTCAAATTGCCGGGAAAACAGCCTCTATAAAAAGGGCAAAAACGCCCACAAATATTCATTAGATCCTGGAAAATGAAACTGTAAACAACTCTAAATATAGAGTATTAGCTCCTGGAACTTGAAATAATAAACAGCTCCAAAAAGTAGAGTATTCATTACCGGACTAATCCCCATACGTCTATTGGCTCACAATGTATGCGGTATTTTTAGATTAAGATAATATTTTGGTTAGAAAACGAGAGTATAACCATGGATACTTGGAACTGCTATAAGGACAGACATAGGACAAACAACGTTGTAGAAGGCTGGAACAACAAATTTCATAAATTTACAAAGATACCTCATCCGAATATATTCGTCTTAATCAGGGACCTTAAAGAAGAAGCCGAATATAACGATTTCATTTACGACAAAAGTGCCTTAAATTTCAATAGCAAAAGAAGAAAAATAAAATACATGAAAATGGACGAAAACTTAGCGAAATCATACTTATAACTAGAAGCTTCTGGAGACATCAATACATTTTTAAGAACTATTGCATATATACAAAAAATAGAATAATAATGATTGGTTCGATTTTTGTTTTTTAGTTTACATTTAATTGATATTTTGAGTTTCATTCTTGTTAAGTTATTTTTAATCTCGTTTTCCGTTAATAATAGTAAATTATGTCTTTATTCAAATGTGGTATTTTTTTCTTTTTTTAAACTGTATTCGTTGAACGTAGGTAGGTAGGCTTTTGCTTGACGTCCGCTCCTGTCGCAGTCGCAGGTAGGTTCTATGTTTGGCGTTCGTTCATGTCGCATTTAATCACCCCGTTCGCTATTGACGCGTCCGCTCCTGACGCGGAACCGTATATTATGTATATTAAATGTATATATTAAAAATGTGTACCTATTTTATATCAATTGAAATTTTATTTCGCATAATCCTTGATGGCACAAATACCTGTACCTTTTTGAGGAACCCTTTTGGTCGGTGGCACGATAACTTATCGACATTTGTCGCTTGCGCCATCGACACACTTATTCTTAACTTCAGTTTTATCGATAAATGTAGATAAGAAATGGTATCGACAATTAATGTAGACAAAGATGTGGAAATATGACAACGCTGTTCGGTGCACCAACGTATTAAAATCAAATTTACTGTTTGTTTATGGTCTATTTTAATTGTTATTCGTATCAAAATAATATAATGGTATATGATACTACTAGTGCCATCTGCGCCATAATAGTATAAGCAATGTTACTTGTTACTATATTATTAATGAACAAATAAATTAATTAGTTCTTCGTGTTTTTTGGTGTATTTGCCATATATGGCACATACACTATTGGCGTCGGTCGGATGGCGGGACCTAGGGGTCGGACCAAAATTTCTCGACGTTTCACATCATTTTGAACAGCTTGGCACCATTTTTGAAAATGTTTATATATATATATATTATACTGGGCTAATTTTAGTCGTAATTAGGGGGGCAGTTGGCCCTTTAGCACATCTAGTAGATAGCGGTATAATTTTAACTTCAAAGCATTTTATGTTGTTATCATTACTTCGGGAGATAAGTAGGACCCCACTGTATTGATATGATGACGTCAAGGCAGACTAGCCAGCGACTGCGAACGAGGCTGGCAAAACTAAACAAAAAGGAACGAATGAGTGGAAGTAAAAAAGCATGTTTTTAGTGTGGATAAAAGTGAGCTCGTTGATGTTGTCGTTCGTCGTGAACTGATAAGACTCGCAAAACGACAGAGCAGATTTGGCTGCCGTCTGATACGCATCGCAGCGGCTAAACAATCAAAGATTAATGATTGATTATTCTGGCGAATAAAATAACTTTTATTTTGGGATTTTGGATTTTAATTTGTACTTTTCGTTTTGGAGCTGTATTGTTCTAGTCTTGGATTTTGGATTCGGCGTTGTTTTCTCCTTCGTTTCCTGTATTGGTCGACCTTCCTAATTTTCCGAATTCCCGAAAATTGATTTATTTTCCGTATTTCCATTGTTGGATCGTTGTTATTTGATATAGCTAGCTTACCGTTAACTCAATAAACCATAAAGAAGCCAAGCGGCTTCTCCTTGTTTAGGGATTATAGATTGCTGCTTTTGGATTTCCGTGTGGTTGTGTTGATTCTGGAATATGGGAATAATTTAATTTATTCCAGAAATTTCGAAGATTTGGCAATTATCCCGAAATTTTTAATATTCGCTATCATAAGTGACGACGCATAAAGTATCCCAGGATATAATCAAGTGTCTATCCCAGTGGGATAGATATTGTACTACAGTATCCCGAAAATATTAAAGGATAAAATCTAATATTTTATGAACATTTTACATTTCTGAATGTCGACCAATCTGCGTAGTACTGAGTCAATTTAAATATAAATAAGGGATATTTGATGGTTTGAATACATAGATAGATATTAATCAACAAGTTACGTATTATTTTATTATTTAGTTTACGCAGTATTAATTTCTTTAAATAGCTTGCATTTAAGAAATGCGCGTAAAATATTCATTATTAAACATTTTTATAGCGTTGGTATACAAATGTCTAATTAATTTATGTAGGTACCTATTACATATTTTATACTAGCTATATTTTGGGACTGATATAGACATTTGTTATGAAAGCGTAATGTGATAGCTATATTAACTTAACTTAAAATCTTCTCAAATATTTTCGCTAACTATTTATGAAAACCGCATGAATATCGATTGAATAGTTTACGAATTTATAGATCTCTCTCGCTTGTTCGGTTGAGTTAAAAAGGAAACTAACTCGGTTCGCTCGTAGTTTCCCGACTTGCTTTACATTTTCGCTCACTAAGTTCAAAATGGTTGAAGGATAAAGCTGTTTTATTATCCTTTAAATAATTTATAAGTTAGCAGTCATTTTTGTGTTGGTCAATCCCTCTTAAATTTCTTTTTAGTTTGGCCTACATATATTTTTCCACATGAGCAGGGAATTTTGTAAGCTAGTCCATTTTTTTCTGCAGTTTCCACTTTGTCTTTGTCTGTATAGTAATTTTATTTTAGACAAATTATAATAAGCTAATTTGCAATTTATTTGTCTCATGATGTATGGGAACTTACAAGGTGTTTTGTGTATCCTTATGTTCATATACATCCGTACTGTTGCGCAAAATGCGTTTTTTTTAACATTCATCTCGAAAAAACATCAACAATATAAAAAAATTATGTGTGGTATCAAAAAATGTTTGCCGTAAAATTGTCCATATTTTTTGTTCCAAATATGTTTTGATTAAAGCAGCTGCTAAGCCAGAAATTAAATTTCTTATTGTTGAAAATGTCCATCGTTAAAGTTACGTAACACTTTTTGACATTTTGAGATGCACTACATTTGATTTAGATTGTGGTTTCTAGTACTAAATTTTACCGCAATGTTGATAACTGCTGGGCAGTGTTTTACCTGTGGCCATTGAATCATTGTTCAGTGTTCACTGTTCAGACGCTATTATTGTGTAAGTATTGAATTTGTTCATATTATTGTTTTGATTGTGCCTAATATTTGGTTCTGATTCTACTTAATATATGTGTATTGTGTTGTATTTTGAGAATAATTAAGAACGGATTTTTTACGAATTTGTATGTTATCGGCCGAGTGATGACCTTGGCGTAGAAAGAACCTAACATATTATGCAGTGGCATCCCATTCATCCAAAGTTTGCCCTAGGAGTACAATATTGTCATAAATGAAGAAATGTATTTGATCCGAAGCGCGTTCCTATACCTAATATCTGTTGATATAATGTTCATTAAGCTGAAAGGAAAATGGGTATTTTCAATTTTAAATTCGATAAAGAACACAATAAAAAAACTCGGGTGGCAGTGCCAAACCCTGCCGACAATATAGTGTATTTGCTAATGCAGGCCTTGTGGCTTTATTATGTAAACTTAAGTTTGTTTTTGGACAAACTAAAAAAATTTAACCCCTTAATACATCCCTTAAAATAATATTTTTTCTTAATTTCAATAATATTATTAATGCAACCTCTGTACCAAATTAAATACACCCTTCAGTAAGTAAATCACTATCCGCAAACCAGTGTTTTCATAAAATTTGTAAGTCCGGTCCTGTCGAACCGATTTTATTAAAATTTTAACAGCACATTTTAATCTTAACTAAAGGGTTAAATTTTAATTTTGAAACGATTCTGAGAATTTTTTCGGTATTTTTGGACCCAAAAATTTTTTTTAACCCCTAAAAACTACCCTTAAAATGGTCCGATCGGGCCCATTTTAAATAGGCTTCGTGCGGTAATGAGTTCCAATGTGTGTACCAAATTTTGTTTAAATCGATTAAGTCTGTCGAGAGTTATCGTGTACACACACACACACACACACACACACATATATATATATATATATATATATATATATATATATATATATACATAAACATTTTTAAAAATGGTGGCAAACTGTTCAGGAGGGTATGAAACGTCGAGAAATTTTGGTCCGACCCCTAGGTCCCGCCATCCGACTGACGCCAATAGTATGTATGTGCCATATTATGGCAAACACACTAATAAAGCTATTGGAAAGGACATAAGGTTCTAACAATTGGTTTCCAAGACTACAAAAAGCGCGTGATTTTCAAGAAGCTGTAGCGCGTTTACTATTTGCACCACAGAAAATTTGTGGGAATGAAAATTGTAGGAAATGTAATCTTATTTAAAACATTACAAATAATGAAAGAATCGTTTAAGTCGACCGTTTCTGAGATATTTTGAAACTGGCTTCCGAAAGACTTGCAAAATTATATTCAAGAGGGGGTGGCGGGGGAAACACAAGGGGGATAACCGGGGACTTTTGTAAAAATACATGTCTAAAGGTGTTCTACCATCTGTGAAAAATCCAGCTCTATGGGAATTATTTGCGACATTGGGTGATTTTTTCCTTTCATTTCCTGGGCTATATAGTGAGTGGTGTTTCGCTGCAGAGGATTTTCTGGTGCTGGAGGGAATGCTCAAATGTATTAAACCGGAGCCTGGTCAACCACAAATTGAAGCTGCAGAGGATGCGAAAACGAGAGCCAAACTGATTTTAACAATATATCCGTCTATCTACGTTCACATCAAAGAAGTTACAACAACCAAACAGTTGTGGGATCAATTGAAGGGGCTATTTGACGATTCGGGATTCACAAGAAGAATAAGATTGTTAAGAAGGTAGTTTTTTATCTCGGTGGTATCTGCCAAATTATTGTCACGTCAGTAATTATTGTTTAAAATATTGTGTTTTTGTACAAAATTTACTATTTACCAATGTCAACGTAAGTATTATATTTTTTTGTATAATAAAATGCATGTTCTTAGTTTGTAACAATTCTGTAGTAATCACTTTGCAGTATAATATTATTTTGCGGTATCCAATGTATTTAGTTGCGTTTTGAGGTTATACGCAAATTTTAAATTATGTTAAACAAAAGTTGAACGAAATTACAGAACAACAAAACGATAATGCTTTTCTCTATGTAGAACCATGAAAATTAATTAATTAAATTTCGTTAAAAATTTACAATTAATTAAGCGCTATGATTTCAATAATTTTTGCACTAACCTAAAATGTTCTTCAATTAGAGAAACGTTACATTTCTTTATTTTTATTTATAGCACGAAACTGCCGTGCAACTGCGGTGCAATATGCCGGTATGCTAGAGTTCTTTAACGTTAATAAAGGTCTTCCTTATAGACGAATTATGCAAAATTAGTAAGGACAATATTATAATATGTGGGGATTTTAATGCGCACAACCCGGCGTGGAGATGTGACACGATAAATACCTCGGGAAGAATCCTAAAAACAGCTATAGACAACAATAACCTTAGTGTTAAATAACAATGTACTACCCACCAGGATTCGCCCTACACAAAATACTAATAGTGTGATTGACTTAGCTGTAACATCCGGGGAAATAGCGGTAAAAGCAAAATGGAAGAGGTACAATGACACATTGGGAAGCGACCACTATCCAGGTATATTAACAATAGATAAAAAAATAATTCAGATAAACAGAATAAATATAACTATATTTACAAGGCTGAATTTAATTACGAGGCAAAAAAACAAGATAAGAACACTAGTGAGGAGAGTTCTGAGAAAATCATCGTGGCACCTTTGATCTTCAAACATGTTTAGCAACACCGAATTTAACAGCAAGCGTATCATTTTACAAAAGAAAGACGTTCAATCTCACCGTCTGCAATATCACCAAAAAAAGAACATCTTGTCACATGTGGCACGAGGGTATTGCGCAACGGGGAGCTAATGAGATTTCGTCATGGTTATACAAATTCATCATGGACTTATCTGATAGTGTGGAAAAACTTATTCTCGTCTGATAAATAACATATTACCAGTTATGTTCATGCTGGCATTACACCAGAAAAATAGTCTAAAAGAAATCCACCACAAGTTTCTGGTTCTTGGGCGCACTCATCTAGAATGTGATAGCGATCATGCATTAATAGAACGATTTATTAAACATCGTAACAGCACAATTTCTGTTCCTCAAGATTGAGTGTCTGTGGTAAAAATGACAAGTGCTCGCTTTGATGTAAAATTCATGACTCGAGAGGACTTTTTGAATTCTCCCAGCTGTTGACTACTCATTTTATGAAAAGGACACACATAAAAATTCCTTTGCTTGGAATAACATTTTTTGGCTAATGTTTAAACGATCAAGTGACGTGGCATTCAAATATTCATTGGATTTGTCTGAACAATTCAGATTTTATTCCATGTTCGTAAGAGGTAGACCTTTCTCTTTGGATGAATTAATTCAGAACCCCTTGCCTTTCCTGCAGCTTTATCTTTAGAAACAAAACATACAAAACAAGCAGAACATGCGATCAAAAAACTGAGATGGTTATTTGCTTTGGCTATCAAAAACATTTTCCTTTACAGACGAATATTACGGACGGCAATTATGGATTCATAATTTTGGTGTTCATGATATTTTGAATAATTCAGCCGAGATGTTCCTTTATTCAGAACATTATGGCCAAAAGTCACCAGATGAGGGGATTTCGTGTCTAGATAATTACATTGAGAGGAATAAGACTGAATATATGACTACTTTGACAATTTTTTGTGATAATTGCTTTAGTCACAATAAAAATCGTTTTCTTTTCTGTTACTTAGGGTGAACGCACACAGAAAGATCTGAACAGTTTTAGTCAAAAACGTTTTTGACTAAAACAGTTCCATGTAGATGTTTCAATACAAAGTAAATGGACTGACGCACACTGATCAATCGCGTGTCTTAAATCACATTTAGGCTCATTTAGTCACAGTCAGGTGTTTCGATGTCGAACACTGGATTCTCGTTTTATGTTTTTTGACTGACTGAAACAGCTTTTCTCTTGTATGTGCGCAGGTACTTTTCGTTTGTTTGTTTCAATACCCAAACAACTGCGTAGAGCACCTGTGAATATTTTCATCAGTCGTGGCGACAGTGGTAAATACTCCCTATTTCGTAATTAATAATTATTATTTAATTACTAATTATTATGGAAGTGGACGCAGAAAAACTAATTGTCCCACAAAACTAGTGCAATCTCAACCGATTCATCGTTGTCAGCCGACATCTTTTTTAATACAGTAGACTCGCGATATACCGTAAACTGGGGCTACATTGCGCCTTAAGGGGTAAATTTGCACCGTGAGCGATAAAAGTTTTGTTAGTGTTGAACACAAAAACGGTGATATAAACCACCAATTTAACTACTGGGTATGGAGGGTGGACTACATACATGCAGTTTTTTGATCATGCGCATTATTTCCCGCCTATAGTTTAGTCATAACCTCGCTAAATGCAAGAGCTGTCAAATTCCAGCAAAATTTAAATCAAGAAAATCTGACTGTGCACACGATAGTTTTCAAATGAAATAGGTAAGTGCTTGTAATTAATAGTTATTTTCTATTTTCTTTTGAAGTATTCAATAATTTTTAACATACAATAGCCAAAATTCGGTAAAAAGTTTTTTTGAGTAACATGTGTATAATTGCACCAGTTTTGGGGATACTTTGCAACACGTTTACAGGTGGGGAAAAGTATCCCCATATTTTTTATTTATTCCTAATAGTATTAAATGTTTCTTGTTTCGAACAGAAATGCCTAGAAAATACCAGCGGAAAGTGGGTTCCAGAAGGTACGTGGATTACACAGAAGAACAGTTACAAGAATGTTTGGATGCGGTAAGAACCGGACAGCTTTCATATAGGAAAGCAGAAGAAAAATATAAAATTCCTAGAAGAACAATTTTTAATAAACTAAAAAATAAACATATAAATAAACCCGGAAAACAACCAATATTTACAATAGATGAAGAAAACGAGTTTGAAAGTTGTATAATATCTTTAGGAGAGTTTGGTTTCCCAATCAATTCAATTAAATTAAATATTTTTACATGTCGTCCACACATATGTGTGGACGACATGTAAAAATATTTAAAAATAACACCCCTGGAACTGATTGGGTGATGGCATTTTTAAAGAGACATCCTCGCCTTTCTCAGCGTTTTGCTGAAAATATTAAAAGAATGCGAGCTGCAATCGATGAACATACCGTGAGAAATTTTATTTCTAACTTGGGCGAGGAGATAAAAAATATCCCTCCAACGCACATTTGGAATTTTGATGAGACAAATCTAACTGATAACCCTGGAAGTAATTAATGCACACCCAGTTCACTATATCGATTTGTTCACTATATCGAAAAAAAATTTAAATTTCTTGAAAGAACGTTTTTCTTTAGTAAACTAACTTTATTGACATATCTGCTCGTTTGATAGCTGAAACTTCTTGATTTTTAAATGTAGACTTCTTTTAAAAGGATCAACAAGCTCGGGCTGTGATCACAATTTTTCACCTGAAATCTTTAGGTAGCGTATTCCTAAACGCTTTTTATATTTTTGCAACTAACCGCTGCTTGCATTAAAAGAACGAGATTCTTTGAATTCACTCTGAAGCAACTTGGCAATTTTTCTCTCTTTTCTTCAAAAACCACTTATATAAAACTTTTTCCATTCTAGGACACTCTGAATGTCTCAAAGTTTTCATTTTTCCTGGTCCTGTGAAAGTGTTGTTGACCCTTTTCAAAATCCTTACCATTCTGCTTCAAATTGCGCATATACCTAGTAGATTTAGCAACACCATATTCTTTAAATAAAAAGGTTACTCCGACACCTTTACTTAAATCTTCCAATATTTTAGCTTTATCACTTAGGAATAAATGTTTCCTATTTTTTGCCATACCTCCTCGTGACGAGATTTAATGCAACTACTATACTGCAGAAAATTGAGGTGATGTAATTGCCCAGAAGGAAATAAAACGTTTTAAATCGTTTTCCTGTTTTAACATGTTTGTTTAACTAAAGAAACTATTTCGAGAGTCCAATTTGTTCACTCTACAGAATACATTAAGAAAAAAATGTCTGTTCACTATTTGGAGTAGTTCACTATACAGTATGTTCACTATATCGCGAGTCTACTGTACTAACAAAATATTAACGTTTTTGACTGACTTTGCTCTTTCTGTGTACCGACCGGCAATAAAATGTTTCTTGTAGAAACAAAAACGTTTTCGTTTATAACAAAAACGTTTTTGACTAAAACAGTTTTGATCTTTCTGTGTGCGTCCACCCTTAGACCTGTTCTGTGTACATGGTATTTTCGCAAAAAATAGTGATCTATTATCCACTACCAGAACATTCAATGATGCCAATTGATTCGGATTTTGGAGCTATAGAGAGACGAAGATTAAAGGCAGAAAAAAATTATGATCCAGAAAAATACATACAAGCGATTAAAGAAGCCACAAACAAAAATTTAAAATAAATTGTGTTGAACATGATTTATTGGAATACAAAAAAGAAGAAAGAGAAAATGTGAACATAGTGGCAGTTCTCGATTATTAAACGTTTTACTCAGCTTTACCAGGCATAACTAAATGCAGAGTGGCTAAATTTCAGTCGGGGTGTAAAGTAACTATTTCAGATACTTACACTGGTTACGGAAAACAGATCGCTCTTTATCAAACAGGTGTGAATAAAAACAACATAAGAGATATACCAAAAAGAAAATACAGTGCATATGTTGTTAACGCCGCCCCCTAGAATTAAATTTCAGTTATGAAACGAACTGGGTTGTCACCTGGTTCATAGATGGCACTGTATGCCTCTTGTTTGTTTTTGTGTGTGTTCTAAAGTTGTGACGCAGTTTTTTTAATCATTCAGTCATAGTTTAATAGTGCATTAGAGACGTCACGCATTCACGTGCACGTGGGCCGTTTTTAGAACCTGTAAGGTTATTTTTTTTTCAATTAATTTCCGCAAATAGTGAATGTAATAAGTGTGTTGTAAGGTGATTTTCAAGACAACAAAGTGTCAAGCAGAAGTCTTGTAATTCTTTCTTTCCTATCCTTTACTGCTACACAACAAGAAAACATCATCATATCACCAGTACAGTGGTAAGTCACTTTATTGAGATTTCTTATTATATTTGCTATCGCGGACTCAATAGCGGAAACATAGAATACAGTTCACTCGAACTTTTAGACTTTTAGACAATTTTAAATCTCCACAATTGCTAGGTGAAGCGATCCGAATAAAATATCTTCGGCGCCACCATATGTACCAGTAAAAAAGGGTAAATATGACGATATACACCACTTATTGCGATTTGTGCCCACTAAATATACAGAATTTTATGAAACTATAAACTTTAAGAATGATGACTCCAATCTTGAAGAATACTGCGATGAGTTTGAGTAGGTGTAAGGTATAATTTCATGTTATTTACAATTTTACAGATTATAAAACGCTAATTTTGCAATCTAGTTTAATAAGAAAAATGTTTAAAATTACAATATCTGTAAGTCCAAATGTTTGTGTTACGTTATTTTCTATGAATAAATAATTATTTTCAATATTTTTATTAAAATTTAATAGCTAAACAAACTCAATAAATACAAATTTGTTACAGTAAATATTTTATAACAGTTTTGTACGATGTCAAAATTTAAATATACCATTATTTCAAATATACATTTTGTGACTTGAAGGCTTCTTGTGTTGATGCCTCCAACTTCAAAATTGAAAATTACAATATATTATACATAATGTAACCATACGTCCTGCTTTGGGCGGGACAGTCCCGCTTTTGGGTTGTCTGTCCCGTTGTGCATCGACTAAGTCTGTCCAATGTAGACACCTTCACAATCTTTACATTGAATTTCATAAATGATGTGCTCTGTCATCTTTGTTAATTTTTTGTTTTATTTTAGAATAAAAATGTTTTGCAATGGTGTTAATTGGTTTGTAGGCAATTTTTATATTTTTAGAAATGTTAAATAATTTAGTAATACTTTCAGATAAACCTTTCAAGTAGATTACTGAGCAGTAAGATATGTCATTGTTGTCGTCAGTCTTAGGTACAATCTTATCAGGTATATCAGAAACATTGAAATCTGAGATTATAATATATTTTATTAAACCCTTTGGGTAACCATTATTATGTAATAAATTTTTTATGATTTTTATGTTTTTTGTGTGGAATTCAGGGCTACTTAATTTTTTTATTCTATATAATAGGTTTTTTATTATGTTAATTTTATGGGTGTATGGTGAATTAAGGTATCTACCAGATGCTGTTGGTTTTTGGTACCAATCAGTTTTTATTTTATTTTCATTTCGTAGTACAGTCGACTCTTGTTAATTCAAACCTGCGATAATTAGAACCTCTCTATAATTCAAAGTTATCACGAGTTCCCTACAAAATCTCTTTATATTTCGAACTAAATCGTAAGAAAAAATCATTGCTATATAACAAAACGACGCGTTAATTCGAACTCATCGGCGTCCAACACTCGACAATTCAAAGTTGCAGAGAGAAAGAGGCGGAAAGATTGTAAGTACATACATACATTTTGCGACAAGTTCAAACTTGTATCAACGTTTGTTTGTTGAGCCTTTGTTTCGAACCATTTGATATTTCAAACACTCGAGTTTCGAATTAACGAGAGTCGACTGTAGTAATACATCTAGGAATGGTATTTTATTATCATTTTCAAGTTCAATTGTGGAAGATAGTTTGTTGTGAAAACTTGAAAAATATTCACAAATATTATCAACAAAATTCGATGGCACAGTTGTAATAATATCATCTATATATTATATAACGTTTAAAAAATATGGGGGAATATGGTAGAATATTTAGTTTAATACTAAAATGGTTTCACAAGTTTAAAAATTAATGGATGACATGTTTATAATCATAAAATAAATGTATTCTTCAAATTGTACAAGTTTAAAACCATTCTATTTAAGGTAACCTTTTACAATTAGTTTTTCCGCCATTTTATATGTAACTCATTTCAATTTTAATTGTATCTAATTATTATTATTGTTTTATAAATATCTTGTCCATAGGTCATGATTATGATGACATGTTTTTAGTTGTCATGTCCATCGTAACTATATATAAGAGATTAACGGGAACTTGGAGCGTGGGTTGATTGAAACTCAGTTAAAGTTTTAATTCGCAACGTTTCGTCTAAAATATAGACGAAACGTTGCGAATTAAAACTTTAACTGAGTTTCAATCAACCCACGGTCCAAGTTCCCGTTAATCTCTTATATATTGTGATGACATATTCATCGAAACGTCGACACTAAATAAAAAACGTTTTAAAGATTAATAAAAAACGCCTCATTTTCCTACAAACAAAATTTTTCATATTTCTAGAAAATTGTTTAATAATGAAAAGCTGTAAATACAACTTTTAATATAAATGAAAATTATTTAAAAGTGATCTTCAAGTTACCTACATTCACGAAACAAAAGTTAAATAATAAATATAATATCATAAACAACAATCAACAGTAAACAAAAATAGATAATAATCAATATTAAAAATCAAATAAGTGTACTAAATACCATCTTTAAACATTATATAACACTATACATATTATATCATCTTTAATAATAATAAGAAAAAAATAGCTGTTCCAAAGAGGCCGGTAAGCCCTCTCGTGCGGTTAGAATCAAACAAGAAGAAAGCCAAGCAGCCAGCAGCCTAGCCGATACCTACATCTAAACATCTAAAGAAGAAACATGAAGAGTACGATTATTTTTATGTAAGTTAGAATGTAAGATTTTTATTTTTCATGTCTGCTAGACAATTAAAATCACTAATAATTAGTTCTGAAAAAACAGAATCAGAAGTAACTAGACAGTGCGAAACATAAAACAATGATCCTGTCCTAACTTCCACCTTAGAAACAGAAAATAATACACATTTAACCCTAGCAAAGTAACAACATGTCAATTACACCAATCACAAAACACATTTTTGATTTCGTCCAATCAATTGATGGATCCAATCCAGACGATCTCAAAGATTTTATCAACCTAATCGACTATATTGTCGCAAAACATGCTATTTCCAGACCTACCTCCGGGCAAAATATACCCGATGAACTATATAATAACGTACAGTTATTACATGGCATACTATCAAAAGTACACGGAGAAGCAAAAAATACTATTCGTGCACACTTAGCCAATGATTGGATTTCCATTAAAAAAATCCTACAAGAAACCTTCTCCGACCCCCGAAGTAAGCTTCAACTTAAAGCAGAAATTCAACAGTTACGACCCAAACCTAATGAAAAATACATAAAATACTATGATAATCTTATCAGATTAATTAGCGCCTACACTCCAAAAATTCCAGTCAATGATCCAGCATGCTTTTAAAAATAAGTCCGCTCTTCAAACAGCCTTAAATAACTTGTACATGTCAAAATGACCAAGTCAATTTTTTCAAAAGTTCTCGATTGGTTATGTGAAAACTATTATAGTCGTAAGAATAAAGAAAGTAAATAATGAAGTCTGCATTTATTGACCTGCCGACAGTGTTTAATAATTAAGTGAAATTAAATCAATAATAACACACCAAAATTCAACATCAATTATCTAAGAACAAGTTACTCTAGACTTGAACACTTTTTGCAGTAAGCTCACGAACTATAAGGGATATAATAAGCATCTGAAAGCTAAACTAGTTTCTCTTCATAAGAAATCTGTTGCGGTTTGTGATTATTCGACACAATTAAATATTCACAAATACGAAAAGTGTAATTTATTAAACAGATTATGTTCTACAGAAATTATTATATTTTATAAGCGAACACCGTTTTTTTATTTTACTTTTTTATGTTCTCTAGGAAACACTGAATAATACATTAAATTGTCATTTTCAACACTCCTCCTCAATTTAACAATTTATCAGTGTCCTCAATCTCAATACATCTTCGTAGTTCAAGTTCCGATCGAAGCTTAATGAATTGAGCTCTGGGTAACGGCTTCGTAAAAATGTCAGCTACTTGATCCTTTGAACTCACATACTCGATTGTTATCAACCGTTTTTCATGCAGATCTTCTTAAAATATGAAAGTACAGACCTTTCGCAAGATTTTAGAGATATATGTTATAAATTTAATTACGATATTGACGAAGAGTATAAAGATTTTGTTTTTCAATTTTCTGATGAGAGCATTGAAGTTGATGAAGATATGGGAATGTCTGAAGAGGATGTTATGTTCATGGATGGATTCTTATCATCTAGAATCAAGTGTCAAAAACAACCAGCAGTCATCAGTTATATAGTAGATGATGGAATATTCACTGACCCCAATAAGGCAGGCGAAGATGAATTAGTACTTGATCTACCTTGCTGGCAAGTCGTTATTGAAGAGGTTGAAGATGTCAAAAGAGGAAACACGTCCGTCGCGACCTTTCCTGTCACAAGTAGTGACATTAAAAATGTATATAATGATAATGCGCAAGCTAGTCGTTTAGAAACTAGCATATCAGTTATAAATACTGAAATTAACGTCAGCAAAGATGACTCGAAGCAAGTGGTTATTCCACCACCAGTTGAAATGAGTGGCGTTGAGTTTCCTTGTCAAAAGCGGAAACGACCACTAACAAATGATACCGAGTCTGAGTATGAAATAGCAAGAAAAATACTCAAATCCATTTCAGATTTTGAGACTTATAATAAAATCACAATGTGGTGCCACAGCATATACTCATCGTTTTTCGTACTGACATTCGCAGAAACTGGCTTTCTGAAATTTAACTCATACAATTCCGCATTATTTCTGTGAGCTACTGCTACTTTACGATTAGCCTTGGTAATTAGACCACGTCCATTTTCAAATGTAACGCGAAAACCATTAATTTCGAGTTTTCGGACTGATAATAAATTGTACTCAAGATTTGATACTGAAAGAACACCTTGTATAGTTATAGAGACTTCCTCGCCATCAACGGGACTCAGTAGTTGAATTTCTCCAACTGTTTTTGCTTGCAGAAAAACCCCAGATTTCGCTACTTTTATTTCAATCGGGACGTCAAGTTTCTTGACATTGTTAAGTGAAACGCTGGTGCTTATCATGTGTTCGGTAGCACCGGAGTCGAGAAACCACTTGACGTCGTAATTAGCATTGCTTCCACTTCCAGTCATCGCTTGAAAACAAAAATTTCTGGAATTAGTATCATTTTCGGAACCCGCAGCTGTATTTGCACTCTGTGAATTCTTGGTTTTAAAGTCGTGAATTTTTTTTCTGCAAACAACTTGCTTATGCCCAACTTTCCCGCTATAGTTGCATTTAAAATGAAATTTAGGTGCTGATGTTGATCCGCTCCACTGTCCTCTTTCCGTCTTCTGTCCTGGTTGTGAAGCAAAGGCTGTTGAAGAAGGTAACCCGGATCTGTTAACCTTCTTCGTGTCATTCTGTTTTGATTCTTCATCCTGGAATCTATTTTTCACAAATGCGACTGTCAAATTTTCACTAGCCAAGGTTTCGATGGCAGTTACTACATTACTGTATTCGGACGGCATAGTAAGCAAAAGATGACAGACTGTATCTATTTCTTCTAATTTTGCACCCGGTAAGCGCAAATTACGAACGAGCTTATCGAACTTCAAAAAATGATTAGCGAGTGTATCATTTTTCGCATCAAATTTCATGCTCAGGAGCGACTTACGTATCAATAACTGACCTGCGATTCCTTTTCTTTCAAATGTTTCGCACAACACCGTCCACAATTCAAATGCCGTCTGTTTGTCCTTAGCATATTCTAGATGGCTGTCTGCGATTCGTTGAATTATTTGCGACTTGCATTTTCGATCGCGTTTGCTGTGTATAGCCAACTGCTCTTCTTTCGCTGCCCGCTGTGTATTATTGTCGGTTTCGAGAATTTTCACCTTTTCAAAATACGCTTCTTCAACATATGAACATAAATCCATTTCATTCAAAAGTGTTTCTATCCGGAATTTCCAATTACTAAAATTGGTCCCATCAAACAATGGAATTCTATATTCTTCCACTTCGGAAGCCATTTCACTTTTGAGATAACTGACTACTTGTTTTAATTATTTCACTTAGTAGCGTTTCCTGCTACTGGGCCCATAACCTGTTGCGGTTTGTGATTTTTCGACACAATTAAATATTCACAAATACGAAAAGTGTAATTTATTAAACAGATTATGTTCTACAGAAATTATTATATTTTATAAGCGAACAGCGTTTTTTTATTTTACTTTTTTATGTTCTCTAGGAAACACTGAATAATACATTAAATTGTCATTTTCAACAAAATCAAGTGTAACAGCTTAGTTGTATCTAAAGCGGATAAGTCGAATACTATAGTTCTTGACAAATACGATTACAAGTCAAAAGTATTAGACAATTTTAAGATTTCACAAAAAACCCATTACCGAATTTTATCAATAAACTTAAATCAACTCTTAAGTCATGCGAAGCAGTGCTTGATTATTTTGAAACTTCTGCTAAACATATTTGTGTTAAAAACCCAACTATACCTCGCATGTGGATTATAGACGCTCGACTATACCTCGCTTATATGGGCTTCCAAAAATCCATAAGGATCCTAACAATTTCCCAATTAGACCAGTCCTTCACCAATTCTCCGGTCCATCAGCTTGCTAAATTTCTGAATTACGCAATCAAAACCCTAACCAATTTCTGTGATCCTTATGCTATTAAAAATTCTAATGATTTAATCAACAAAATTAAAACTTTTGAGATCACATCGAGATCCATTTTAGTCAGTTTTTATTCCCATCTACATAAATCGAAGATATTCCCTTATTGAGGACATTATGATCCTTACTAAATTATGTGTTTCACAAAATTTCTTTGTATTTGATTCAGTGTATCACATCCAAACTAATGGCTTAGCCATGGGATTCCCACTTTCTCCCCTCTTAGCAGAGATTTTTATTTATCATATAGAAACAAATATTTTTCATAATACCTTATTCGCAAACAATATTAAATTCTTTTATAGGTACGTAGACGATTGTCTATGTTTATTTGAGGATAATCCTTTACATATTCACACCTTTCTTGCTTACCTAAATAGTATACACCCATTAATTAAATTTACTGTAGAATTTGAACAAAACCATAGGTTACCTTTCTTAGATATTTTCATTAACACCTCTAATCAAGAATTTAATTTTTCTATTTATCGTAAACAATCTTACACAGATGTTTTGATTGATTATAAATCTTTCCACCCGGTTTCATACAAAATGGCTGCTTTCAATTCTTTACTTCGCAGACTATTTTCTTATTCTTTGAATTAAGAAAGCTTCGAACTAGAATACAACACTATTAAACAGTTAGCTTAAAAGCATTCATTTGCATGTAAAAAATTTTAAGCTGTGGGTTGAACCATATGTCAATGATTCCGTGCCAGGCATTTCGAAAGCTAAGTTTGTAGCTTTTGAAGTCGGAAGGCCCACAGTTTCTAGACAGACTATGACAGGAGATTGCCTCTATACAAAGTTGGTATGAACCAAAAAATTACCAGCGCTCCTAAATTAGCATACGGAGATAGTTATTTGAAAATAAAACCAATGAAGTTGCAGCATGTTATAAAACTTTTAAAACTTGTTACCTCTGGGGATATGGAATTCTACAAGAGAACCCTCACCAACGCTGTGAATATAGTTAAGCCAACTCGTAACGATACCGGAAATGAAGAAGAAAATAATATAGAAAGTGATACCGATATTTATGAGTAAAATAGTTTCTAGCTTATAGCACGTAAATATAAATCAGTTAATCTAGCAAAAAAAAAATTTTTTTTTCCACTATAAAAAAATCAAATTAAATTCTATAAAAGATAAAGTTTTCAGTATTTTTGTGTACAAAATCAAATCAATAAAACAAAATTTTTTTTACACTTCAATAAAACCAAATAAAATGTTAGTATGTTTTTTTAAGTTTTTGGACAATTTTACTGTCACGTTTGACGGCATCTGAGCTCTGAGGATGAGAATATAATTCTCGAAACGTCAGCTAATAAATGCAATATTAACAGTATTTGCTTATTATTTTTGGATCCTTAAGCCATTTCAAAGCTGTCTTCTTTCAGTATAGTAAAAGATTATTTAAAAAGACCAGAATGGCAATAAAACAGGAACAAGTTTTATTGCCTTTCTGGCCTTTTTAAATAATCTTTACTATACTAGTTTCCTTGTAATACTTTTTTTGCAGGCATATTGTATTTTTTTTCTTAAGAAGTGTTTTTAGTTTGTGTAACAAAAATACAGAATTTCCATCATTATTAACTTTATTGATTTCATTTCTATTCCAAAAAGTGGCTAAGTCTAAATTAAAATTTTTTGTGCGTACTTCAATCCACCTTTCAAAATTATAGTGTATGTTTTTTCCCTCCTTGCAAATGTTACTATTTATGGAAAAATATTAAATGTCTTGTTTAATACATAAAGACGTGGGTGCCTATTAAAACTTTCAACTGGCTGTAACTCAAAACTAAGAAAATGTGACTTGGCGCTACTTTTTGCACTGACCCCTTCAATTGGAGCATCCTATTAATCAAGTAGATGCTAGTACTAGCTTACCTTCGACATCTCGCACTCCTCAGACACCATTAACAACTTCTTCAAAACAGCGAAGCTTGGTAGATTCCATGATAAGTAAATGGCCAATTGGCGACCTCAGAGCCAAGGAAATACATATTTTAATTGGAGAAATGATTTCCTTGGATAATCAACCAGTATCTGTTGTAGAAAATCCAGGATTTATTCACCTGATGTAGGTACAAATTGAAGCCGAATCTATTTCGCAGATAAAATAATTTTTTTGATCACGCTTTTGGTTTCACCATAAAGGTGAAACCAAAAGCGTGATCAAAAAAGGGATTCTCAGTGTGAGCGCTATCTCAGTAACTACTGATTTATGGACATATACTAACAATTTACTCAGCTTCCTCAGTTTTATAGCACATTGGCTTCACGACGCCTTTGAATACCGGCATGCTGTGCTGTAAACGAAAAACTTAACTGGCAAACACACTACCGATAACATACGCGAATGTTTGACCGAAATACCTACTCTCTGGGACTTAGATCACACCAGAATCCATGCTATTTTTCGAGATAATGGCGCCAATATAGTGAAAGCCATAGATGATTCCGAATTCTCATCTGTACCATGCTTCATACACACGCTACAGTAGGCGATAAATGATGCAATTAAAGCAGAAAATATTGCTCAAGTTATAACAAAAACACGAAGAATTGTAACTCATTTCAATCATTCCGAAACAGCATAGGAAAAGCTTGGTAATATTCAAAAACAATTAAATTTACCAAGCCATAAACTCGTGCAAGACGTTTTCACCCGGTGGAATTCAACATTCTACATGCTGTCTCGCTTACATGGATAAAAAAAGGGTCTCAGTTTATTTATAACTGAAAACAACGTCAGTTTTGAGAACCTACACAACAAAACAAAAGCAAAATCAACAAAATAAAAGCAAAATCAACAAAATAAAAGCGAAATCAACAAAATAAAAGCGAAATCAAAATCAGATTTAGAAATTTGCATTGACAAAACATTAGTACCGTTCAGAGGCAGACGCGCATTTCGCCAATATATTCAGAATAAAAGACATAAGTTTGGGATAAAACTATTCAAACTGTGCCTCAACTACGGTTACACGTATGATCTAAAAGTGTACTGCGGACAAGAGGCAGGCGACAGACAGACAACTGTCACATGAAAGAAAAACAATTTAAGTGCTCCGAATGTGATAAGACCTTCGCACGTAGAGATCATCTCACATTATATCCATATACGTAAACTAACTGTATAATTATTTAACAGAATATGCTCTTAGTAAAATAACAGGAAAGTAAGGCTTAAGAATACTATTGTTAAGAGCCGCTGGTATAATGACGACATAAGATAGATATGGCACTGCACTGATGTTTCCGTGGGAATTGCGGATTCAGCTAAATGTAGCGAGGGGCAAAGTCCACACGCGCGTGGACTTAGCGTTAGTTGTTTCTAGCGCGGGTAGTTTTTAAAAGAGAGACGCGGCTAGAATTTCGAAGTGTTCGGGCGTAGTGTCCCTGAGCTGATACCCAAATCATATAAGTTATTCAAAATCATGTGCTGATAAATTCAACTAAATCCAATTTGATAAAAAAATGATGCCCAGTAAATTTATAAATATTTAGTGTGTGGAGTGACATATACCTGGATTCCTGTAATCATGTGACGAGGAAACTTATAGAAAGCTGAATCGGTGAGTCCTCGGGAGCAACCGAGTAATCCTTTTCTAAACTAAACTATGTAAACGTTATTATTTCATTTTTTTTGTTTAAATTTGACGAATAAACCAATTTTTATTCTTTCTTTATATATATCAACTCTGGTAGTTTTCTTTATATATACCTTCACCAGCCATATCAGCAAGGGCCCACGGACCCTCCTAATTTCAGTGGTGGTGGCACGCTACCCTCTTTTTGGCGGGACTTAGGTCACGCCAAATTGGGTTTTTTTGAGCTACGGATAACCGTGCTCGCAACACTATATTGTGTTTAAAACATTTAAACACAATATTCTTAAGCCTTACTTTCCTGTTATTTTAATAAGAGCATATTCTGTTAATTAATTAATAAGATGCTATCAAAAGAAATTTCTGTATAATTATTGTGATATGATAGCGTAAATCGGGGGTGCTAAAGTTACAATTTAATCATTCAATGATTCTGTTGAGTTCAAAAATAGCAACGTGAAATGTGTTTTGTGAAATCTGTGAACAATATAAATCATAAATCTTCTTTTTCATGATTCACAAAGAAATTTCGGTAAGTACACTTTATCTAATCTACGCGTAAAACCGAAATCTCAGCTGATTTAGCACGCAAAAATCATGTTCACATGCTATGCTTTCCACTTCATTGGAGTCATCGTCTTCCGCCGGTAGACGTTGCCTTTATGGCAACTCTGAGTGCATATTATAGCCAAGAAATAAAAACGTGGCTTAAAGCACATCCTGGTTGTGTGGTCACACAATACCAAATATCAAGTTTATTCGGCGCCGCTTACGCAAAAGCTGCTACTTTGCAAACGGCAGTCAACGGATTTAAGAAAACTGGAATTTGCCCAATAAATAAGAATATTTCTTTCGATCACGAGTTTGTACCAACTGACGTTACAGAGCGAGAAATGCCGATGATATGTTGGATGGCAATCAGGCATTGCATCCTACTCAGCCCCCAAATACACCACCTCCGATTCATCAATCATTGTTACCAACACCAACACAACATAGAATTGAAACTACACCTCCCAGCACAAGTAACGGTTCTTTTCCAGTAGCATCCACAAGCGCACAAAGTTTCTCAAATTCTAGTTTTACTTTAATGCCGCACAATCTTTGTCCCATCCCAAAAGGGGAGAGAAAGCAAACTAATCATCAGCGAGGAAGAGCAGTGGTTTTGACTTCGACACCATACAAACATGAACTAGAAGAAAAAAAGGCACAGTCTGTAAAAAAGAAGATTTGCTTTACTGTAAAAAAAAAATGCAAGAAACAAGAGGTTAGTGATTCGGATAGTGACAGTAACCTCCTCGGACCCCGGGTATCATATATGATACTTTGGTTCTCGATTTTTTTCCCAGCTTATACTATTAAATAACGAATTATTCCCAATCATATCATATATGATATGCGCACAGAAATGCGCACTAATTTTTACACGCTTATTGGACGTGTTTTAACCTTATTTCTGTGCTATTTTTGTGAAGTGTCAAGCAAGCTATGGCGACCGCTCGTGATTTATATCAAAGAAAACGTAAGTACTCAATATTATATTGATTTTGGTTATTAAATTCATTGAATAAATGTTTGTTCTTAGTAGTAATATACTGCATTTGATCGAATTTGCTGATGTCTATTATTTTTTAATCCTTCAATCGTCCGTATCAATGATGATACCGTGGGTCCCTTTCATTACAAAGTTTTTACAATTTGAAAAAATTTCTAGGTGTACTCACACAGGAAGAACTTCAGCAGATAGCTGATAATTTAAATTTGGATGATTCAGACGTGGATGATAATCTTCTTTACGATGAAGAGGATGAAGAAGATGACTTTGCTTGTACCGCAGACAGTCAAGATCAGGACGAAATCGTATCAGAAGGGGAAAATGCTGGTGGAAGCGGTGATGAAGTCATGGAAAGTGAAGGTGAGTACGATGATGACCAGCCTTTGATAAGTTTCCAAGAGACAAAAAAAGGAAATGGAAGACGACAAATTTTTGTCCCAGACTTGACAAGTATCAACCCCATGTTCAAGCCCCGTTGTTGGCAGATAATATTCCAGAACCGATTACTTATTTCAACAAATATCTCGACGAAAACTTTTTTGAGTCCATGGCCCTCTTTACTAACATGAAAGAGGTGAAAACAACAGGAAAATCTTTGGAGACTAGCGCAGGGGAGTTGCAAAGGTTTTTTGCCTGTTCCATGTTGATAGGTATTTACAACTTACCAAGAATAAGAATGTTTTGGAAATTAGATACCAGGGTTCCAATTGTTTCTGATAACATATCCAGGAATCGCTTTTTTGCGATTCGAACTCGACTGAAATTAGTGGATGACGATGCTGTATCAAAACAGGCAAAAGAAAATGATCGATTCTGGAAAATCAGACCCTTGTTAAATCAGATTCAAAAAGGCTGTTTACAAAATGAAAGGACCCTAGAAGTTTCGATTGATGAACAAATGATCCCATTTCATGGAAAAGTTTTGATGAGACAGTTTGTTCGTGGGAAGCCAAATCCAGTTGGGCTGAAAAATTTTGTTATGACTACACCCACAGGAATCCCACTAGATTTTCACATGTATGAAGGGAAAGGACGAGCTACCGAATCCAGCCTGATTCCCACACCAGAAAAACTGGATGTTGGGGGAAGAGTGGTACTTAAACTCACAGACAGTTTGCCGATAGGAGTATCTGCTTTTGTCGATAGATACTTCACATCAATACCCCTCATTGACACACTTCTTACTCGCAATATTTATGTAACTGGCACACTCATGAAAAACAGAATCCCTACAACAAACACGAAGTTTGAAACTGATAAGGACCTAAAAAAATCTGGTAGGGGCTCCCACGACATGTTAGTTACCGAAGACAATGCCATTGCAGTAGTGAAGTGGTATGATTCTAGACCGATCTATTTGGCTTCTTCAGAGTTTGGGGCTGAACCATTAGGACTGTGCAAGCGTTGGTCGGTCAAGGACAAAACATATATCGAAATAAGTCGTCCGTCAGTTGTTCAACAATACAACGAGAACATGGGCGGAGTGGACTTGTTAGATCGAGTTATATCAAAATATCCTATGAGCAGTAGATCCAACAAATGGACCGTTCGTTCTATATATCATTTTGTAGACTTCGCTGCGGGAGCGGCTTGGCTACAATACAGAGAAGACGCGTCAGCCGCAGCTGTTCCCAAAAAAGACATTATGGACTATCTCGACTTCAAATTTTCGCTGGCTAAGTCACTTTTGTATTCGGGAAATACGGCGACAGCTAATCCAAATCCAGACACTACCGACGTGGAAGAGACTGCCCAGCCAAGTTCTAAACGAAGAGTAGTCCTTCCTATTCTTGACAAACGATTGCGTAAGCAGGAAGCGAAACATTTACCTGAATTCATGAATAACAAGCAGAAACCCAGGTCAAAGTGCAGGTATGTGGGCTGCAAAAATCTAACATTTTCGAAATGTACGGTATGCAGTATATTTTTATGCTGTAGTGTACAGCGTGACTGTTTCTCAAAATTTCACCAATAAATTGAAATTAAAAGTACTTTTAATCTTGTCATTGTAAATGCCCACAGTATCATCCATGATACCCACTTTTTTGAAAAAACCACAAACTTTTTTGAAAATGTGAACACATAAGGATGTTATTTATACCCATTCAACAATTTATGACACATGGCACTGATATTTTAAAAGCGAAATTTGCCGTGGGCCCGAGGAGGGTAATGGTGAAGATGAACCAGACGATCCCCCCTGTTTGTATTGTGGAAAACGTTATTAAGATCCAAGGCATATGAAGGATGGGTTCAATGCCGAAAATGGGCTCATGAAACATGCACTAGATTTGCAGAATCCGGTTTGGATGAATTTATTTGCGATTTTTGTATGTTTAATTAAATTTTGTGTTACCGACGGTTTTGCCCCATAGATGGGGTAAAACCGCCAAAAATTATTTTTTGTTTATATATTTCTTTTAAATAGAAATGTTGTTTAATTTTGAAATTAATAAAAGGATTCATGATAACGAGTATATAATCAATTCGAAAAACCATTCGACATTATTATTTTAGATACATCAGATATTTCGACGAGTACCTACTGCAATTATGGAAAATACTGTTTCAGATTGCTACGAATTAACAGAAGTAGCAACTGCAGAGCACCAGAAAGGACCAGTACCGATATTTACAGCAGAATTACACAGAAAATACAGGTTAATAGTTTATACATACCCAAAAAATAACGTAAAACTATAAAATTGTAAAAATCATTAACGGTTAATCGAGAAAGAAATCCTTCCGATTACCTAGTTAAAAAACTTTTAATTATTGTGCTCACAGTAATTAAAAGTTTTTTAACTAATCGGAAGGATTTATTTCTCCATTAACCAGTATATGTTTTCCAATTTTTCTGCAGCGTTAACTATTTGAAAATAAAAATCATTACATTGTATTCTTTAGGCACAGAAAACAAAGATACTTCCTCCAGTGTAGCCACCAAGGAATGTTATAGTAGACCACGGAAGAGAAAAAGAGAATATATCAGCATTTGAACGGAACAACAAATGCTTCGATTTGGCATCAAAAAAAATTGAACTTTTGGATTTACAAATAGAATATACATCTGTTAGGAGTTATTTTCTGTGTTGGTCGACTCCCGGGTTATTCGCCGTTGTTGGTTGATATTTCCGGGTTATTGATGCTTGGAATGTTTTAAAAACTTCGCATTTTGATTATGATGTGTCCGATTAGACATGAGTTCTACTTCTGATGATGATTTTAAATAAAATCGAAACGATCGTTATGAAATAAATATATATTTACTTTGGATTTGGTCTAAAAATTGCTAATTATAAATAGAATACACATAAAGAGAACATGATGCAAAATAAGGAGAAGTTCATGCATAAAAACAAAAATTTGGAAGCAGAATTATCGAATAAAAGAAAATTATTGATTTATTTTTATAATTTTAATTTGAAATTAGAATGTATACACTTTTTTGTGTTTCGTTTTATAGAATATCTTTGGCTGTTTTTTTTAATTTATTTTTTTGTGATAAAAATCAACCAGGCACTTCTTTTGAATTTATAATAGTTATATAAAGCTTATGGTACGTATATAAAATAAAAAAATAAAGAAAATTATTCAGGTTTGAAAAATGATCATTTATTAATCTTCTCCTTAAACAATAATGGTTGGCGAAACGTACGTCGAGAGAGTGTTTGTTATGGTTTGGTGTTTTGTGGTAATTATAACATTTCGTAATCTTCTCCTAACAAAATCATTCTGAAAAAATGTTAGGAAAACTCCGTAATTAAATTAAATGAAAGTACAGTGGTCACTCGGAGTTAATATTTATTTAATATTCACTAATTATGAATGAATGAATTGTAAATTATAGACGCCCGACAACTGAGGTCATTAGCGTCTAAAACAACAAATGTAAATAAAAACAAATGCAAAATCAAAAATATATACACAACAAAACAAAACAATCACAAGTACAAATAAAATGTGTCATTCAATACAATGTGATAAGATATAGAGTAAAAAAGCATAAAGGCTGTAAAGGGGTTTAAATATACACAAATAAATAAAATCAAATAAACCGGTCAAGACCGGTTTCTTTTAAAAATCGAAACAGCAGATCGACATTGTCAGGATCATTTCCTAAAACAACCGACAGATCACCTGCCAATCCGATCTGCTGTCGTGTGTCCCTAAACTGGACACACTCAATTAAAATATGCGAAACGGTAACACGAGTGTCACACGTCTCACAGAGGGGCGGATCCTCACGAGCCATTAAGAAACCATGTGTCAATCTACAGTGACCGATGCGCAGCCGTGTAAGGACCACTTCCTCCCACCTGGAGGGACGGCAAGATGTGAACCATGGGTCAACTGTAGATTTTATAAATTTTAATTTGTTTTCATCGACAGCACTCCATTCATCCTTCCAGAGCTGCTGAACGG
>CM077525.1:27485363-27614246 GCA_039654895.1 Mongoloraphidia duomilia | reverse complement strand
TGCAAAACGTTTTTTTTTTTTTAACAACGTTAGGATACAAGAAAAATAATGACTGACCAATACATTGTTTTTTAAAGCAATCTAAAGATTTTTTTTAAGAAAAAGCGCTTCCTGAACCAGACAAACAAGGAAAAAATAAATCAAGCAAGAAAATTTCGAGACAACATATCGAAGAACAAAAAATTTTAGTCATCTAAGCCCATTGGCGGTTTTTTATAACAAAAAAACTATTGTAAAATGGTTGTAAAATGTTAACCTATATTTCAATTAATAGTTTCTCTATTTGGTCTATAATATCTAATTTTGATTTTGCTTTTCTTTTGTTTACATTTTTTCTTTTCAGACGCTAATGACCTCTGTTGTCGAGCGTCTATAATTTACAATTTATTCATTCATTCATTATCATACTGTAGAATCAAAATACTATGAGTAGTGGCCGACCGATGTCAGTTACGAACTTGAATTTAATAACGTAATCTGATTGGTACGAGACAAATGAAGGACGTCTCTAATTTCAAAAAGCAATTTTAACTAAAAAACTTATATTAATTATTAGTGAGAAGATATTCGGCCATCAGCCAAGACAGAATATTTACGGCCATCAGCCAGAACAGAACATTTCAGGCCTTCAGCCAGAACAGAACATTTCAGGCCTTCAGCCAGAACAGAACATTTCAGGCCTTCAGCCATTACTGTTCTAGTAGCTGGGTTTGCACTACTGGAATTCTTTCAACATTTAAAATATACATGTACTTCAAAAGTGTTTAGTGTGTAAATTAAAGCAATATCTGAGTGGGGAAATACCGGTCATCGGGGTAATTCCGGCCGTCAAGTTTCTCCCACACGAATAAACATTTTGGAGGGGCTTACGTCTCTGGTCAAGCATCTCAGCAAACCTAACGATTAGTATCGTTTAGGCAGTGCTAGTGCAAGCTGTGTATTTTTTTATAGAAATTTTTCTGAAAAAGCACGTGCTCTATAAGAAAGGTGTGTGTTCGAGGCTGCCTATTTCAATAACGGTAAGTTGTAAACATTGTTTCTATTTATAAATATGAACTATATTCTGTCTTCATTCATTCAGTTTATTCAAAACCCACGTAAATCTAGGCATTTTTAAAGTATGTGTTTTAGATGATTGCTTTAGGGGTAATTCCGGCCATCATTGTGAGGGTAATATCGTCATGGCCGGCATTACCCCATATATAATCCCCCATGTATATAATCCCCAAGGATTTATGGGACACATCCGGACCGCAGACGTACCCTGGAGATCAACCAGTGCCGATCTAATGATTTCCTCGTTCAAAAAGGAGCCACAAGTACTTACTGGTTGTCCAGGATACGCATACAAAATTTGTCCTATTATTTCCACTCCGAGCCGACATCAAAATTAGTTGCCCAGCATTTTCATGATTCCGTATTTATGATGTATGGCGTCCCGGAATATTTGATTTCTGACAATGGAGCAGAGTTTACAAGCAAAAACGTGCGAGAATTATTACATCGATTTGGGGTAAAAGCCCTACTGAACGCTCGAAAGCACTCTCAGGCCAACCCCACTGAACGCACTAACCTAACTATAAATAATATGCTCCGTTCCTATGGATAGAATTTGCCAGTTATTATTCTGGGTGGATCACTGCAGAAATTTTCTTAAGATGGTTTCAGAAGTTTGTAAAACTCACCAACGCTTCTAAAGCCAACCCAGTCATGCTCACTTTAGATGGTCATGCCTCTCACACCCAAAATTTGCTGCTAATCGATGAAGCACGTGAACATGGTGTGACAATACAGTGCTTCCCACCACACACTACGCACAAATTACAGCCAGCAGAAAACAACAACAGAAAACTAAAAAGATCTGGGAATCAACTAGCAGCGTAGATGAAGAAGAATGGGAAGAGTCAGGTGACAGTCTAGATGGCATAAGCTTTCCGCATGAAGAATCTTTAAGAGCAGAAGAAGAGGAGATAGATTTTGGAAGTGAGAACGAACTTCAAGCAAACATGAATAGGAGAGACGAAAATTATAAGAACGATGATTTTATCTTGGTTAATTTTCCTGGAAAGAAAAAGTATTTTAGATATGTTTGTATAATTCAGACAGTATTTGAAGATGGAGAAATCGAAGTGGTAGCACTGAGAGCAATTTCAAAAGATAAAAGAAAATTTCAAGTGAATAAACAAGATATTAGTGTTATAATGGCTTCACAAATCATAAAAGTGTTAACACCACCACCACAACTATATGGCTCAGGTGAAACACTGAAATATGAATTTGAAAGCCCTGTTAATGTGGATGGTTGATTGGATTATGTAAAACTTACCAAGACACTGCATAAAAAGTGGTATGTAATTTTTTATCATAATACACCCTGTCAACTACTCAGGTATCAATGTGTCAACTACTAAATATTTTGAAAATTGAAAATGTCAACTACTGACTCATATTACTTAATGACATTCTTTTTTGTGTGAGTATGTTTCGTGATTTTGTTTTAATTTAAAAGCACAGAATGCATTAAACACATTACTTATTGTTAAGAAAAATTCAGAACAATGTATTAATTTAAATAAAAAATTTACAGTTCAATATTCCTAAATGTGTCTTAAACTGTCAACTACTGGTGCCTTTAGCTTAATTATATTAAAACCATAATCACAAACTTAATTAATAAATTTGACCTCACTTACAACCGTAAAAGTCAACTCACTAAATTAATTTCTGTCTGCCTAAAACAGAATTATTTTAAATTTAATAATGAGTTTTATTCTCAAACTGATGGTCTACCTATGGGCTTCACCTCTATCACCTCTCCTCTCTGAAATATTCATGAATCACTGGGGAAAAACCTTATTTAATTCAGATCCTTTATTAAAAAATATTTCTCTTTGGGCACGATATGTTGATGATGTAATTTGTATTTGGTTGGGGACAAATAGACAGCTACAAACTTTCCTTGATTACATAAATTCACTTAATCAAAATATCCAATTCACAATGGAAAATGAAGTAGATAATAAAACTAATTTCTTAGACATTACTCTGATTAAAAATAACAATAAAATTGATTTTGACATTTACAGAAAATCTACGTTTACGGACACCATAATTCCAGCTGATTCTAATCAATCTTTTAATATTAAACTTAGTACATTTCATTCACATTTTCATTCATATATACAGACTATGTAAAATCCCTTTGTCTAAAGAAAACTTTAAACGGAAAATTAATATAATAAAATAAATAGCAATAAATAATAATAATAAATTCTCTTTATTCTTTGACTGCTAATAATCAGTATTCACACAAATTAATAGACATCAATCTAAAAAAGAAAAAGACAAAATTATTAAGACAAAATTTGTATCCCTCATAAATAGAAAACCAACCAAAATCTTTTAAATTTATCAATTATGTACCTAATTTAAGTAATAAAATCTGCAATAATTTAAAAAAATATAATATTGAAACTATATGCACAAACAAAACCAACTTAGGTGGCATATTATTAAATAATAAAGAAAAAACAGATAAAATTCATAAAAGTGGTATCTATGAAATTGGTTGTTCGGATTGTGATGCAATATAGGTACATAGGACAGACAGGACGCACATTTGGAACTAGAATTGGGGAACATTTAAAATCTATTCAAACTATGCAACATAATACAGGTTTTAGCACTCATTGTATAGATCTAAATCATAATTTCGATCCAAGTAACTTCAAATCCTTACATATCTGCAATAAAAGTAAAAAACTGACAATTTTAGAAAACATAGAAATTCAAAAAGCTACCCTCACTGAATACAGTTGCATTAATGCAACAAATTCGATTGCCCTGTAAAAAGTATATGAATCTGTTAAACTACTTCGTCTACATGATGTAACATAACTGCAACAAAGTAGACTATGAAACTAAAGTACAGAAAACAACTAACAGATGACGTTAGTATCAAGAAATTCAAATATATTGTTTTTTTTTATTTTTCCATTGGTTTGAAGTGCTGAAAAATTCTTGGAAAAATAATTATTTAGTGTTAGAAGGTAAGATGTTTCATTATTACAGATAGTTTATGAAAATAGGTTTGTGTTATATATAGAAATTGAATAAATATAATTGTTGTATATCTGCAACATCATGCAATGCTCATTCTGTCTTATTAAAGAATGGCAAGGAACAAACGTGGTTTGACTGATCAGCAGGTGGAGGATATACTAAAAAACTTAGATGATAGTGAAGACGGGCTTGATTATTCTGATAGCGATAGCCTAGAATCTAGATGAACCAAACTATGTTCCTGAAATTGATGATAGTGAATCTGTTAGCCATTTGGATACAGTTGAAAATGAAGAGTTAGATAGTCTATTGCGTACTCACAATAATCAGGATTCTATGCCAACTGTATCAATAGAAAATGAACCTGTAGCATCCACAAGTTTCCAAAAGAACAAACAGAAAACAAAAATTGAAATGTTATGGAAAAAGCAAAGTTTGCTTTTGAATGAATCGCAGCTATTGTTTCATGGAAATACGTCGTTACCAGTCGATATTATGAATTTGGATCCGCCTTATAAATTCTTTTCATATTTATTTACTGAAGATATTATCGACAAAATTGTCTATGAGACAAATTTATATGAGATTCAAAAAAACACTGAAAAGCCAATCAAAACATCTGCTTTATAAATTCGACAATTCATTGGAATATGTTTATACATGTCATTGGTACATCTCCCTAGCTGTCGGTCATACTGGTCTGACGGTTTAGGTTTCTCACCAATAAAAAATAACAATGACTGTGAACAGATATGAGAAAATTAGAGAATTTCTACATTTCAACAATAATGAAACCACAAAGATCATGACAGGCTTCATAAACTCAGACCTATAATATATACATTGTACCTGATTTTTGAGGCACGTCGCCGTAGATCCAGTCAGCCGCAGATTGGTATTCAAAATACCTAAATTACCAGAAAAGAAAAATGAGTAGGAACCATATTGGAATCAGATTCGAGAGCCCGGTGGTTAGTTGCTGGGCCCAATTTTTAGCATAGTTTAGAGTGGAGCTCTCGATTGATACCAGAATGGTTCCGTTAATAAATAAAAGAAATAAATTATTATATTATATATTTTAAGAAATAAAGTACTGTACAATTAGCCTAAATAAACAAAGAAAAACGGAACGGCTAAATAATAATCAATACACAGAGCAAAAGAACGGAACTTAAATCTAAACCGGCAAATGGCGCCACAGAACAAACCTTATTTATCAAAACACAAATAAACAAATGTAAACATACTAAACCGACCTAACCTTAACCTAATGTCAAATGAAATAAATAATAAGGTGAAAATTAATAAACAAGCAAAGAAGGAAATGAAAAATAAACTAAAGTAAGAAAAGGAAAAAAATGTACAGACTTAATACTTAATAAAACCAAATATACAGACCAGATGCACGACTTAAATTTAAGAAGAAAGAAGGTAAATAAAGTAAAAATAATAAATAAATTACAAACTACATTCAGACACACTGAATAACGGACGGACAAGAAAAACCTGGACTGAACACCTCGACGGACCGGAAACGAATCCTAATTTTCTAAATGTAAATAAAAATAACGGATTAAATCTAATTGTCATGTAACTAGGAAACCAACAGATAAAACTGTTCACTTTTTCCAAGTAAGCCTGCCTACTTCTGAACTTCCGACAGCAAGTAATTTCAAATTTAAATTAAATTAAGTTTTAAAAAAAATATAAATTATAAATAAGAAGAAAATAAAAGACAATGTAATGTTCATGAATGAAAACATTACAATATATACATATAATTATTTGAGGAAGTTATTCTCAGCCAGTTGTGGATCACACAACATGTTTTAATATACCTATACAAAAATCATGGAACTGTTCGACAACTGGAAATAGACTGGATTTTATCATCAAGGAACTTTTACCACGAATGAAAAAAATGGATGGTACACTCGACATGAAACGAATTTTTTTACAGAAAACAAACAAATTTTATATTTTTTGAATTTTTTCCTATTAATAACCTGGCACTATACTTACCCGTCTCAAACAATAGACTTATAACGACGCACATACTCTAGTAGCTTCTTATTAAAATAAAAAAATAAAAAAAAAATAACCTGGCATGTTGCAAGTATCTATATCAAAAGAGCATTTTGACGTTCAAATGCTTTGAAATAACATAATATCATTGCAAGTTGCGTGTTAATTTTTTACTCGAAAAATCAATAATAAGAAATTTAACTAATTTTCATGTGAAGTCAAATCTAGATTTCCAGTTTATCTTACGCTCACTTTAGATTCTGAAAAATAGGGGGTTATATACCACTTTTTTCACAGGAATTTTAACTATAACACATACAAACGCGCAAAAACTATATAACCGAAAAAGGGGAAACTCCACTTGATGTCATGGAACGAGCAATACGAAGAGTTTTACGCGCTGTAAGGAGTGTAAACAGTATCGCGAAAGATTTTTTGATTCCACAAAAAACACTTCAGCGTTATGTGATAAAAGCAAAGCAGAATGAAAATGTTGAATTTAATCTAGAACATGTTGGTTATTTTAACGGGAAAAACATTTTTTCTGAAGATCAAGAAACTCTTTTGGCTGATTACCTAAAACAGGCTTCGGATATTTACTATGCGTTAACACCGAAGGAACTAAGAATTTTATCAAAGTAGGCCGATCATTCTGAAAATTTGCATAACGCCATAACTTTTCATTGTGAACAACTTTTCTTAGTGACACTTTTGCGTACTACGAACGGAAAAGGTACTTTACCTAAAGAGGTTTTGCTCAACTGTAAAGGCCTACTTGATTTAAAAAAATCGAAAGTAAACTAAAAATACGTTTCAGACCAAGCAGGGCGGAATCCTAAAATATGAAATTCCAATTCGAAAATTTTTGGCACTGTATAATAATAAATTAGATATATTAAAAATATTTGAACAAATATTTATAAATTAAAAACAGAAATTTAAATTTCTAAAAAGTTCATAATATGTACTATATGTATACTATAATATATATATATATGTATTGAATATCAGATATTATTCACGAGAAAATTTATGACACATTGTTCCTGGGTCGGGGGTGCTCGAGATAAAACAGAAAAAATTCCATTTAAAGTTCATAAAAATGTGATAAACCTATTTGTTAAAGTAATTCACCTATCAGATAAAGATTTTACTCTAAAAGATTGTGAGGAATTTTTTAAGAATATCATAAGAAACTCTACCAGAAGAGATCAAAGTAATATGGTCAGAAATTCTGCTATGAAGAGAAGGCCAAAGAACTTATCTTACAAGAAAGAAGAAGGATTTGATGACACCAAAAAAATGAAGTTGACTCAGAAAAGTTAAGCTAAAAAGAGGAAGGAGATAACCGTGACCTGCAAGATGAGGATGAAAATGATGCTGATTTTGATGACAATGATGAGAGTTGGATTTGAAATGCATTCAGTAAGATTTGTCTTTAAGTTTAAAAAAATATTTCTTAACAAGTTTATGTTTGTTTATCTGTTTGTATAAATATTATATAGCTTTATAATAAAGTTTCTATGTCGCAGTTTATTTTAATTTTTTATATGTTAATAAAAAAGTAATATTGTTAGGGCCGGGGATAGATTCTATAAATTTTGAAAAGCAACATAATGTTATAAACAAATTTATTTTTTAACTAGGTATACCTACATATTATTACATAAATTTCACAATTTTTCTGTTAAAATTAGGAATACCGTAATAAGAAATTATAATCAATAGCCAGTTATTGTAAAAAAACTAACACAAAGTGTGAAGTAAAGGAAAGAAAAACATTACATTCTGAACATTTTTATTGGAAGAGCAGCCAATTACATAATTGATTCCTCAAATATCGGAAAAAATCATTTTGACAACCATAGTCACAGTCAGGACTCTAACCTGAACCTTTCCACTATCGCGGCGGAATGAGCTTACAATTACTGAACCGTGACATGATTACCAATCTAACGTTCCGTTAGACTGGTAATCATGTCACGGTTTAAGCTCATTCCGGCGCGATAGTGGAAAGGTTCGATGAATTCGTTGAATTCCATGCGATAGAAATTGTATATAGCGCGTTGTTTGTGGAAACAAATACGGCAACGGTCAAACCCAAAGATAAGTAAACGTTTGTTTTAAAAATAACAGTAATTTGAATTAGATTAGTGCATGATTTAAAATAAGTAAAATCATTTTCATATTTAAAAATAATCGAATTTAGAGATAATTTAAACTGATAAATATAGAAATTATATGTCCATTGAGTCACATGCTATGTAACGTGCCAAAAAAGTTATTGAATTAAAATTTGATTAATTAAAATAAAGATAGAAAAGAGAAAAAACGTAGCTCACAGTAAGTCACGTGGTAAGTCAGGTGGTGACGCGATGTGTTGGATGTGTGGATTTTGCGCGCAATAGCTAAATAAGATGACTTATGGCTGCGATAGAGAACAGTCACGAACTATTGAAAAAATTTAATAATATTGATGCTAAAAGTTCTTATCATTGCTAAAAATTGAATATTACGTTGTAAAAATTATGCAAAGTTTGGGAATATTGTTACTAAAACATTATTGTGCTTATTAATGTTAAAAATCGAATATTACATTGAAAATAGACTGTGGTGAACCGAAAGGGCAGAATAATAAAAAATTCAAGATTGAAGATGCAATTCTATTTTATTTATCAAAACCTATATTTTGTACACTCTGCTGAAAACTAAGGGCCGAGAAAGCGGGGAGATACAGCTAGTTCGATCTTGCATAAATTAAAATGGCTATACTTTAGCGTTGAATAAAAAGAAAATTGTGGAAATTGAAAATTATTAATATTAAAATCGAATCTTGATTTGATTATTAAAATGATATCACGAATCAAATAGAGATTATGCATCTACATTAATAATTAATTCAGTAATCTTCGAGGATTGCTATAAAATAACGAAATTAAAACAATCAATGTGACACATGGCTGCATGCATTTATAAGAAAAATATAATCGATTGTCCATTATTTGTTTAATCGTATGTCCGTTTAGTTTTTCAAAATATAAATCTGATTTATATCATCGATGATTTTAATCACACAATTATTTCAGATCATCGTGAATATAATAAATTGTAATACTTATAAATTTCCTTTTGGAGGGTACAAAATTGACCTTTTCGTGATAATCCTACTTAGTTTTTCTTTTAATGAACTTTATTAAACAAATTCTTTCTCGGACGTTTTATTTACTAAAAAACTGTAGCTTCCAGAGTTTATATCATTACCTGATATGTATTAACATATAACAGTCATAGGAAATATCCTACTAATATACTAATAATTATATTTAGAATAATATTATTACTGATATTGTGGACTTAGAAGCACAGTTTGCTGTAATTGAAAATATTATTGTTACTAGCAATGAAACAATTTATTTTGTATGTTCAAAACTACACAATGTGAAATCTTGTTAACATGTTTTGGCATTTGAAGTTAAAAAAACGAATGAGTTTAGTGTTTTTGATATGAATTTCATTTCACATTCTACATGCATCATATCCAACAGAAAGCGAGCAAGTTTGGCTCTTTTTACAGAATGCTATTTACAAAATGCAAACAAAATTCGACAAACAGTTTATTGTGGTAAATTCCTTATTAGCACTAATAACGAGTAATTTTGATCCATTTTTATAAAATATTAATTTTTCTCGCATAATTTTTGAAGAATTGAATATTTGGGTTAGTTGACCCCCTAAGCTGCGCATGCGTTAGGACACAGGCCTGGGTTGACAAAACCAGAGGTAAGACACGAGCGTCGAGCAGCCCTCTCTTCCGTTCCGGCCGCCGACGAACCAACAGTCAACATTAAGGCCACGTCCGCACAGACAGGCGGCTTGCTTAGTGCCTTGAGGCTAGCGAGTAGCCTGACGGGTAGCGAAGTAAAACGAACATTCTAGAATTTTTGCGACCGGTCGCACTGCGCGCTTGGCGCTTAGCTAGTCATTTAGCGTGTATCGAAGTAAACAAACGTGTTTGTTTTTTGCCCGTAGGCGCGAGGCATTTTAGGAGAAAAAAATGGATGAAATATTAATTGCATCAGTTTTTAAAAGAGAACGTCTGTGAAATCCAGCTCATGAACTCCATAAAAATGCAGTTGTCTTAAAAAAACTATGGGAAGAGGTAGCAGTGGAAGTAGAAAAAGATGGTAAGTACTAAAAAGTGATTTATTTATTTATGATGTGATAATTTATTTTTTAACACGCTTATATTAGTTCCACCTGTAGGGGAGATCCGCTATGAAACGGACAATAACTGCAGTTCATATACTGTGCATGTTGGTAAGATCTAAGATTGTCTGTTGGGAACACTGTGTCCATTGCATGTCTCCACCGCATTGACAGCTCAGTTCAGTTGACGACGTAGGTGTCATTAGTGAAAGAAGTTTTTCTAAGTGAAAAGTAAATTTTCAACCAAAATAGTGAATCATGGCACAGGTAACGTATTACGAATTGATATTTTATTGTTACATATCTTTTTTGGTAGTAATATGTAGAAGCAATCTGTGTTGGTAGATTTCTTATAAATAATTATTGTTCACATTTTTTCGACATTCTGAAGTAAAATCGACAAATGCATTGAAGTGGACATACATTGATGCATTGAAACGGACGTCCGTTTCAAAGCCCGGTTATAGTTTTTGCGAGTTAATAACTAAATTGAACAATAATAATTGTTTTTACAGGTCACTGGAGCTATTCGTAAAAAGCGTGTACGTCCTACTAGCGACATTATTGAACTAGCAGTTAAGGAAGTTCTTGAACAAAATCAATCAATTAGATCAGTAGACCAGGCTCATAATATTTCTAAGTCTTATTTGGCTTCTATTTGCAAAATTGCTAAAAACAAAGAGGGAAATTATCATCACGAGCCAAATATAGGCAACAAACGTATTTTTTCTCGGGAGCAAGAGAAAATGCTTGCTGACTATCTAAAATCTTCCTCCAAAATGTGTTACGGGTTAACTACAGTACAAGTCAAAGAGCTGGCATTCCAGTATGCCAAAGCTAATGATATATGTCCAGATGTATGGAACCAACATGAAATGGCTACAAAGGACTGGCTTCGTGGTTTTCTGCGAAGAAATACTACATTATCTGTTCGAAAGCCTGAAAATACGTCCCTTTCTCGAACAACTTCATTTAATCGCGTAAATGTCAACAACTTCTATGACAATTTAGAACGTGTTTTGGAAAAATATAAATTTGAACCCCACGTGATCTGGAACATTGATGAAACTGGCTGTAGTACGGTCACAAATCCTCCAAAAGTACTGGCAGTGAGAGGTTCAAAGCAGGTGGGTCAAGTAACCTCTGCTGAGAGAGGCAACTTGGTAACGATGTTGGGTTTCATGAATGCTTCTGGCGGCACAATTGCTCCAGTATTTGTATTTCCTAGGGTCCACTATAAGGATATAATGTTGAAAGGTGGACCAATAGGCGCTCTCGGCTTAGCAAACTCTAGTGGTTGGATGACGGAAGAGACATTCCTGGAATCTATGAAACACTTCATAAAATTTGTCAAGCCGTCCAAGGACAAGCCATGTTTAATACTAATGGATAATCACAAAACGTATATTACACTTGATGTAGTGATGCTGGCAAAAGAAAATAACATAGTAATACTAACATTCTCGCCTCATTGCAGTCACCGCCTACAGCCACTTGATGTCTGTGTATACGGACCTTTTAAAACAAGATACAGGGCTGCAATGAACGCTTGGATGTTATCGAATCCTGGGAAAACAGTCACTATTTATGAAGTGGCTTCATTTGCAAACGAAGCTTTTGTTCATGGATTTTCTATGGAAAATATCATCAAGGGATTTTTGACACCCGGCATACATCCATTTAACAGAAACGTATTTTCAGATGACGATTTCCTATCTTCTTACGTGTCAGACAGACCGGATCCAAATGTGGCACAATTAACCAGCACAACCACTCAATTACAGGCGCTTCCATCGACATCTGGTGCAATATTAACTTCTGTTTTAGAAAGTGAAGTCAGTAATAAGCCATCTACATCTAAGAATTTAGAAAATGTCTCACCCGAACAAATAAGACCATATCCTAAAGTTGGTCTTAAAAAAATCTGTCAACGACGTCCTCGTAAAGGAAGGACAGCTGTTATAACCGATACTCCTGAAAAGGATAAACTTTTGAAAGAAAAAGAAGCTACTTCCAAAAAGCAAAAGCAAAAAGTGTCTGTTGCCGCAAGAATCGAGCTCAGAAGAATCGGAGAGCAAAATATCTTTGCACGATTCGAGCAATTTCATTGCACGAATTCAGTGACGATGATATTTCTCTAAATTATTATCGTAAAAAAGAGAAACCTAAAACTATTAACGAGGAGAATAAGGAAAAAATGAAAAAAAAGGACCCCAAATGCAAGAGAAATAATAAAGGAAACGACAGCAGTCTGCAGGACAGTTGTATATATTGTCAGGGTAAATATAATTCGAGCAACATGGACTGGCTAAAGTGTTACATATGTAAAAACTGGGCGCACGAAAGTTGCGGTCTCAAAGGTGTTCGCAATTTTTATTGCAATAACTGTTGTTAAATTACTCATTTTTGTGTTAATTATAAAATTAATAATTTTTTATAGCATTGTCCTTTTCAAAACACTGACTGTCCGTTTCAATCCACGGGTTTTTTTGAAACGGACAAATGTAATATTTTTTTAATAAATTTTTTTTTTGAATCAAAATTATTTGGAAATTATTAATATGACCACAGTTTTATAGCATAATAATTACCCTTTTATATTCTGTAATTAACATGAGGTTTCAAAATACTCTACAATATATAACAACATTTAAAGTGAGATGTCCGTTTCATAGCGGATCTCCCCTATGTATGTATGTATGTATTGTAGCAGGCTAATTACAGTTGTGAAAGAGCAGTGCCCCTTTGGAAAATTCCGAAACCACTAGCGTCTCTAAATACGAAATTATTGTTTAACTTGAAAGATGAGGATTGTGTAAGACCGCCTTTAGAATGCTTCATAACACGACGGAACAGGTCGACTGTAAGGAGTGACGACACGACCGTGATAGAGAACGGTCACAATACGCAAACGAATGAAACAACTTTGATTTAGACTTCTAAATGAGGATTTAATGCTAAATCAAAAGATAGAAAACTAAAACGGTTGGATTTGTACATCGCAACTAACTTTCCATCGCTCAAGCCGTTTCATGTGGAAAATTTATTTTTCGTTTGCTATGAAATCTTAAATGACCGACACGAGTCAACTCAACCTCGTGTTCATCTGTTTAGCGTAGTGATCTATAGAAGTGGAAAAGGCGAAAATATCGTGTATTGGAATGTTGTGTTCTTAGTGGTTGTAGTCTTCAGCCTGTGAAAAGGTATTTGTATGTTTGATGGCTGGGTTGAATGTTGGAAATTGGTACGAACATCATTCCGCCATTTTTGTACTGGTTGGTGTGTCACCTTGCCACGACCTGACTTCGTCTACATCCCGATTTCTGCAATCTCACGCCTGACACGCCTGGAAAGAAAACAACAGGACTGTTTCAGCTCAACTACAACGCTGGCATGCGGTTAAGGTATTTGTAAAAAATACGTTCCACTTTCAGTTTGATGTTAAACTTTAACCAGGCCATGTAATCGCGCTATAGCTAGAATGTTGCATAAGATTTGTGTACCAACTTTGATTTCAACATTATAAAATCAATTCAGTGTAAATTCTATTTACTTTTACGAAAACGAATTTTAACGTAAATTAGTATCAAAACACGAATAATATAATAAAATAACGCGCTCCAATCATAAACGATTCTGGCTGTATTTTCGACATACGTTTTACAAACCACGTTCAACTTATTTTTGTTTAAAAACGATAAATCATCTATTCACAACGTACGTCGCGCACGCGTAATAAGTAACTTTTGTTTGGCGAACGCGAACGATATTTTGCGCAAGTACATAAGTTAACCTCTTCGATATTTTGACAGATCTTTCTTTGCAAGTTAAGTGTCAAAGTGAGTTTGAAAGTTTTTTTAGACACGATTCTGCGTTTAAACTCAACGATTTTAATTAATTGTTAAATTTGAAACATTGTTAACTAATTTGCAATAACGTTTATAAAGATTGTGAAATTTAAGACGATTGATCAAGCTAATCTACTCTTCTCATTTAAATAAAACTTAGTTGTTTTACGGTCTTTCAGCGTAGCGTTGTTATCTTTTGAGCTGTTGATCGCGTTGTTGTGCTAACTGTCAACACGAACTAGTGTTTTTTGATCAAATTAGATTGATCACTCGTCGACAGAAAACTGTGTTATTAGCGGTAAGATTGTATTGATTTAATAAATCCGCAGTACCGGTACTCCCAATAACGAGACGTATAAATAATTAAAAAAAAATCAATTAGTTGAGATCTCTCTGATTGTTGCTAGTATTTTGGGACCCTTAATTGTCCAACGATATTGAAAACTCTTCCGAGATTGTGCTTAAAAATGATTTGGTAAACTCGATAGTTTATGAAAGCGTATTTTGGGCAGTATATTCTGTGATAAATTTGGTAGTCATTCTGACTAGGGCAACTCTTTGGTAAACTCGATAGTTTATGAAAACGAATTTTGGCAGTATAAACTGTGATAACTTTGGTAGTCCTTACGACTATGTCAACGCTATGGTAATCTGCATGATTATGTTAAAACGATAATAAACAATCATAGATGGTCGACTCTACTTTTGGTAGTCATTAGACTATGTTTTTAAACTTGGAAATTGTTTGAATTATGGGAACGTCTCTTAGATATACTTAGCTAAAAACTTGGTAATCTACAAGATTATGTTAAATTGTGTAATTTGATAATTTTGTTCGGACGTTATTTATAATCTTGTTTGAATATTGTTACTTATTAATTGTAATTATTTTATATGGTGTTACGTCCTAGGGCAAGTGGTTAAATTGTGTGTTGATCATTTTTATTATAGAATCAGCGTTGGGGCCTTCAGTCTAAAATTGTTCGTTATTAGATTTATTTATTCTTGGGGTCATTGACCTGGTCGCATTTAATTTATTGTATTTTTATCATATATGATTTCAGTCAGGGCCTTCAGTCCTTCTGTTATATCATCTCCTTTGGGAGAGAGCAAAATTGTTAGAACTGATTAAATTTTATAAATTGTTATTTTCTATTTTGTCAAATAAAACAATTGGTTGATGTTTTACTTGAACTACTTATTTTGGAGGTTAGGATCCTAGTTTTATTTCACAGGCATTTGCAGTGTCGTGAGATTGCAAAACAGGAAGTCTCTGCAATGGCGCCCTCATTTTACTCTTGCAAGCTTATCATCACCTGATTGTGTTAGCTCTGTCTTCCTGAGTTGTTTAACACCACAAGGTAAGTTCTTACTTACAAGTTGGCTTCGATTTCGTCTACGTTGCTAACGAACTCGAACTACGACCCGCCCCGCTGATAAAGACTAAGCCGTGGCCTACTGTAATCCGAGGAATCTTGGGTTATAGTATGTATGTATGTATTGTAATGATGTACTGATACGCATTACAAATTTTCTATTTCTAACCGTAATTTACCTTCTTATTTATATTTGATGTTTTGGTTCTCTCATATTCAATAAGATCGGTCTAGCCTTCAGACTGTGTGTGAATTAATTTAAATACCTACTAAGTGATAAGTGTTACTGTGGTTTAACGAATTTTTGAGAAAACATTTTTCATGTAATTGTTAACAATGACTTTTGCCAGGGAAACGCTTGTTTGTAAACAGATTTTTTCACAATCGAAGCCGGGCTATGATGGAATCCGACGTGTTTCTGAGTTCGTCATGAAGACGCCCAAAAAATCTATTTAATTTGTAAATCTATTTGGATAATTCGAGTTCCTACGGATAATGGGACTATTGACAAGTATCATTTATCTTAATTCTTTGTTATCCAATCCACCTTTATTTTGTTAATTTAAGTTATTCCGGAACCACGCAAACCACCTTTAGTGCGGCCACCATATATCCTAGCGAGTACCCGCCAGGCTACTCGCTAGCCTCAAGGCGCTAAGCAAGCCGCCTGTCTGTACGGACGTGGCCTAAGTGGTGCATCGCCCTCGACTTCAGACCACGTGGTACTTCGTCGTTGGCTCGCATACACGTAACGTTTCTATTTGCGGTTCTGCAAATTCGGTTATATAAACAAATATATTATATGTATAGTATTATTCAGTGGTGGTCGTGTTTTATTCGGTAGCTAGTAGATTCCTCAACATAACGATCGCCAAAGTGGTGACCCCGACGTGATCTGAATTCACACACGTGCATCGAATCGTAATTTCATCCTAAAAAACAGTGACCGCGTGCCCGACGCGAGTGAACAGTACCAGGTGGCAAAAAGTGCGCGAAAACGAACTACAAACAATACCACATGGTATTTTACGTATTCGAACAATAAAATTCGCTGGTGTCGTTACGCGCACGTGGTCGTATAACAAACTGTAACATTACCACGTAGTAATTAACTACTGGTGTCAATCGTTATGGAAGCCCAAATCGCAGAATTGCAGGCTCAGCTAGCGGCCGTCAACCTTGTCGCCCTCAACCTACTGAAGTTTTGGAGCCACAAACCAGCTCTTTGGTTCCGCAGGCCGAAGCGATGTTCGCAGTGTCGGGCATCACAAACGACACGACGAAATTCAACCACGTCGTGACGCTTTTAGAAGCCCCGTACATTACGTATGTGATAGACATTCTAACCAAACCACCCGCGGACAATCGCTACGATATGTTAAAGGCGGCGCTAATCCGGAGTTTGTCTATGTTGGACGAACAGCGGATACGGCAGCTCCTGGTGCACGAAGAAATGGGCGACAGAAAACCGTCGCAATTATTGCGCCACCTGCGCAGTCTCGCCAGTGCTAATATAGTACCGGATACGCTTATGCGCACCTTATGGGCAGGTCATCTACCCCAACACGTGCAAATTGCAATAGCGACCCAAAAAGCGCTGGTCGTTAAGATAAGGACACACAAAGTGTATGGATTTTTACATCTGAATAGAGATTATTATGGTGTGTTGACCAGCGAGCCAGACGCTGCATTTATATTAAAATAATACTTTGCCCGTTTTTGATTTGGGCTTTTGATTTTCATTATTATTTGATCTATCATGTATGTTTATGATTTATTTTAAAAAGTTCTAAGAATTTACCATAAATAAAATATTATTTTGTATTTGTATTTCTTGAGTATTTATATTATTTTGTATTTATTCGTACCTACCTTAGCACGACCTTTTAATTAAAAAAACAATAGTAAAATTACTTGACATGGCGTCACGTCTAGTTTGGAGTACATTCTTTTTTGATTAAAATTATTCTTCAAAAATATCTTAATTGCACAAAAAATTGTCAAAAATGTCATAATCCAAAATATTTTCCTTGAGGTATGATTGTTTTTCATCAAAATAGTCACAAGTCGAAAACTTTTATATTTGGACGCAAAATAGAGATAATTGATTATTTTGTCATATTTAATCATATTTGGAGAAACAAATTATGTAAATTACGCTTTTACATTAATTTGTTGAAACTTTATATTTAACTAAAAACAGTTTTGCGTTTTCTGAAAAATGTCTGATTTGTAGCTGTGTCACTTTTGAAGCAAGGGTGCGTATTGTTAGTTGTGAAGTGATAGGCTATATTATACATAAATTGTTTTATTTTTTCAGGTCATTTTTTTTAGGTTAATTTTTAAAATTTAATCATGATTTTTTTAAAAATAAAAATCACTTGATTAAAATCATTATCGTTATCGTTGATTTTAATCAATCTTCTCAACCCTGAATTGGATATAAATGGACGTAGGTCATTTAATAATAATGCATTACTAATTTCATAATAATAATTTAATAAAGCAAATTGCAAATCATTTGTCAAATCGGTTTTTTATTTACGAGTCTTTAAACTTTAAATTTGCTATAGCTCAAAACTAAACAATTGTGACATTTTCCCTGTGGTCTTCAGTCATATTAGAACATAAAATACACCTTAGAGTAAAGAAATAAATGTTCGTACTTCACTTGATCGACAGGAAAAAGAAATTCCTGGTACTTCCGGTACTTTAACCGGCAAACCATGTTTGATATGCGATAATTACAAAACTCAGAAGCGTAGATATCCTATAGCCAGGCAAAAATACACCGAAGTCTCGAAGATACTACAAAGCAATGGGACAATGAAACGAAATTCTATGTTGTAGGTACGTAAAAAATATCGATTTTACCGTAGATGACTATTAAAAACTTCTTTTTTATTAGCAGACTCGTAGTTTTTCATGAAACATTTGCTAATTTAAAGCCAGAAAAGCAGAATAAGTGCGTTTTATAGCATGAATAGTGTTGCCGTCTAGACTTGACAAAATCTTGTCTTGTCTTGACATGTCAAGACAAAGACTTCACTAAGTGTAAGTCTAGATTAAAGAAGCCTTGTCTTGTCTAATATTAAGAGTCTAGATTATGTTCAAGAGTTTAGATTAACCGAGTGGTTTAATTTAAATGTGCGCGCATCCTGGGTTTTGTGGTGTGAAGACTATCAAATACATGCGACTAAGGAACATGAGTCTAGTCGTCAAGTAAAGAGGTTTCCCGAACAACCACGAAGTATCTTTCGCATGTCTTGTGAGTTGTGATAGACGAGCGATTGTGGATTGTATATTCACTATAGTATAGGTACTTATGCTCGTGAAGGGACGTGTGTTTTAAAGTTTTAAAAGATTTATTTTGTGTTATATAAAAGTAGGTACTTCTTTATAAACAAATTAAAAAAATTAGTCGGCGTAAATAAACTACTAGAAATGACTATAATAAAGCCATAATTAGGTAATAATAATTTATAAAATTGATACATCAAAAATGTCATCTACGCAGACTTCGAAGCTTTGCTGAAGCCCATTAGCTCATGTGAGCCCGATCCGAGCGCATCGTACACGGAAGACGTCGACGCACACGAACCTCACAGCTACGGCTACTACGTGCATTGCAACTACGATCTTTCGCAATCGCGATACGTTCCGTATCGCGGCGAGGGTTGTTCGGAGGTGTTTGTGCGCGCCATGAAATGCGAGGCGGAACGTATCTCCAAGAATCCAAGAAGTTGAGCGTCATCGAACCTATGCGTATATCCGTCGAAGAGGAGGTCGCGTTCCGTATGGCGTCGCGATGTCATATCTGCGGCGGCGAACTCGGTGAAGATAGAGTGCGCGACCATTGTCTTCTCACCGGCGCGTTCAGAGGCGCGGCACACAACGAATGCAACGTCAATTTCAAGCTGCCGAAATTCGTTCCCCTCGTGTTGCATAACCTCTCCAACTACGACGCACATATGATCGCGCCGGCGCTGGGAGTCGACGACGAGAAAATCAACGTCATCCCCGAAAACAAGGAGAAATACATTTCGTTCTCCAAACGCGTCGGAGACGTCGAGCTTCCTTTCATCGACTCGTTTCGATCCATGAGCTCCGGTTTAGATAAGTTGGCCAAGAATCTTCCGTCGGCGCTTAAGCTGTTCACGCGACGTCATTTCAAGAAAGACGAGCAGTTCGATCTCGTCACAGAGAAAGGCGTTTACCCGTACGAGTACACGGACTCGTGGGATCGTCTAGAGGACACCGAGCTGCAGCCGATCGAGAAGTTCCATTCCCGGCTGCGCGATTGCGATATCACGACCGCAGAGTACGAGCGCGCGAAGACGGTGTGGCGAGCCTTCGATTGTCGAACGCTCGGCGAATACAGCGATCTTTACCTAAAGACCGACGTGCTGTTGCTCGCCGACGTCTTTGAAAACTTTCGCGAAGTCTGTCACAAAGCGTACGGTCTCGATCCGCTGCAATATTATACGGCTCCCGGCTTCAGCTGGGACGCTATGCTCAAGCACGCCGAGATCAAGCTCGAGCTCCTCACCGACGTCGACATGCTTCACTTCGTCAAACGGGGAATCCGCGGCGGCATCGCACAATGTTCGGGGCATCAGGTTACGGCCAACAATAAATATCTAGCTGTTTACGATCCTGAGAAACCTAGCAATTACATCGTATACAAGGATGCGAATAATCTGGTGAGTTCTTACGTGCCATTATATAATAATCGCGCCATGTTCCGCAGTCTACGTGTAAATAATTTCATCGCCGTTTTTTCATTTCAGTACGGCTGGGCCATGTCTCAACATCTTCCGACCGGTGGCTTCAGATGGCTCAACGGGAATGAGGGTGACGCCTTCGACATCGACTCTGTATCGCTGACGAACGACATCGGATATTTTCTCGAAGTCGATATCGAGTATCCCGAACGTCTCCATGACGCTCATCGCGACTTGCCGTTCTGCGCCGAAAATCTAGTTCCGCCGGGGTCGAAAACTAAAGACGTCAAACTGATTCCGAACGTGATGGATGAATCAAAATACGTCATACATTATCGGAATCTTCAGCAGGCGTTGAAACACGGGTTGGTGTTGAAGAAGATTCATCGCGTGCTTCGATTCGATCAGTCGCCGTGGCTCAAGACCTACATAGATCTCAACACGGCGATGCGAACCAGAGCCGTCAACGATTTCGAGAAGGACTTCTTCAAACTGATGAACAACTCGGTTTCCGGTACGTTAAATTACATATATTTTATGAGACTTTGCTATACCGACGCCTAGCTTACATTTTTTCATTCGTTGCAGGTAAAACTATGGAGTCGGTGGATAAACGCGTAGACGTGCGCATCGTCACGCGCTGGAAGAACATCGGCAAGAGGCTCGGCGCCGAAGCGCTCATCGCGCGACCGAATTTCCATTCGCGCACCGTCTTCAATGAAAATCTGGTCGCCGTGCAGCTGAGTAGACTAAAGGTAAAGTACGACAAGCCGATCTACGTCGGCTTCGCCGTTCTCGAGCTGTCCAAGGAGCTCATGTACGGGTTCCACTACGAGAAGATGCTTCCGTTGTACGGCGCCCGCATCGAGCTCTTATATACGGACACAGACTCACTTATATACAACGTTCACACCGACGACGTCTATCGGGATATGAAGGAGCACATAGACTGGTATGATTTTAATCAATCTTCTCAACCCTGAATTGGATATAAATGGACGTAGGTCATTTAATAATAATGCATTACTAATTTCATAATAATAATTTAATAAAGCAAATTGCAAATCATTTCTCAAATCGAAAACAGAACACAATTCATTGCCACGGAGAACTGTTTTCTGGGGATTTTGAGTTCGCTCTGTTTCCCCGATTCAGCTATCCTCTTTTCACGGGACCTAACAGGACCCTGAAGCTGGCACACAGCATTAATTACTTACCACATTTCAAATACGGATAGGTAGAAAATAGAAAGGGAACTGAGAAAGTAATTTACAAATTTAGAAAGAGATATTTTGACAACAAGAAATTATTAGCAGTCGATCACAAGACCGTGGGACCTAATCGACAGGGTGAGTTGAAAATCACCGAGCGGCTATATTCCCAAACGTGTTCGCAACTCTTGAGGGTGAGTTTTTATTTCCGAAGCTAATCAATTTATCTAATTCGGTGGAATTAGATCAATCGACGGATAGCGAAAAGGAAATATCGAGAGAGTTTGTTTTTTCACCCCTTCATGAAAAGGAAGCGCGGTTGGAGGAAAAAGCAGACCGGCGACAAATGGTGTGACGATTGGATTCGAAATTTTAGCACTTGCACAACAACAAACTGGATTGTTAGATATACTTACCCATCACTGAAAAAATATGAGTACAAAAAAGTGTTTAAGTGTCATCATAATGACTTCAACAAAGTCGCTGAATTTAAAAAATGTTCCACTCGAATAAGAAACAAAGGATGTGATGCCACAATTGTTTTTCTTTTTAAGAAATTGAATCCAAATACTCTAAAAAATGACAAGCATTTGAAAGATGGATACAACATCGTTATTACAGTAAGTGATAATTTATTATTTGAGTATCACAGTATTTTCCAGTTTTTACAAGCTTTTATTTAACTTGTTTACCTATATGTATTATAGCATTTCAAATTTTTGTTACCCCGAAATAAAACATTATTACGAGCCTATGTGAACTTTTATAAATAAATGTATTTTAATACTGTCATGTTGAAAAACAAGTAAGGGACAGGATTTTATTGGTGACAGTGAGCGTGTAGTTTGGCCGACGAAGAGGCAGCTATTGTGCCTAGCGTCTGTGAGAGAGATTAGGCATTTGGCGGCGTGTTTTAGTAGGCTCGTGATTTTTAAATTGATCTGATAACGACAGACGACAAGGAGACATAGAATAATACGCATATGAGATAGATGTGTGATCATTTTTTGATGCGACGATAAATGCGATTGTTGAAGATTGCTTGGAACAGCTATTGTTGATTTTTGTTGTCGCTGTTAATTATTTTGGGTCAGGCATTCACTATTGAAGTCGATTGTTGAATGATTGGCAATTGTTGATTTTTTTTACGTTTTGGCTACGTTGTTCTTATATATTTTTTATTTCGATTTCTTCTTGGTTTTTTTATACTGAATTTTTGGGAGTAAGCGATTGCGGCAGTATTTTTACACCTTGTTGAACTTAGAGGCTGATCTTTGATCAGAGCGTTAAGTGGTCCTGGCGTCCAAAGAATTAAATCATTTAGTCGGTTTACGCTCTGATTATTTTTATTAACGGCTGCAGTAGTTCCCTACTTGTGTTTGTTGTTAAAAAGGATTTCTTTACTTTTTGCTTAATTTGTATTTGTCGTGTGGTAGGTGGTTGGGTTTTGTTTTTAGCTGGTCTCTGACCGTAAATAGCTGCGAAATTTGGGATAGGGTATTTTTTTGTTTGTCCATTTATGATCGTTTTATTATTAGTATTTTGATATGAGTCGGATCCCAATATTGTGAACCACGACCTAGCGCCGCTGAGTTAGTTAGCCGGCTGATTCCATTTTAATTATATGAAGTGTTCGTCACAGTATGTATGTGGTCAAATCTTATAAATGAATTTTTAAACATTTACCCCCAACCGATTACGTTTCGGCTGAAATTTTGCATACACATTTAGTTTGGATGACAATACAAAATTATCGTGTTTTTGAGCTAGTACAGAGCCGTAATTAGGAGCAAGGGTCAATTTTTTTAATGTAAATTGTCCGATTGCATACACATTACACATTTAGTGGGCTTAAAATAATTTTAATATATATTTAGTTATAAACCTATACTATACTAATTTAATTTACTTTAATATTATTTTAATTTATTTTATTTAATTTCATATATATAACATTTTCATTATGCGTTTAACTGATTATTTTGGTATAAATGAAGCGAATGAGAAGAAGATGGATAATTTGCTTGTTTCTAAGGAAATTAATGCAGTTAACAATGTTATTATTAAAGATTTTGGTGAAAGGATAGATAATTTCATTAGGTCTGATGACTCTAAGTTAACAGTTGCTATAAATGAAGTATTAAATAAGGAATTAGAAGATAAACTAATAGTACTTTATCCTGAATTTAATTTGAATTTTACTAGGAAAAATTCTAATAATCATGCTTTTGCGGCTGCTTCTCGTACATTGGAGACTTACAGTTTATTGTTGCGTTGTGGATATTAAATAAAAATATTTAAATATTAAATAAAAATTTTGATAAAAAATTTTTAAATGGGCGTGATGATTATGTTTGTGATATTGGAGGAAATTATATTTTACAACTTAATAAATTGAATAAAGGTGTTCATTCTTGTTCTCCAGTTGTTAATCAGAAGGATGATTCAAGATATCGTATTCGTATTGAAGCTATGCGTAATATGTTGGATGCAGTAGATTCTAAATCAGCTACTAGACGTGAGATTGAATTAGTTGATATGATTAAGGATTGTTATGTAAATGATTCTACTACTACATTGATAAAATCTCAATCTAAACTATTTTGATTAAACATGGCTCAGAACTGTGATCGTACTGCTCGTTTTGGTATTATGGTGCATTCGTCTTATGATATTAAACTACGTATTTTGGGTGATATTATGTCTAAAAAGAAAATAGGTGATGTTTATGGAGCTTTTATTTTTTCTGATGAGATATTGGTTAATAAAGAGGGTGGGGTAGATTTGGCCGATCAAATGTCAACTTTGTATGATTTAAAGAGAAGATCCTGCAAGTGGTGAAAAAAAGGTCATTTACAGGTTGATAATGATAACAGCTGTAAATAGCTGGATTATATATAGAGAAAAAAGTAGACACAATGAACATTTTATTGACTTTCTATCAACTTTATCGGAGGAAATGGTTGAATATGGAAAAAAGTAACAAAGACAATAAGTAGACGACGATCCTTAGGCAGGCCATCTAAATCAAGCAAACAGTTATATGACGTAGGGGGTCACTTACCCAGGATTGGAGAAACAAGAAGACGTTGCGGACGATGTGCGAAAAGAAAAATTGAAAGAAGAACCACGCAGTACTGTCAGATGTGCAATATACCACTGCAAATTTTGCTTTACACCTTATCATACTTAATTTGTAATTTGTAACTCAGAATTATTATTTTTGTTTCTATTTTTTCTAATAAACTTTTTTTGTTCAATTTTCTTTTTTGCATTGTATACCAATGGGACAAAAATAACCCACTGAAAATTACTATTGGGACATTAGTGTCCCGGGGCCCTGTAAAATAAACTGAAATAAAATAAGTCAATTATATAAGGTTCCATATGCATCTTTTACTAGATTGAGATAATAAATAGATTTGTAAGTATATTCTGCAAAAGTGGTCCCCAAAGGGTTAAGGAGTTGCTTCACGACATACGATATAAACATGTTTTGGGCGTACCGGTTGCCTTTCTTCATATCATAGAATTTCAGAAATGCGATTTGCCACACTGTCACATTTTAGTTATTTTACGCCATGAGGATAAACCAAGGGAATCGGAACAAGTGGATCGTATCGTATGTGCTGAGATTCCGGACCCCGAGACTGAACCCGAGCTTTATGAGATTGTCAACACTACGATGATACATGGTCCATGTGGAACATTATCACCAAACTCCCCATGCATGAGTGACGGGAAATGCACTAAAGAATTCTCAAAGGAATTCAGGGACGAAATTGTTGTAAATGAGAACGGGTACCGAAAGTATAGAAGGCGAGATATTGGCCGAAAAGTTCACGCACGAGGTCATGAAGTTGACAGCAGAAATGTTGTTCCATATAATAAATGGCTATTAACGAAATTCAACGTGCATATAAACGTGAAAATTTGCTCTTCGATCAAGAGTGTAAAGTATATATGTAAGTATGTATATAAAGGCCATGATTGCGCCTGTCTTCGAATGGGAAACGAAGAAAGTACCGTGAATTGGGACGAACTCGATACGTTCGTAGATGCGCGATATGTCAGTGCACCGGAGTCGATATGGAGGATTTTCGAATATAAAATGCATGATAGGAGTCATGTGATTAAACGGTTGGCGGTACATTTACCAATGGAACAAGCTGTATATTTCCAGGAAAGAAAAAACAGCAAGCTGTAGAAAGGGCAGCTGTAGGAGACACAACCCTTACGGCATGGTTTAAATTAAACTTGCGAAATCCTGCTGCCAGAAATTATGTGTACACCGATATTCCAACTCGTTTTGTATTCAACAAAAAAAACTTGGACAGAGAGGAAAAGGCATGCCGACACAATCTCGCGAATGTATTCAGTTAGTCCCAGAGATGAGGAAAGATATTATCTTCGACTTTTATTGTTACACGTAAAAGGAGCTACGTCGTTTGAGGACTTGCGAACGGTAAACGGCAAGGTGTGTCCGACGTTTAAAGATGCAGCAAGGCAAAGAAATCTGCTGGCCGACGATAGCGAATGGACGAGATGCATGCGTGAAGCGGCGACGTTCAAAATGCCTCTCCAGTTAAGATGTCTGTTCGCAACAATATTGCGAACTCGACGAGCCCCAGAGATTATGGGAGCAATTCAAGGACGATTTAATCGACGATTTCGCGCGCACTCATGAGAAACGGATCGCAGAAGATCTAGCTCTGAGTGATATTCAGAACAACCTCGCCTTGTACGGACATAGATTGACGGATTTTGGTTTCGAACAACCGCGGAAACACGTCGTACAACGTCCCGAAGACGATTTTAATGCGGAGATCGAGCGTACGGAAGCCGACCGCATGAGAGAAATGCTGAACGCAGATCAGCTGAAGGTCTTTACGGAAGTAATGAGAACCGTCGAAAACGCGTTCGATATTTTTACCTTGATGGTGTAGGCGGCGCCGGAAAAACGTTTTTGTATAACGCACTCATCAGTGCGTTGAGAGGAATGAACGTTTCCGTAATCGCTGTTGCGTGGACAGGAATTGCGTCGCTACTGTTAAAGGGAGGCAGAACTGTACATTCACAGTTCAAACTGCCGGTACCGTTATTGGACACATCGACGTTCGGTTTGAAGCCGGGCACACCGCAGTCACAGACGATTAATACTGATAATTATCTGGGAGTTATGACGAAATTGTCATGGCACCGGCTACATCTCTGATAGCCATCGACAAAGCATTAAGAGACATAACGAACGTGGAAAGACCATTCGGCGGAAAGGTCGTCCTCTCGGCGGTGATTTTCGCCAATGCCTGCCAGTTGTACACACCTATCTGCTGAGATGACAACTGACAACACCCACGTAGTTCAACATTAGAATAGTCAAGAATCAATGCAAATGGTTACTTCTACAAAAATAATTATATAACGTCATATTCATAAAATACATTTCTGTATTGTAATTTCTACTTAGAATAAATAAAATCATTAATATTGTGAACATTCTTTCTAATAATAAATAAAAATAAATTATTTTTAAAAACAGTTGTGTAACCCACAACGATAACTTGCCTGTCGTCCGCAACGCAAACAGGACAAAAGTTGTGGAAAATTGCGTGAAAAACTGTCATTTATGGGTGCAATTCAAAACGTTCTCGCTCACAAGGAATACGCGAGCGAACGCAGATGAAACTGACTTTTCAAACTGGCTTCGAGAACTCGGAGAAGGAAAACTCGAAAATCAGGTCGGATTACCGAACGATACCATAGTCGTACTGGACGTGTGTGTGGTAGACGACGTAGTATCGGAAATATTCAACGAAAATGCGTTAGCGACTGACAAATCAGCCTAAGTCAGCCAAATTGTGTCCGCGAAATGACGAATGCGCGCTATTCAATACGAGAATTATAGATTTGCTCGACAGTCAGACTAAGTCCTATAACAGCGTGGATTCGATAGTACAAATGTACAAACTAACTACAGTGATATAACTAAGAGACACAATACATCAAAGTTTTCTGATAATTCTACAGAGAAAGTCGCAGTACACGGCGCAGAAAAGTATAAAATAGACACGCTAAACGTTGCACTGGATAAACTGAATACGGATTTAAATCAAAGAAGTCAAGTATATGAGACATGTAGCAAAAAATTTAAATTTTTAATGGATTTGCAAGAAAATAATATGCAACACATTGATTTAGAAAGCGCACGTAAGGTTATTGACTATTATCCCGATGATGTGCATGAATATTTAGTCAATGAATGCATCCAATTAAAAACTTATTTGCTTCAGTCGACGGAGTCCTACTCGTCTTGCGTAGACATTTTTACGATTATTTATGAAAAGAAGCTGGTTGACGTATTCCCGAACTGCTATACAATCTTAAAAATATATTTAACCTTACCAATCACAAGCTGTAAAGCCGAGCGCTCCTTTTCCAGGATGGCATATATAGAGAATAAATACAGAACGACGATGTCAAACTCACGACTTAACCATTTATCCGTTTTGTCCATAAATGTTGATTTAACTAACAATCTAGAATGTGAGGAGCAAATTAAAGAATTTGCCAAAGGAAAGTGCAGAAAGGTTACTTTATAATTTGTCAATTTATTTACGATTGTACTTAACAAACACTAAGGCATAATATATTAAAATATAAATCAAATATTTTATTGTCTTATTTTTTCCTATACTTTGAGTAATTAGGTGGGCCTCTAAGTAGTATTAGCCCAAGGCCCCATAAACTCACGGTCCGGCTATGATAGTATCCCTTTTTTGAATTTCAGGCGTAACCCTTCTCAAGAGTTCATTAGATAATGTACTATCTAGTCGCAAAAAGTTTTGAAAATCACTTGGTTCACTAAATCTTAGTTTATTTAACAGATTTTCATGAGTGTACTTATTTCTTTCTTTATACCATTCCTTCATCCACCTGCGTTTTTCTTCTCTTTCTTTTTTGAAGCTATAACTAATGCAATGGCCACACAACTTGCTGTCTTCTAATTATTCCACATGTTGACTGCACAAGTATCATCCGTGAACTAATTTATTGAGCAATAATATTGCATCGTGTGGGTTAGCCCACTAATATTATTGTACAAAATATTGTGCAATAATTGACGTAAATATTAAACTTTTATTTCAACTGATGGGTACATAGGCTCGTCAAGAGGCTAAGAAAAACCAAAAAATACTACTTAAACAAGTAAGTTCTCAGGTAACCACCTAAAACTATGATCTATAAATTAATGCACTAGAATCCAATTACTCTTAGCATGATACCGATACAATTAATGTTTATATAACTGCGTATTCATAACCAAGTATTGAAGCCGTAACAGTGTTCTTAGGCTACCTCCCTATCACCCGGAATACATGACATCAATAGTTTTTCAGCAATAATTCGTTGCCTTTCATTATTTATGCCCCTTAGGTCGAATTTATCATGGTACATGCTGGGACCAACGGAAAAGTTTCAGATGGTGGTGTTTTACAAGAAACTAATTTTTATAAAAAAAAAAACTAGTAAACAACAATTTAAATCTGTTTCCAGTGAAACGCAGCACATACTATCGTATACATTTATGGGTAATCAAGCTTTTCCTCTTATGGTAAATTTAATGAAGCACATAACAAAGGAGGAGAAAATATTTAATTACAGATTAAGCCGTGCAGGACATCATTTCCACTTTTTTTTCAATTCTTTCTCGATAATAGAGATGCTTCTCTATCATTACCATTTGGCTCAATAACTGTGCCTAACAAAACAAGACTTGGGGCCTTTATTGCTTTTTTGTTTATATTGTGAATTCCGAAGATCTAAAGATTTAAATCTAAATTTATTGCACATCAAATATTTTGAAACCGGACCCACCTTCGTCCTTCATTCTCGCGGACTCCGTCCACCATCAGGTGGGAAAGTTACTTAAAATGAAAAAGTAATAGATTTTGATGATTTTGTAGACTGCGTAAAAAATACTAACAATGGCAGAGTAAAAATTAAAACCATGGACATAGAAGATTTTTATGGAAGACTACATTGACTTCGACGGGGACAATTGGGTCGATGAAGAATATGAGAGGCTTGGAGAACTGTTTCCCGACGTACCGGAATTGACGGGAGCCGAGTTTCCGAGTCGACCCCGAACGCCGAAGCCGAATGAAATGCAACCAAGGCAGTAAGATTTAATTTGTCCTAAACCAACTGTACCATGGAAGTTAATTAAAATTACTCTGGACCCGGTAGTCCCATGAAGTAATATTTTTTTTGTAAATTGACGGAACAAATAATTGCAGATATTTCGACATATTTTCAAATAGACAGATGTGTTGTTATTACGTTGTAGTATTTTTTAAAGCTAACCTTGACTGATTTTTTTTGTGTTTATTTTAATAATACAACTTAATAAGAGACGATAAATGTTTATTTAGTAGTTTTGACTAGTACAAAAGTAAGTAATATTTGAATTAAATATTGTAGAACTTGATTTTTCTCAGTTCTGTTTGAAACAAAAACACGAGTGTGCATTTACTTGAAATCAAATGACTCTCAAGTTGATATTCGTTTAAGATTTACTGGTGACCGTTCTAACGGGTATTTAAGGCATATCGTTTGCTGTTTCCCCTGGAACTGGAGACTCGAAATTAAGGCCGGATTCTTTCACGGAGATCGAAGAGATTGCCTGTAAGTTGAATCAATTTGCAAAAATCTCAACACAACCCTTTTACATGGAGACCTCTTTTCTGGGGATTTGAGTTCGCTCTGTTTCCCCGATTCAGGTATCCTCATTTCACGCCTTTTCACGGAACTTAACAAGATCCTGAAATACAGCAACAACACTACACATCATAGGAAAAACGGAAACATAACAAACTCATTGCCACGGAGACCTGTTTTCTGGGGATTTGAGTTCGCTCTGTTTCCCCGATTCAGTTATCAATTTTCACGCCTTTTCACGGGATCTAACAGGACCCTAAAGCTGGCACACAGCATTATTTACTTACCACATTTCAAATACTAATAGGCAGAAATTAGAAAGGGAACTGAGAAAGTAATTTACAAATTTAGAGAGATATTTTGAAAACAAGAAATAAATAGCAGTCGATCACAAGTCCGTGGGACCTAATCGACAGGGTGAGTTCAAAATCAGCGAGCGGCTATATTCCCATATCTGTTCGCAACTCTCGAGGGTGAGTTTTTATTTCCGAAGCTAATCAATTTATCTAATTCAGTGCTATCAGGTCAATCGACGGATAGCGAAAAGGAAATATCGAGAGAGTTTGTTTTTTCACCCCTTCATGATAAGGAAACGCGGTTGGAGAAAAAGCAGACTCGCGACAAAAGGATGTTCGTTTTAGCAGAGTTATTTTTTTCCCTTATTTTTATAAGAATAATTTTTTGTTTATTTTTTAACCAGAATTTCTTTTTATTTTTTATCGGAATAATTTTTTTATTTTCGTTATAGTATTCGTTATTTTTTATTTATTTACTAGATTCACTTTTTGTTTTTTATTATTTTTTGTTTCTATGATTAATATTTGGCGCTAGACGCCTTAATAATCACCGGAGGGCATGCAATTGAAAAATCACACAACGCGTATATTTAATCTACAATCAAAAAAAAATTTAAAAAAAATAAAAAAAATACAAAGAACGTTCGTTTTAGCAGTTATCTTTTTTTTTTGTATTCGTTATTTTTATCAGAACTATTTTTTGTTTTTGTTACTTTTTTACCAGAATTTCTATTTGTTATGAGAATAATTTTTTTTTTTTTTGTTATAGTATTCGTTATTTTTTATTTATTTACTAGAATCACTTTTTGTTTTATATTATTTTTTGTTTCTGTGATTAATATTTAGCGCTAGACGCATCTAATCTACAATTAAAAAATAATACAAAAAAATAAAAATCCACCTGTAGAAGGAACTCTTGACCTTGTAGGTAGTCACTGAACTTGTCCAAGGCGAAAATTATTCCAAGTGCCTCTCTCTCCATAATTGCGTAGCGTTTCTCGGGGTTTGACAGCTTACGGGAGGCATAAGCTATAGGATGGGTACCATCCGAAAACTCTTGGAGGAGAACGGCGCCCAGTGCGAGGTCAGACGAATCACTGCGTACAATAAATTTTCGATCAAAGTCAGGAAATTTAAGAACAGGCGCAGTTGACAGAGCTCCTTTCAACGTCTCTACAGCGTTTAGTTGAAGTTGCTCCATACTAAATTTGACGTTTTTCCTTTTCAGATGGTTCAAGGGGGCCGCTAACTCGCTAAAATTCTCTATAAATCTAGCAAAGTATGCGGTCATGCCCAGAAATGTTTTTAGTTCTTTCAGGTTACTAGGCACTGGAAGCTCTTGGATTGCCTTAACTTTGCCAGGATCTATGTGGCATCCTTCCGCTGAAATGACGTATCCGAGGCATTTGAGTCTTGACTTGCATAAATGGGCTTTATCGGGATTGACCGTGAAACCCGCCTTGTGTAGACGCTCGAGAACTTCGTGGATATGCCGTATATGATCGTCGACGTTGGCTGAATAAATTAAAAGATCGTCGAAATAATTCACGACGAATTTGTAATGTAAGTCGGCGAACATAGTATTCATGATTCTGTTCAAGGCGGCTGCCGAGACGGATAGCCCAAAAGGTAAGTAGTTGAATTGGTAAGAACCAAATGTCGTCGAAAAAGCCGTAATCGGTTTAGAACCTTCCGTTAAAGGCAGCTGGTGATAAGCCATGTTTAAGTCCAGTTTAGAAAATATGACGGCCCCACTAAGGCATTGAAATATTGACTCGGGCTTCGGAACTGGATAGGCGTCGTAATAAATGCGTTGATTCACCCTCCTATAATCGACGACGAGTCTCTGACTTCCATCCTTCTTCGGTATCAAGAAGCAGGGACTGGAATACGGCGACTGACTAGGCTCGATAACATGAAGATCCAGAAGCTTATTGATGTGAAGTTTCATCGCTGCTGCTTTAGGCGGGGTCAAGGAATAGGGAGCTTGATGAACTGGAGTTGGATCCTTGAGACGAATTTGATAGTGGAAATCTTTGACTCGACCAAGAGTATTAGTGAGCGTGCTTTGAAACTGTTGCGTTAATTGTTGTAACTGTAAGCTTTGATCTTCAGATAGCTTGTACGAAGATTCGACGATGGTGAATAACTTAATGTTAGAATTATTCGGTAAATGGATAAAGAGAATGACAACGTCCGGATGAAAATTGAAGGAAAGGTAAGATTTAGAAAAATTCAGGACAGCTTTCATTTTACGCAGAGACTTGATTCCGATTATGAAAGGGAATGATAGGTTCTGGATTACAATGAAATTTAGCTTCCAGGTGAAATTGGAAATCTTCACTATGACCGATAATTCTTTTTCAGCAGAGACCAGGCTATTGTTAGCGAGACGTATTCTAGAGTTAGACGTCGAAGAGAATGCCGAACCGGACTGAAGAAGCATGTTGCCGACGCGTTCATCGCAGAAATTCGTCGAAGCACCAGAATCAAGAAGTGCATGGAAAGGTGAGTTATTAATGTTGACTTGGATAACTGGTAGGGTACAATTGTCATGATTGGCTGAGTGACTTGATTTTAAACCAAGCCGTAGGCTTAGGAGTTTTTTGTCTGGCTTGTAGAGTTGGACTCGTTGACCCTTTGACGACGGCGGCATTGCGTAATGTGATGTCCCGGTAGCTTACAGTACGCGCATTGACTGCTTTCTATGTTAGAACGAGCTTCTGACGACGACTGTTCACGCTCCCGGGCTAGTTGGATTAGTTGATCAGACTGATTCATCCGACGCGCTAATTCCTCCAACTCGATGAACGTAGCCGGCATAGGTATATGTTTCAGCTCGACCAACGTGTTAGTGTTGGTGTGAGCCCAAATTTGGCAAATTAATTCAAATTCGGGAATTTCCGCGTTTAATGCCCGGGCTTTTCTGGAAACATCACGAATGAAATCGCTGAACGATTCAGACGGCCTTTGAAATCTTCTTATTTGAGCGTTAATTAATTGCAATTTAATTGTCGTCGGCACAAACCGAATCAGTAATTCTCTTTTTAGGTCCGGCCATGTTTGACACTTTAAGGTCGCATCGGGCCACCAGGTTAAAAGCTCCCCTTCGACACGGCTGAGTAGAGCAGAAAGCACCGTTGTCTCAGGCTGCAACTTCAAATTGATTAGATCCTGTACTTCTTCGATGAATAGAATTACTTTGATAGGTTCGCTACCGCTGCATGTGGAGACTTTAGACAAAAAATTCGACAAATCGTGTTTGAATTCCGTGTCTTTCTTTATTACATGCTTTGTCAAATTCTCGGACCACTGAGATAATCGCTGTACGACGTCGTGTATACCCGCTGTCAGTTGCATATGAACCGCCATGGCTTGAACTAATGCGGACGGCTGATCTATAGATGTTGACGGCGGAGGATTAGCGGCTGAACGCTGACCGCTTGCTGAAGTTGCAGCATCTTCATCCGTGGCGGAATTGCTTTGCGATCTTGTAGATGTCGGCATTGTAATAACTTTTACTGAACCACTTCACAATAAAAACACTGTACGCTAGGATGGTGAAAGCGAAGCTAAGGTTCACAGGAATTTGGGAAAGAATCTTGTCTTTTTTTTTTATAAGAATGTAAACTAATAATTTTTTCAAAAATACAATATTTTAAACTTCACAAAGGAATGCGATACGCAATATGAATTTAATAAAAGGGGTTGCGTAAGAGAATACAAAAATTATTTTATATAACACTATCGAATGTACAAGAAGTAATCGTTATTAAAATTAAAGTTTTTGAATTTTAGGAAAAATAATAACAACGAACTGCTACCATTCTGTAACGTTAAAGGCCGGGTGACGTTGAGCAAACGGGTGGATAGTAGTTTTCAGAGTTGCTGGGCCCAAAATTACGTTTGCTCAACCAATAATCCAAGGAAAAACAAAAATTAAAAAAGACAGTGTTTTAACGAGCACAGTAAGTAATATATTTTACTAAACACAAAACAATAACTTTCAAAAGAAAAATACAAAATAATTAATCAAAATATAGAACGAAAGATAAGATTCACAAAATATAAGTTGATAATAAATAATGATAGGATTTTGAGAGAAGGAACGCGACTGACTTTTGTTTTTCAGCCAGTCCCGAGAATAACCAAAAATATTAAGGATTATGTCATCTTTACAATAACTTACATAAGAGTACGACCTAACACCGAACGGTAGATAGGTTGCAGCCTACAGGGGATTAATTGTAAACTAGATAATTTATGTTGTTAGATTTTTTTTGCTTAATTTTGAATACTGATTATAACGAATTATTGCAAATATTTGGCGCTAGACGCATCTAATCTACAATTAAAAAATAATACAAAAAAATAAAAATACAAAAAAAATAGAAGAAATAGAAAGGATGTTCGTTTTAGCAGTTATTTTTTTTTCCTTATTTTTATAAGAATAATTTTTTGTTTGTTATTTTTTTACCAGAATTTCTATTTTCTATGAGAATAATTTTTTTGTTTTTGTTATAGTATTCGTTATTTTTTATTTATTTACTAGAATCACTTTTTGTTTTATATTATTTTTTGTTTCTGTGATTAATATTTGGCGCTAGACGCATCTAATCTACAATTAAAAAATAATACAAAAAAATAAAAATACAAAAAAAATAGAAGAAATAGAAAGGATGTTCGTTTTAGCAGTTATTTTTTTTTCCTTATTTTTATAAGAATAATTTTTTGTTTGTTATTTTTTTACCAGAATTTCTATTTTTTATGAGAATATTTTTTTTTTTTATTGTTATAGTATTCGTTATTTTTTATTTATTTACTAGAATCACTTTTTGTTTTATATTATTTTTTGTTTCTGTGATTAATATTTGGCGCTAGACGCATCTAATCTACAATTAAAAAATAATACAAAAAAATAAAAATACAAAAAAAATAGAAGAAATAGAAAGGATGTTCGTTTTAGCAGTTATTTTTTTTCCTTATTTTTATAAGAATAATTTTTTGTTTGTTATTTTTTTACCAGAATTTCTATTTTTTATGAGAATAATTTTTTTTGTTTTTGTTATAGTATTCGTCATTTTTTATTTATTTACTAGAATCACTTTTTGTTTTATATTATTTTTTGTTTCTGTGATTAATATTTGGCGCTAGACGCATCTAATCTACAATTAAAAAATAATACAAAAAAATAAAAATACAAAAAAAATAGAAGAAATAGAAAGGATGTTCGTTTTAGCAGAGTTATTTTTTTTCCTTATTTTTATAAGAATAATTTTTTGTTTGTTATTTTTTTACCAGAATTTCTATTTTTTATGAGAATAATTTTTTTGTTTTTGTTATAGTATTCGTTATTTTTTATTTATTTACTAGAATCACTTTTTGTTTTATATTATTTTTTGTTTCTGTGATTAATATTTGGCGCTAGACGCATCTAATCTACAATTAAAAAATAATACAAAAAAATAAAAATACAAAAAAAATAGAAGAAATAGAAAGGATGTTCGTTTTAGCAGAGTTATTTTTTTTCCTTATTTTTATAAGAATAATTTTTTGTTTGTTATTTTTTTACCAGAATTTCTATTTTTTATGAGAATAATTTTTTTGTTTTTGTTATAGTATTCGTTATTTTTTATTTATTTACTAGAGTCACTTTTTGTTTTATATTATTTTTTGTTTCTGTGATTAATATTTAGCGCTAGACGCATCTAATCTACAATTAAAAAATAATACAAAAAAATAAAAATACAAAAAAAATAGAAGAAATAGAAAGGATGTTCGTTTTAGCAGAGTTATTTTTTTTCCTTATTTTTATAAGAATAATTTTTTGTTTTTGTTATTTTTTTACCAGAATTTCTTTTTATTTTTTATCAGAATATTACAAAACTTACAACATTTGTAAGAAATATGAGCAATTTGGACAAATATTTAATCTGTTTTCTCAGTTTCAATATTAAATATTGAAACTGAGGAAACAAATCGTTACATTTTGGCTGATTGTTGTTTTTTAATAAATTGTGTTTTGGTAGCTCAATATGGATGTTTCATATGAAATAGATGTTGAATATTTAACTGATTGTGACCTTTTTTTTAGGAATTACTAATAAGAAGATTTGCTGTTGGCGGCGACGACCTGACGAGACGGAAGTGTTTACGGAGATTACTGGCAGCCGATTTAAAACGGTCAGGTGTCTCATATACCAGTAATTCATTTGTTCGTGATAGTGACGGAGCCGAGATTGACATTAGTATCACTTCGGTTAGTTCCCTGATAAATTCCTTTTCAGGATCCGTGGATGCTAATTTTTTTTAAATACGAAGTCGTCTGAACCACCTTAAGGGTAGGTTGTCGAGAATCAATGATAGTGATGAAGCTGCTCAGTCATTTAAATATGATTACAACCATCGCCTTGGAAGACGATTTACTAACGAAGATTGCTAATTCGTCATCCGCTGAAGCAGGTCAGCTTGCGGTCGGGCCCGAGCAAATTACTGCTACCCTCGTGGTAACAATAATTTCGCGTCGACTCCCGCGACTGACATGAACGAAGCTGATACGCCAGCAATTCATTTCGGCATGCCGTGTCGGCAACAAAATTTCGTTCCGGTTTTTAAATGGGGAGTGTTGTTTGATGATCGGCAACCGCTATTTGAGTTTTTAGAACGTATTGAAGAAATGCGAATTCTCGTCACGCGTCCAAAGAAGACCTTTTTCATTCCGCTATTGACTTGTTTAAAGATGATGCTCTGCTTTGGTATCGGTCTATGAAGAATAACAATTTTAATGATTGGGATTCTCTAGTTGATGCGTTAAAGAGACATTTTTTGCCACCGGATTATGAGCATGGAATTTTACTCGAAATCTATGGTCGGCAGCAGAAACCTCAAGAAAAGGTGATTAATTTTATGTGTGGTCTTTCAAATTTATTTTCTCGGCTTAGTGTTCCTCCACCTGAAGAGGAACGAGTGAAGATTGTAACGAGAAACTTTTACCTGGTTATCGTTCACATTTAGTGCGTCATAAGATCGGAACTTGGTCTGAGTTGAGTGATTTTTGGTAGAGTTAGAACCAACGGTAGTTGTTGATGATAAACCAAGTAAACTAACGAAAAAATTGGATTCAATTAATTCATCTGTCCCTGATTCCCAGTCGCGTGTGTTGTCCGTGAAATGTTGGAATTGTCAGGAGGTTGGTCATTTAAGCTTTGATTGCAAAAAGCCTCGTCCGTGATTCTATTATGGTTGTGGAAATCAGGGTGTTACCCGTAGATCCTGTTCACGCTGTCAGGAAAACGAGGACCAGGAGTCCAAGTAGGTCGATTGGCCTCCTCAACGTTAAAGACCACCCCCCGATATTTTGACCCCGTACAGTGGAGGACCTGGCTATCTAAAATCGCCTCCTTCTGTACAAATTCCTGCAAAGTTACTTAAATTAACCCGATTATTCGACATGAAGGCAACGATAAAAGGCCCTTTGTTACTTTTAGCATCTTTAATAAAAGTTGTACAGCTCTTTTGGATACTGGTGCTACCGATTCGGTTCTCAGAAAAGATGGAATGTATCTGCTTGATTTATTCTCATTGAAGGTTCATTCTATGCACGGTTCCCAGGTCTCTACTGCTGATGGCACTTTACAGACTACTAACAAAGTCGGTCAGAGCGCAGCAGACGATAAAAGATATATTATACCAAACACTAACTACACGTTAGCTTGGGGTCATTTTAAATTAAATTTATAACCCCAAAAACAGGCAAATTCCATTTATCAACCACGCTATATAAACTTCCAACCTCGACATAATACACAGCAAATTCCAAAATTCCAACCGATACAATCTACAAATACCAGACTTCCTAATGAAAATACACAACAATTTCCATCTAAGCCCATTTCTAACATAAACTCACGACCAAATTTCAAACAAAAATTCCCAACAAAACAACAAGTTTTTTGGAAAACAACAGCAAAATGTAAATCTATTTAGACCAAATCAAACACGAAACATATATCAACCTACACTAACGATTACGACAAGTAGATACATCACTCAAGGTTTCAATAAACCACAATACCAACAATACAGACAAAATTTTAATTTTTCAAATAACGGGCAACAACCGAATAATTATATGGGAAGAACTCTTTAATACCGAAGAAGATACACAATACGATCCGAACACTGATTACAATTTATCATTATGAACAAACCGAATTTGAATCTATTGTTGATACGGAAAGTACTGAATCACCTGAAATTATTGAAAACGAATTTGACGATCAACATTTTCAACCAAGATCTAGATGAACACACAACATTAATAATAAAAGCCGTATATACAAATCGCGACTCCACCTCTGAAACTTCTAATTGATACAGGATCTAGCAAATATTTTATTGATCGATTCCACCCCTGAAACTACTAAGACAGACCGTTGTAAATTTTGTTTAAAAAATCCTTGACCTCTAAAAGACCTAGCATTTGAAAAAATAATCCTCAACAAAAGAATTAAACTTGATGACGCAATGAAAAAGTTTATTTTAATTTGCGTACCCAAATATAAAATCGAGCCTAAGGAGATTATTTACATATGAGTTAGTATTCGTTTGAGAAAAAAAGCTATTATTTTTATTGTTTTTTTTTTAATCAATTTTTCATAATATACCGGATTATTTAGAACGAGCATTATTTTTTAATTATTTAGTTAAATAAAAAGGTAAATTTATGACATGTAACTGTAATATATTTTTAGAATATTATTTTCAGGCAGATTGGAATTGCAACGCTCTTGTAAAGATTAATAACAATAAACATTACATCAACTGCAAGTAAATTCTCTACTGAAGAAAAGATTTTTATTATTATTGCAAAAGAAAAAATGCAATCTTTCAAAGAAATCGTTTACAGCAGAAAGGAATGTCGATTATATAGACAACAATTAATTATTAGCGGATCCCGTTTTAAGTGTTGAATCTCGCTATTTTCAAGGGTTAAATTGGAAACGCATAGAGAACAAACATGAAAAATTTACCTGTTTCAATTATTGTGCTAAGATGATCGTTAAGTGTGGATTTTGCACTAAAAATCCCCTCGGTTTGAGAGAGTCTGCTTACAGAAAAATATTAATACATAATATCAAAATTCCTAGTTATTTAGAGGACGTTGTTCTGTTCTTAATTTCTGAAAATTATAAGAATAAAAATCATTTTTTCAAATAGAGATTTTGCAATGTACAGTCGCGGACATAATAAAGTTTACACTAACTGTATGAAACGGAAACGAAACGGTTTTCGCGAGCGTCGGTTACGATTCGGCGCGAAACAACGCGTGTGTCAAACTCAGATCGATCGTCAAACGCGCTTGCGCCGTCGTGTTCGATCGCGACGAATGATCCGCGTTCGGCTCGCTCTATCTGCCGCTCATGGAAGGATTCTTCAAGGGCGACGAAAGTTTCGACTTGAAGTTCGGCAACGTGCGACTGAGAACCAATACGGTCGTTCTCTCGAAAGGCATAGAGAAAAGAATCAACGTGTTCGCGGTCGGCAATAACAAGAGCGAACAGCAGCGCAATCCGTTCTGTCTGGACGAACCTTCGGATCGTCGTGCCGAGCGTGTGTCGTCAAATCGAAACTCTCTACAAGTGCAGCGCGCAAGTACAAGACTATTACGAGGATTACTTGGGACGATGTTATGCTCTCAACGCGTGTCCGTTGACCGATTACTTTGAACTGTCACCGCCACCGCCGCCGCCGCAAGCCGGTGAAAAACAAAAATACAATATCAAAAGTTAACCATCTTGCAAAAGCATAATTAATCAATTTATAAATCAAAGTTTAACTATCAAATCTATGTAAACTTGTAAACATACAATAATTTTAATAAATCTATTAAAATTCAGTGAAAATTATTATTTTTTTATTGTTACGCACCGCTTGGCCGCGAACACGTAACTGTCGCAGTAGGATTCCTTAAGCGTAGCCCACCGAAATTAAAATTCGCTGTGCTCCAAAGGAATCAGTATACGAATAAACAACACCAAAAAAGACACCCGAGCCAATCTCGCTCAGACAGGCGGGTAAGCCCTGTCCATCTTTAAACAACATTCGCAAGAACAGCAGCTCATCTTTAATAGCAGCTTATCATCAGCAGCCACCTATAATATATTCCGATTTTCAATGGGAAGAATTCTAATTTGTTAACTATTTTTATCTGAAATATAGACGACATTAATTATACCACATACCATTCTAATGGAACTACGATAGAGGGCCAAATACAGAATCGACGCCTAGTCAGCGCGATTTTATCCAAATTATCTGACCGAGCTTTAGACATAATAACTTCAAATCTTTGTAACGATTGGGAAACCATTAAACATCTTTTAAAAAGAACGTTTGCCACCCTCGGACGATCTTCTTGAACAAATTATTAACTGTCGACCCAAAACGACGGAACCCTATTTAGACTTTTACGATCAGGTAAATAAACTATTCACATTATACGTATTAAAATTGACCACCGATATAAAAGTTATACAGGGCATTGCACAAAAACTATCGGTAAAAACCATTATTTATCACGCTTTTGTTGAGTCAAACTTGCGTTTTGGCATAATTTTTTGGGGTTCCTCCTTTAACATGGAGGACTTGTTTAAAATTCAAAAAAGAAGCCTTAGAGCTATTGAGAATGTTGGGCCAAGACAGTCCTGTAAACCACTATTTAAAAAGCACAATCTATTAACGCTATTTGATATATATATTCTAGAGAGTGCTGCCTTCGTAAAGAAGTATCCGCAGCTGTTTTTAGAACATATTCGCAACCACGCACATAACACAAGAACGAAAATCAACTATGTCACATCTCGTGTTAAAGTCAATAAAGGGCCCTTGAACGTTATAATAAAAATATATAACAAGCTGCCGCAACAAATAAGGAATTTGCCAGTTATTAAATTTAAAAAAAATTAAAATACTTTCTATTACAGAAAAATTTTTATTCCATCAACGAATTTTTTAATACGCCAATTAATATCGTAGACTTTTAACTATACCTACTATATATAGGTTGAGGTAGTTTTAAAATTTAATTTAATGTATGTTTTCTTTTTTTTTCTTTTTAAATTTGAATTTTAAATGTAAATTTTTGTTAGTTGACTCATTCTACACTGTAAACCAGTTCTTGAATAAAGTATGCTATTATTATTATTATTATAAAGCATTATATGAAACCAATTGGAACCGTTTTAAGAACCCTAAAACCTGAAAATATGACAGACGTATATTTGCTAATTTCGCAAGAGATAGAATATATTGGACCGGCACCTAAATCAAGAAATTTTAAAAAACCATCAACTTTTACACCCTAGTATTTCCCGCAACAACTTAGATTTACAAAGCCTATAAACGAGCCTGTAAAGAATGTTCAATATCCAAAATACCCAACTAACAATCAAACTTTTGGAAAAGGTTATACACATCGACCAAATTTTCAACCTAGACCGATACAACCCACACCTATGTCTGGAGTATCTACTATACCCCCTAGGTATAATATTACAAACACAAACCCCAACCCTAACCAATGGCGACAACCCCGATTGACAAACATCGAACAATTTACTGACGAAAATCAGTACCAAGAAGAATTAGAGCAATTAACGGAAGAAGATGACCAACTATATCTAGATCAAAATATAAACTTGTAAATGTTTCCATCACCTTCTGTGAGGTTAGTAGTTTGATTTTAATTTTGTCAAAATTTAAATTTTCAAAAAATTTAGAATTTTGATCTTTAAGGGAGGACAAATTACATACGTCACTTTATCCTGACTCCCATGTCATTCCCACAGACTATATTCGTGGAAATATAACAGCCAATCTGGCCTCTGACGCTGCATTGTCAGCAAATCCATAGCGTCATTTCAAATCCTATAAATATAGGCTACGAACACTAATCAGTGTTCATAACCTATTGGTCGCTAGAGCGTAAATCCAGGTGATCCGAATTATCCGGTATGCATACCCGGAATAATTAAACACTTCCAAATTAATAAATAATCTTTGGATTAAACAATACTAATTAAAACTAAAGAAACCTAACAGTTAACCATCTTGTAAAAGCATAATTAAAAGTATATCAATTTATAAATTAACGTTCAGCTATCAAATCTATGTAAACTTGTAAACATACAATAATTTTAATAAATCTATTAAAATTCAGTGAAAATTATTATTTTTTTATTGTTACGCACCGCTTGACCGCGAACACGTAACTCATTTTTCTTATGTAATTGTTAATGTTAGTTATTACGTGAATAGAAAAGGTGTTAATATTATTTTAGTGGCTGACTGTTTCACAGTATTTTTGTTAAACATTTTTTTAAACAACTTAATATTGATAAATAAAAAAATAATAATAAAAATTCTGTGTGTTCCTGCTTTCTTCAGAAATATTATTTTTCTCGAAAACAGAAAGAGGTATGGAGACAAAATCGTCATTGTATTTATTATGTATGTATTTAATTGCATAATTAGAAATAGATATCAAACCCAATGAAAAAGTAGTAGCAGAAGGTTTCGAAAATTTACATTCATTATTGAAGTGTGACAGAAATGAGCGAAATGCTTCAAACGTAACAAATGCCGGACAATTAGAAACTAATGCCACCGGTAGTTATTTGTTGAAAGACTAATCGATTCTTATGATTTAGTCTATGCAATGTCCGTTCAGTTCTTGTTTTGCTTATTAATTTTTTTTTTTCGTTTATTTTGGAATCTCGTAACTGTAGGTTTTTTTAAATAAAATATTGCTCAACACCCCAAGGCTTGTCCTACTAATTCTTAACAACTCCACTGACCATAGTCATTTTAACTTATATCCCGTAGTTATTTATGTTGACTGTGACCTCGACTCTGACTTTCAAAATTCTTTTCACTTCTTTGATTATGAATTTCGTTTTTTTTCCTTTTTTTTTATTAATCCGTTGTTCAACGTCTTAGTTTCTCCAGCTGTCTTTCGACTTTTGCTACGTGATAGATTTCAATATATTATTAGTAATATACATTGCAATGATAATACTAAGCTAAACAAATCTGATAAATACTCGAAAATGAGGCCCTTATTTGATATTCTAAACAAAAAGTTTTTTGAGTATGCCCCTGTCGAGGAAAACCACAGCATAAACGAGTCTATGGTTTCCTATTTTGGGCGCCACAGTGGTAAATAGTTCATTAGGGGAAAACCTATACGGTGAAATTACAAATTTTGGGTTGGTGCATTGAGACTAGGTTAGATTGTTTATTTCGATCTCTATCAAGGCTCTTCGACGACTCTGCCTGAGAAGTATAAACATATTATGGAACTTGGAGCATCTGTAGTTCTACAATATGCAGATGTTTTAAAAGAAATTCCTTACGAATCCTTTCATTTATATTTTGATAACTTTTTTAATTCACGTTGGCAACGGCAAGTAAACCATTAGTTGCCGCCGCTACCAAAGTCGGTGAAAGTGATGCGAAAATATCGCCCAATACTAAAATAGTTCCACAACGTCGTAGATTATTATTTACAACAAAAAATCAAAAAGCAATCCGAAACCCATTGATATCGTGTCGGCGTTGCCAGATATTCGAGGTTCAAGCTCACGAAAAACGGTTTTTTGAAAATTTCTCGGTTCCATTCCATTTTTAGTAAAAAATTCCAGCCAATTGGACGCGGGACCATTCCAACTTCAAAAATACTGACATTTGACATATATAGTAAGAGTTCAGTACGACTGTGTTAATATTAAATATGATTTGGAAAATTCAGCCACTTATTAGCCAGTTTACAAAAAAATTTTTTTCTAAAATTTGTCAAAAATTGTTTATAATTAAAATTTTGAAATTTATAATAATTAAGACGTGTCGCTACACAGTAGCATCTTCAGTTATCAAGTACGGAAGTTTTTGTTAAACGAAGTTACCCGATACCGGTAGGTAAAATGAAACAGGCTCAAGAAGAAATTAATAAGATGTTGGACTAATAGAACTGTCTCAATCGGAATATTCGAATCCGTTAGGGGAGAGTTGGTTAATACCGCGCGGTTGATATTATCAGACCAGTTTGACAATACCGCGTCTTTATTTTTTTTTTGTAAATTGACAATAATTACTTTTTGTTTAAATTTTGGAAGTTTTTGTTATACGGTATGCGTACCTGAATAAATGTCCTACTAATTACTCAATTTTGTTTCTTTTAATATCAAACAGTTTCCTAATTATAGGTCCAAGTCCTTAGGGGCTCGGTATTATCCAACTCTCCCCTACTAGTAGTAGAAAAAAAGATGGATCAGTCAGACTGTGTCTCGATGCGCGCAGCCTAAATAAAATAACTGTATCGGACAGGGAGTCGACAAGACCCATAGATGAGATATTGGCTAAGTTTGGGGGCTGTAAATATTTGAGCTCGGTCGATTTGTCGAGTGGGTATTGACAGATTGGACTGGCCGCAGAATGTAGGAAATATACTGCGTTTCTTTTCAAGGGTAGAACTAAAAGCATGTTTAGCTTCAGTGAGATCTAAAGTGCTCACACAACGAGCGGCTTCCATACAATACCAGATACCTCGTAGTACTATAAAAAATAAATTACGACACAAATATACCGGAAATCCTGGAAGACCAACAGTTTTTACAGAACAGGAAGAAGCTTCGTTTGTTGGGCATATAACGGCGCTCTCAGAATATGGATATCCTCTTACCGATTTTTTGATTTAAAAATGGTTATCAGAGATTACTTTGCGTCACAAGGCAGAATTGTGAAACAATTTCGTAATAACGTTCCAGGTAACGACTGGGTAAATAGTTTTCTTAAGAGACATAAATCTTTGTCGAGGCGACTGGCAAATAACATCAAAAGAGTAAGGGCTCAAGTATCTGAAGATGTAATTATAGAATTTATTGACAATATTTCAAAAGAAACTGAGGACGTTCCAGCAGAAAACATTTACAATTACGATGAGACGAATCTTTGTGATGACCCGGGAAGAAAGACTGTTATTTGCAGACGAGGAACCAAATATCCGGAGAACATAGTCAACGCGACAAAGGTGAGCTTCAGTGTCATGTTGTGGAAATGCTGCGGGAGAAACGATACCACCTTTCATAAAATATATATAAATCTGAACACCTTTGGTCAACTTGGACTGACAATGGCCCTGCAGGCGCTCGTTACAACAGGACAAAATCAGGATATTCCCAACAAAAAAATATTTAATCCAGTGGCGGATTTAGGTATGTTGTTATTCCTTTCTTATTTAATGATTTCTACGCCACTGACTTTAATGAAAATGGGACTTTTTTGTAGACACCTCGTTTTATTTAGAAAAAAAAGTCATCTTACGTGTTCATCTCAGGACACAAGGTTTTCAAGATAATTCACAGTAAGAACTTAAGTATTATTAATTCATTTTTATGACAATTTGAACTTGGGTTCTTACTGTGAAATTATCTTGAAAACCGTGTGTCCTGCGACGAACACGTAAGATGACTTTTTTTCTAAATAAAACGAGGTATACGGAATACAGATATAGATAGTGATGGGCGATTACGAGATATTTTAGTCGATTGTCTCGATTGTTCAAACATCTCGATGGTTTTCACTTGGACTCGATTATTGTTGTTTCATAGTTCATCGCGACCGAGTCGCATATAGTACTGAATCGTACAGACGATATACACTGTCGAGAGCCACATAATATTATAATCATTCATCACTCAACAACTGTGGTCGAGTCGATTGTGCAGTAATCGAGTGCTCTGAGACCGACTGAACAGTGTGAACAGTGAACAATCAACGATGAATGAGTCGCGTGAACGTCAGACTTGAGTCGACTAGCATATACCTTGAATCGCGATTATATGTATTCTCATTCGCTGGCAAATAATCGACTTGAACAATCGAACATTTCGATTGTAAAATCAAACACCGAGTCGATTGTGGACTCGATTGTTATTATGAACGATTGCAATTGTTTCGATTGTAAAAACGTGTTACAATCGCCCATCACTAGATATAGAACGATCCAAAAATTCTTAATTTTCCCCTTTTGATTTGTTTTAAACAAGTAATTTTTTATTATTAAAGAAAAGTAACTTATTTTATTTCTATATTCAAATGATTTTTTAAAATTGAATCTGAAACAGCATCACTAATGTTTACTAAATTACAGTATGATTTTACAGTTGACTTGATTCTAGAGATTTATAGTTTTGAGTTTTAATTCTTAATGTAAGTGTTAATTCTTGATTAAATTCTTTTAATTTTAATTTTTGATAAGATAATATGAAAGCTTCATTCTTGATAAAATATAAAAAAAATTGATAATTTAAGAATCTCTCATGTGCAATATAAAAAATAATAAAAAATACAGTTGCGTGTCACAAATTTTATTCATTTAACAAAACTTTCTACCTATAGAATTATGAAGAATTTTTAAAATCAAACGGGATTCAACATAAATTCTGCTCGGCATATCATCCCGCCTCCAATGGCCAAGTTGAACGGTATGTTCAAACTATCAAGCAAGGCCTGCGTTCAATGATGTTTGAAAAAGAAGACTTGAATATAAAACTCAACCGTTTACTTATGCAATACAGGAAAGTACCGAAAACAGTGACTGGAGTAAGTCCTGCAGAACTGATGTTTAAAAGGGAATTCAGAACCAGAATCGATTTAGTGAAACGTGATTTGACCCAGGAATTAAACGAGCAAAATAAATTAATAAATCAAACAATTCGTGAATATCAGATTGGCGACTCAGTACAAGCACGATTTTACAATAACAAATGCTGTAAGTGGAAATTTGGAATTATCACAGATAAGAAAGGATACTTGCATTATGAAGTTCTAATTGACAACAATAAATACTGATCAACTTCGTACCAGTAAGAATAACGAATGAATGTTTGAATCGATCAGATAAACCGGCGTTCGTCTGAAACTGGCATTTGTGTTGAATATCCGGAAAATTGACAGGTCAAGAAATCGCAATGCATCATAAAATGAAAATTTACGCAGTACTATTATTATCTATCGAAACCATAATACGGCCTTATATAATGTTTAGAATACAAGGTTTAATGATTATTAATGTGTTATGTGTATTATTTATTAATTATTAACTTCTTTCATATCCCGGGCGTATATGGATTCCTATGTGATACTAAATCGAATATTGTGGAAAGCCAATTAATCTTGAATCACTATTATTATTACCTTAATTGCATTAATTATACGCAGACACACACACATTTACATATTGTATTTTATTTCCAATTTTATGACTGGATTCCTAATTACAGCTATATACACAATATATTATAATAAAGGAATTATATCAGAACAAGTTGCATTAAACTTTTCCTCACAAAATGAGGAGAACTACAACGCACCTTTCTCCTCGTGGGAACTACAGTCGAGTTTGCATGATTGCCATGATACTTCTCCAAGGATCTGACGTAATATCAATATTTATTTGTATACATTTAGGCCCCTTTACAGCCTTAATGATTTTTTCTTTTTATATTACTACATTATATTATTATATGACAGATTTTATTTGTACTTATTATGATTTTATTTTGTTGTGTGTCACCTTTTGATTTTGCATTGATTGTATTGTTTTTGCTTTTCTTTTGTTTACTTTTTTATTTTTAGACGCTAATGACCTCTGTTGTCGAGCGTCTATAATCTACAATTCATTCGGATCAATCCTTTTTTTTAACGTCCATAATACGGAATCGAGTTTCCTTGTGATTTTTCGTGTGGTTCGGCTTCCCCGGAGCCACTGTAATATTAGTTCGGTTCATCGACTACACTGGTACTTAAATGTTGGCCTGTAACGCTGATACGATAATTCAGATGTCAGTGCGTGAAAATTTAATGTTTGATAGATATACTTTAGTTGTTGTTTATAAAAATTTTTGGCGCTAATTCTTAGGTGAGATTATGATGTGGCAGTAAGTATTTCGGTGTACCAATATTTCTGGTTTGATAACTGTTCTGTGGTAAATTTTCTGAACTAGATTTTTTTTGGTATGATCTTATGATGTAATGGTACAGATTTATGGTTTGATGTTGTTCGGTTAAAAATTTTGTCAAGTTAAATTTATGCGATATGAGATTATAATGTGATCATACAGATTTCGGTGCACAAATGCTTACTGTCTGAGATTCGTTTTGCTTATGGCGTGAACAGTTGTAATGAACTAAATTCTTGTTCACTTTTGAGTCACGTCATTAGTTTGGTTGGTGATACATGTATGTTAGAGCAAAATATAATAATCCAAATCAAAAGCCAGACTCAAAACGGGCAAAGTATTATTTTAACAAAATATAAGATATCGCAGCGCCTCGTTCGCTGGTCGACACAACATTACGATCCTTAGTCAGATATAAAAATCCATACCCTCTGTGTGTCCTTCTCTTAATGACCAGCGCTTATGGCGACACGAGTATTTCGTTATATAAACAAACATCCGTGGACTGAACTTCTCGCAATGACGTCTTAGCCTTTCAATAATTAACTATTAGTAACTAGACGGAACATAAATAATAACCAACAACCAATAATAATATTTTTCGCTAACATGTATATTTCATTATTATTATTTTTTTTGTCTGCGCTGGAAGTGTAATTGTAAATTTGTAAATACGATATAGCGCCATCTAAATTCTGGCACTGTATTTTGATTATGTTAAACGGAACTTTCTGAGTTCGAATTATATTGTTAATCTTTGTATTTGAGTTAAGCTCTTTATCGCTGCTTGTGGGGTATTTTGCAACCCTCACCTTCTTGTGATTATGGAATTATAAATATCTATTGTAAATATAAAATACGTAGCCACTCTGGCATATATAAATTTTCTATTTTATTAACTTCCTTAGCGTCAACTTAATCTTATGACTTGAAAACGAAAAATACGGAAAATAGTGTAAATCGTGCTTTAGAAGCGTTACACAGCGCGCAGACAGATCGACATGACAGTCTCGCCAGGGCAGTGCCAAGGGACGGTACTAAACGTCTGAGCTCCGAATTTTTTTAGGATCTTTTCTGAAGGATTAAAAATCCATCAACGTGAGTTTTGGATTTCTACGGCGTAACTTAACTTTGCTAACTTTTGAAAGCTTTTATTGGAAGGTTTTTACCTTTGTCAACGTAAAAATATTTTGACTACTTTATGTGCAAGATTGCGACCGCGTGGCGACATATATTAATACGACAGCTAAGTACAGGACTGCGAATGCTAAAATAATGTGTGTTGGGCTATTCTGAAAATGTTGGGCAATTACTTTGCATGATAAAGAGTGTCTTTTGGGCCGATTGCCGATTTTCCGTCTTGGATTCTACGGAATTGAGATCTGGTGTCAGCCATCTTGTCTTCCTTGTGAGTCACCTTGGGTTCACTTGTCATCGATCGATCCTGCTTCCCGCAATCTCACGGCGTCTACGCCTGGAGGAACGACAACAAGAACGCCTTCAGCTAGACAACAAGCGAGGTAACGCACCAGGTATTTGTGAAAAATACTTTTCATCTTTTGGTTTTGGGTGTTAATATTTTAACATTGTCCACAACACGCTATAGTGTACGAGTTGTGTAATATCAAAACTTTAGCTTCCGCGATAACCTTTGTAAAGTAAAATCAGTGAAATATTATTTGCAAATATTCATAACTCGCATCTAACGTAAATTCAATAGCATTCAGATCTGTTAAAAATGTGTCTCAGACAAGACAATTCCTACAGTGAAAGCAAAGACATACGTTGTCAATACGGTTCATTTTCGCTTCTCTTTGTGACGTCGATTCATAAGACGCGTAACGCACGTCGTATCTAAATTAGATATGCGCACCGCTTGAAAAACTATACCGCGCAGCGTAAATATTATAACCTCCAATTTCATTTGACAGCTGCGTTTGTTTACAAATTATAAAGTGTCATTTTGCTTTTGACGTGTATGTATTATGACGTTAACTTATGTACGTCCCGGAAAGCGCAACCGGCTAGCTAACTCAGCGGCGCCGGGACGTGGGTCAGAGTATAACTACAGGAAGTTGGACTTACCTTAACCAGGAATGGCAGATTTAGGCTGGACAACTAGCTAACTAATAGTATAGTCGATGGAATGCTAAAGATGAACAAGTGGGCGCCAAACCCGATGTTGTCCAGCTCTGACGAATTTCTCCAGGAGTCGGGTTCTACTGAAAGAAAAGGGGAAAGGGGTCGTCCTACTTCCGAGAGATAACAACTAGTCTGGGAAAACAAGTTATAATTACTATTTATAACAACGCTGAGCCGTGACAAGAAAACGGCTGTATTATTAATTGATACAGAGAAAAAAAATATATGAAAAAACATTAAATTGGAATCTGAATTCCTCGACCTTGAGGTCTAAAGTGTAACGACTATGTCATACAATCTATAGTACAATTACACTTACAATACTTATTCGGTCATCATAAATCATGAATAAAAATTACCGTTCCCAAGGAACGTTAGAACAATTTGTAAATGCAGATGCGTCTGCGCCAAGTTGCGTAGCTACGAAACCGTACAATTTTTATTATTCATGAAAATCACATTACCTAGATCACTTATTTCCTAAGAATTTATTATCATAATCACAATTTATGGAAGGCCGGACCTACCCTCACGGAATTATAAGTAAAAGACAAGCCGGACGGCAACTATCGGAACGGAATCCAGCAAGAATTTTAAAAAATAACACAATAATATTTACGGTCACTTAGCAGTTCGGGTAGCTTCGGCCAGAACTTACAAACTAATTCAATACACACTTATAACCTACTACGTAGCCTGACAATACGGGATTTAAAGTTAAAACTTCTTATCTGCCGCATTGAAAGGTGACACACTAAAATAAATCACAATAGTTTCAAGAGTGAAAACAAGAGCAATAGTTTACACTAGATAAACTATTGTCTGCAACAAACTTGATACTATTCAGAAAGTGCTGAACGGCAATATGACAATCGTTACGCCTTACAAACCGTTAAATGCGTTAAATAGCACGTTAATACACCAAGGTTTCAAAATTTAAAAGTTAAATAAAGGAACTGCCATGCCAGTTTCAAACCGAGCGACTGAGGGTCCACATCGGTATTTAATATAGTAATTTATAACATAGGCAATCACATAATCACAGACAGGGAAAATTGACTGGTAATCAGAGTCATAGGAATTGGTTGGCGTTTTCAGGCAATGCCACGTTTTGGTACCACTGGTCGAACTGTTTTATTCCACCAAAACCGCACTCACGGCCAGCGGTGATGGTAGCTTTCCTAATCACAACATTCACAATACCTGTGTTATTATGGACGCCCAAGCGCTCCGGAAGACCTTCCTGCACGGAAGAATGGCTCAGAGATGATCACCCAGAGTGCCGCAACGTCGACGTAGGCCTATTTCAATCGGACCGCTACTGCTTACTATAGACTAATACGTGTTGATATCATAGATGTGCGAGCGCCACCTATCCTCCTGGGAACTCATTGACGCATACTTGTTAATGCCGCTAGGTTCGCGTCTAGGGAGATCACAATGCATAGACACGCGAATCTTTTGATTTTTATCACGCTCCATCCACTAGGTACAGCTTCGAATGTTAATAACCAGTACTCGGTTAAACAGAATCGTCACACACGCGATTAACTAAACAACGGGAATTTGCCGAATTGTTCGAATTTGCTAGGCCAATGTAGATCAATTAGACACCGAACATGTGTTATAAAATGTTAACCACTGTTACGCACATTTCAAGCGACCGAAAAACAATTCAATCGTGCTACCTCTTTAACGTCGAAGCACCGATAGTATTTTGAAATTTAGCAGTCAATCCAATGTTCAAACTATTAATCAAGCATAAGCTTAGCCTCCAAATTGACTACACGAGACACGGCTTTTAGGTTATATTGAATACAATCACAACTCATTCACCACGTTATTACGGCCTACAGAAATTAAGGTTATCACTATTTACAAAACCATCACAGTCATTTACGCGATGCTTTGATCAATTCCTTTCCTTCTTTTGTTTTTCAAACAGACACACCTTGAAAAACGTGATTCCAACCTGCTTCATACACCGGTTGCCGGCCGACGACCAACATTTCGCGCCGTGTCATTCTCAGCTCCCGATTCATTTCCTAGCCTCGCACACATCAAAACCGAGCTAAAGCTTGAGTCCCACGGTCTACTGAACTAAACGCTACAGTATGTAGGCACGAGTTTCACGTTGATCTTCAATTGATTTGAAATTTGAAAATTGTACAGCGTACTGCCATATTGTTTGATTTTTTTACCGGTACTTTCCCAAAGAAAGGGCCGTTAACAAATGAATTGATTTGGATTCGTTGGCAATAAGAAAAAATTGCGTTTGCTAAATTGGTATCATTTGATTATGTTCAACGATTTTGTGCCATTATAGATTGTGTCTGCTATGATTGGCGATTTGTTTTTAAATTGTGTTTAACAAACGATTTTAGTGATTATTAATTATGTTGGTGTAATTTGGTAATTTTATGATTATGTCCAACGATTTATGGCAATTTAGATTACGCTTGTGTAAATTGGCAATTGTTTAAGTGTGTTTCAAACTTTGAGCAATTTATAAAATTGTGGTTATGTAAACGATTAATTGTAGATCCACGGATCAGTTTAAGAAACTGTATTGTTGACTTATTTTTATTAATTCTTTATTTGTATCCTGTTGGGTCTTTGACCGTCTTCGTTACTTTAACTCTATTATTTTAATTATTACATTTTTTGTGAGAGGACCTTCAGTCCAACCGTCAGTACAATCCCGCCTGGGATCAATAGAAACAATTTATGATTTTCACTGATTATTATTTGTATTACGTGTCAGATTTATTTTGTCCCATTAAATTTATATTTTTATTTAACTTCTGCGAGCGTATTATTTTGGAGGTTAGGTTCCTAGTTTTTCTTACAGGCGTATGCAGCGCCGTGAGATTGCATAACAAGAAGATTGTCTGCATTGGCGCCCTCCCGATCCTCTTAAGCTTATCATCAATACCCTTTTGGGTTAGCTCGGCCTTCTTGGTTTTCATAACACCTGCAGGTAAGTCCCTATCCTTTAGCGTTGGATTCTTCTCCGTCAACGTGACTACTATTACTCGAACCTCGAGCCGTCCCGCTCAGTAAATAATCCGACTTTTGCGGTTATAATATATTTTTTTGTTTTGTTCGTCGAGTGTATGTGTGTAACGAATCCCTCCCGTGATCGAATTATATGATTTTGTTATAATTGAATTGAGGTTCGTTATTCTTTGTTTTACCCCTCTTTACGATCCCCCCCTTCATATCAAGATCAAGGATCGGTGATCCAAATGGTCGTGCGGCAGCCGATCCTGGCGTTCAACTAACAAATTAAATTTCTGTTCCCCGGTGGAACTTTCCACCAATCAACCAACTCGTACGTCCAGTGTGAAGGAGATCGGAGGAGTAAGTGGTTAAGTTCTAAGTTTGTTTGGTAAGTAGCTCTTTTGCGCAGGCCCACCCCTAACTACTGCTGAGCTCGGGTAAAGCCTTTGTTGCGCGAGAGTGCGTTGCGTGTATATATCTTTAACATGTAAAATTCATTCTAGAATTACTGAAGATGCCTAAAAAGGCGAAAGGTCTATACTAAATAAAACTTATTTCTAAATATAATTTGGCTGCAATTTTTTTTTTTGAAAAATCCTATATATCTTCAGCCGTACTAAACTCACTACGCATTATTAATAAGTATTGTCAATCAAGAAATTCGGAGTGGTTTCAGGAACGAAAACTACGTATCACTGCAAGTAATGGTAACAAAATGAAGGGAAATCGTTTTGATGTTGATAAAGTTATCATCGGTTTTCTAAACCCAGGAAAGTTGAGACTTCAGCTATGTCCTATGGAAAAAACAGAAGAACGTGCGATTGAAGAGTACAAAAAATTAATAAAACCAGAATGCGAAGTAGTTAAAGCTGGTCTGATTATTAACATTTCGCAGTATGAATTTTTTTGGCGTTAAACAAATAGAAAAATATGTAGTAAACAGAAAGGCGACAGAAAACAAAGAGAAAATAAACTGGCTACACCTAAGAAGCATTAAATTAGATAAAGACGAGCCTTTTTTTTATCTTTTTATAAAACAAAATAAATTTACAAATCCGTTCCAAAAGGTAAATATTATAAAACATTATATTGAATGACGCCCTAACAGGGTAATATTCGACAAAAGTTACAACACGTCCAGCTTCTCGTAGAAGGCGAGTAAAGTGAAATAGTCTCTTTATGTGCCCTGCAGTCGGGGGCGTTCATGACAAGAATACCGCCGCAGGCTGTTCCTGCTTCTCGTAGAAGGCAAGTAAAGTGAAATAAGTCTCTTTATTGTGCCCTGCAGTCGGAGGCGTCCATGAAAAGAAAATAATAATAATAATGACAACAATACCGCCGCAGCCCGTCCAGGCTTCTCGTAAAAGGCGAGTAATGGTGTAAAACTTCCCCTTTTCTTCAAAATCATCAGGAAGCTTTAGTGTTAAACAAGAAGCCGTTGTGAAAGCACTGAGTCAAAATTTTTCAAATCTGGTCGAAATTGTGAAAAAGGACACTACGTCAGAATCAACAAACACGACAATACGATTAAACAAAACACTTCAAAAAATAAAAACATCTTCAGAACAATGATTTTATTTGCAAACATGAAAAACACTCGTCGTGGTAGAATTATTATAAAAGTGCAACCGGCCTTAATTAGTCGGCGCAAGGAAATAACTGGAATGACATCTGGTTGTAAAAAGTTTCAGGCAGGGCGGCCCGCTAAAGATGAAAAAATAATTCGAAAACGTGAAACTTCAAGATTATTAAAAGACGCCGTCTTCTTAAATCGAAATAATGCATCGGAAGCTCCGATGGCAGTCGACCGCGAGCTCCGATGACAGTCGACCGCGAGCTCCGATGACAGACGACCGCAAACTCCGATGACAGTCGACCGCGAGCTGAGAGTCAACTGCGAGCATCAAGGAGGAGGGGCCTCGTGACGTCATTAGAAGTGAAGGAAAATTATTGGAAATATATATATAGCATATACATTTATTTTTAGTGTATTTGCCATAATATGGCACATACACTATTGGCGTCGGTCGGATGGCGGGACCTAGGGGTCGGACCAAAATTTCTCGACGTTTCATAGCCTCCTGAACAATTTGGCATTATTTTTGAAAATGTTTATATATATATATATATGTATATATATATATATATATAAATATATATATATATATGTATATATATATATAAATATATATATATATATATATATATATATGTGTGTGTGTGTGTACACGATAACTCTCGACAGACTTAATCGATTGAAACGAAATTTGGTACACACATTGGAACCCATCACCGCAAGAAGCCTATTTAAAATGGGCCCGATCGGACCATTTTCAGGGTTGTATTTAGGGGTTTCAAAAAGTTTTTGGGCCCAAAAATACCGAAAAATTTGTCAGAATCGTTTCAAAATTGAAATTTAACTCTTTAGTAAAGATTAAAACGTGCTGCTAAAATTTCAATAAAATCGGCCCGACAGGACCGGACTTTCAAATTTTATGAAAACACTAGTTTGTTGATACGGATTTACTTATGGAAGGGTGTATTTAATTGGGTGTACTAATAAAATCCATGTCTAATATTGAAATTTAGAAAAATTTAATTATTTTAAGGGATGTATTAAGGGGTTAAATTTTTTATTTTGTCAAAAAACAAACTTAAGTTCACATAATAATGCCACAATGCCTGTATTAGCAAATACACTATATTGTCGGCAGGGTTTGGCACTGCGACCCGAGTTTTTTTTGTATTGTAGTTAATATTACTTAGTTTAAGGTGTAATAATAAAATTGTTTTTTTTTTTAAATAAATGATAGTTTATATGCATATAATACGGCCGTAAATATTTATAAATAAAGCGTACTAAACGTCTTTATTTGGAAACGGGTCTAAATATGAGTCAAATGTATCGCAAGTAAGTTGACTGGGCTAATGACAAACAAATTAATCCTCCTGCAACACATCGTCAGTATCGAGAAATATTTGAAACTGAGTTTAATATAATTTTTTTCCAGCCAAAAAAGGAGCAGTGTGATCTCTGTCATATCTTCAATAATAAAATAAATACATCTCCTGAAAATGAAGAAGAATACGAAAATCATATGAAAACAAAGTCATTGTGAGGCTTCTTAAAGACGAAAACAAATTAGAAGAGGCAGCAGCTGAAGATTTATCAGTTGCATGTTTTGACTTCCAAAAAGTATTAACTATAAGCGAAAACTAGCTAGGAGAGATCCGTCCAAGATGGCGCACCTCAATTGCTCATCTATCGTAAGTTCTCCCGGTTTCATATTTCCCGCCAATGATATACCGCCCATATGCAGTCGGTAACGTTAGATGGAGCCACCGCTATAGCTCGTTCTGTTAATCACTTTTTGCGCGTTTTCAGCAATTCCGATGTAATTTTTACGTGCGAACTTAAGCTGTATGTACTTCAAATTTAATTTTTTTTTAATGACAGTATCAGAATCAGTATGATACGCTCACCAAAACGGACGAGAATTCTCTATTCAAACTGATGAAATGAAAGCATTTCTTGGTATGAACTTAGTTATGGGTTATCATATTTTGCCATCGTTGAGAGATTACTGGTCTACGGAACCAGATATGGCGGTACCTTTCATATCCAATGTTATGCCTAGGGCTCGATTTGAAGAAATACACAGGAACCTACATTTTTGCAACAATGAAGAAGTACGAGACCTTACTAGCCCAAATTTTGACCGAGCATACAAAATTAGACCCATAATGCAACATCTGAATACATAATTCGCAAGTGCTGTCAATAACACTAAAAACAATCTATTGATGAACACATGATAAAATTCAAAGGGCACAATGTGATGAAACAACATAAAAAAATAAGCCTGTCAATTGGGGCTTCAAATTATGGTGCCGATGCGATGCGGCCACTGGTTACCTATTGGAAAAATTCAATATTGTATGTTTCGCTCAGAATGGTTTCTGTAAAGGGAAGTGTACTGAAGATGGCATGCACGAGCTCATTCAACACGTTTCAAATAGCCTTAATGACAAGAAGTTTGTATCTGCAGTGTACTGTGATTTGAGTAAAGCGTTCGACACTGTTGACCATAAGCGTCTATTAAATAAAATTGAACATCTTGGTTTTCGTGGCACTGCGTTATCCTGGATTTCATCTTACCTTAACGATCGTCAGCAATGTGTCCGTGTTGCTGATGCCGTATCAAGCTGCAGACCTGTTAAGTTAGGTGTTCCTCAAGGGTCCGTATTGGGTCCACTACTATTCACTCTGTATGTCAATGACTTGCCTTCTTGTATGTCTTGCGATCGCACGGTCATGTATGCTGACGATACTTGTTTCATTTCTTCTGCAAATTCTCTGCCTGAACTACAGCACAAAACTCAGCTTGCTCTTCAAGAATTTTCCTCCTGGTGCGCTGACAACTTCCTTTGCCTTAATGCAAATAAAACCCAATATATGGTATTTCATACCAACCGTGGTAATAAGGGTGTAAATTTGACACTTGTCTCTAATAACGTTCCACTGGAAAAAACATCTACTTTTAATTTCCTCGGGCTAACCATCTCTGACACTTTAAATTGGACTAGCCATGTTTCAAATTTATGTTTTAAACTTTCAAAATCTTTATTTGCGTTGAGGAAAATTCAACACAGCTGCTATGATTCTAATTTAAGCCTTACAACTTATTATGCCTACTTCTACCAGCATATTAAATATGGAATCATGTTTTGGGGTTGTAGCACATCGGAACTCCATAGAGTCTTCTTAATGCAGAAAAAAGCCATAAGGATTATTTTCAATCTTGGATATCGTGACAGCTGCAAAGATTTTTTTTATAAGACATAAAATTTTAACTGCTCCGTCTATATACATTTATTACTCGCTTTGTCACATTCGGAAATATTTTTGGAAGTACTCCACTCACAGTACACTGCATAGTTATCAGACACGAAATAATAACCTGATTTTACTCCCTAGACCGAACTTAAGTCTCTTTTGCAATAGCCCAGAATATTCAGCTTTAAAATTTTTCAACAGTCTTCCTGCTGAGCTGAAGTCACTTCCTTTCCCTAAATTTAAAAGAGAGTTAAAGATACTTCTAATTAATACATGTTTGTATTCAGTTTATGAATTTTATTCAATTAATTATAATTATTAAATTTTTTTGTACGACGAATCCTGCTCACTGCTATATTGGACAATAAATATATTCTATTCTATTCGAATTTGATTTATATACAGGCAAACGAACTACCGGTATTGAGTATGGACTAGGTGAATCGGTAGTATTTCAACTCACGCAAAAGCTAGAGGGTTTGGGATGTGAAATTTATATTGACAACTTCTTCAATTCACCATTGTTACAATATAAATTGATTGATCAGAATACGAAGGCATGTAGGACTGTTCGAACTAACCGAAAGAACCTTCCAAAAACTGCATCTGTTGACAAAAAAAATAAAGCGCGGAGATATTTACGTCAATATCTTCCAAGGCATAAGTTTCGTCAAATGGATGGACAAAAAGCAATACACTTGCTGACCAACTTTATGTCGCCTGTAGAAACAGACACTGTAAAACGCCATCAAGCTGGTTCAGTAGAGAAAATGTCTTAGGATTGTATCACATTACAATAAAAAATGGGTGGAGTTGACCTTATGAATCAACGTAAGGTGTGCTATGAACTAGATCGGAGATCGAAAACCAAGTATTATCTTCGACTGTTCTTTGATTTGTTTGATATATCTGTCAATAACGCTTATACTGTCTACTAGTGGCTTTATAATGAAAAAGAAATGGAAGGAAGTTTGTTGAGCAGCTTAGTTCCGACAAGTCGTAGCTCGGAGTTTGATCAATGGTTTTACCACCAGGCAACGAGACGTTTCAACTTCAAAAACTAGTGCAGTACGCAAATCTATAAAGCGATAATTACCTATGCATCCCATGGAAAAAGTCAATATCAGAAAGCTGTGTGTAAATTGTGCCAAGTTCAAGAAAGAAAATCGTACAAACAATACTTGTGTTTTATGTAAAGTTCACCTCTGCTACACTAATGAAAGAAATAGTTTCGCTGAGTACCATAGCCACTAAAATATAACTCCAAAAAAACAATAATAATACATCAGATTCAAATGCTGTAACAACAATTCACTACACTAATGAAAGAAATAGTTTCGCTGAGTACCATAGCCACTAAAGTATAACTCCAAAAAAAACAATAATAATACATCAGATTCAAATGCTGTAACAACAATAAAACCATATTTTTCCATTTCATATTTCCCTATTCTATCGGACAAATTAAAATTAATTTTTAAATCGGAACCAATATGCATTTCTTTCAAAAATACTAATACAATTTATAAAATGTTTTTCTCAAAAATCAAAACTAAAACAAAAAAAATTCAAAATTCAAACTTAATCTACAAAATTGATTGCAAAAACTGTAATTCTACATATGTGGGACAGACATCTCAATATTTACTTATGCGTTTGAAACAACATAATGTGGGCGTCAAAAACCAAATTAAATCTAATTTACATTCTCAACTTTGTTTTTGCACTTCTTTAGTACAACATAGCGTCGCCAACAATCACGAATTTGATTTTGAAAACACCTCCATTATGGCTCTAGAAAATAATTACCAAAAACGCCTTTTCCTTGAAATGGTTTACATATATAAAACAAAAAATTGTATCAACAAACGCACAGATATTGATAACCTGTCACATATATATATATAGTAATTTGCTCAATGAAATAAAATTGTCAAAACTTGAATACACATACTACATATTTGCAAAACCGTTTAAAAATCACAAAATTATTTCACTTAGTTTCTAGCTTAAAGCATTTAAATATCAATCAGTCAACTGACAAAAAAAAATTTCCACAATAAAAAATTAAATCAAAACTCTATAAAACATAAATTCTTCAGTATTGTTATTTACAAAATAAATCAATAAAACAATTTTATTTACACTTCATTAAAACAATATAAAATGTTAATATGTTTTTTTAATTTTTGGACAATTTTACTGTCACATTTGACGGCATTTGTTAAGTTATTCAATAATTTTTATACATTATTTTTTAAGTATTTTTCCAAACTAACACAATTTTAAAATTTTTATACAGAGCTCTGATGATGAAAATATAATTTTCGAAACGTTAGCTAATAAATGCAATAACAACAGTATTTGCTTCTTATTTGGATCCTTAAGCCACTTTAAAGCCGCTTTCTTCCATTATCATCAGGATCACCACTTTTCTGTTTTTTATCAAAACAGATTCTTCACATCTATAACTATTTCATTATTTAATTAAAATAAGCATAATATTTCATTAATAACTAAATATAAGTATAACAATAAAAGCGATTTATTTTTGTAAAAATCCTAACTAATGAATAAATCTTAAAAACGTAAAGATAAGTTGTATAAGTCACTTGATCTTAGTGTTATGAAGTCACTTAATTAAAAAGCGATAGGATCAAGACTTAATGACCTGGCAGAGAAAAAATGTTGGAGTAAAAATGCCAAAAGGAGAATTTTCGACATTAGTTGGAGAAATTTGGAAAGATTTGAGAGAGGATATAATACAAAATAGATTTTAAAAAAATGGAATTTTCCCCTTCGACCCATCTTTAATTCCAGAAGATATGTTTGATGTAGCAGCATTAACTAGATGGAATAATATCTCAAAAAACGCTTCTGAATTAGGTAAATAAATTGTACATTTTTGCATTTAATAACGAATTGCAATTAAAAATTTAATCAATTAAATATTTAATAAAATAAAAAATTAATAAATGTCTAACATTTCACCAGGTCCAGCGATAGATGCTACACCAGGTTCAGCAACAGATACTACATAAGATGCTACACAAGGTCTAGCGACAGATCCTACATTGGATCTAGTGACAGATGCTAAACCAGGCTCAACATCAGATGCTGCATCAGTTCAAGTTGCAGATGCTATACCAGGTCTAGCGACAGATTTTAAAAACCAATTTTTTGTTGGTCCGAATTGAGTACCTCCTCGTTTCCTACATTTCCTGTACATGTCAGTACACTGCTTAAAAATATTTGACACGGTGAACTACATTTTTCCTATAGGACACTCGTACCTACCAAATGACCAACTTTTTCTTGATAGAGAAAAAGAAGAGGAAAGTGGGAAAGGCTGAAGTTCCAGGCGATTGGGACAAGCTTATCCTTAATGCTCGAGCCAATCCTACACCTTTTGACTTGGTAAAAGTTGATACTAGCCGTATATAAGATATTAAAGCAGCTACAGATCCATATTTTATAAAAACAGCCAAGCCACCGGTATAAATTAAAGATGGTAGAATGATGAAAACCGAAAAAAAATCACAGTTGATTTATGTGAGAGGTTCATACCATGGCTCGTAGAGATCCAGCATTGTAGCAACAAGTTGCGTATGCCTATTGGATCGGACCTAAGAATGTATGACAAACCTACCGATATAGCCCCAGTGAAAATACAAAATCTCAAAACTCTTATGGGATTTCTTAAAAAGCCAGGAAATAGGCAATTTTACGAAAACATCTTTTCTCAAAATAGTTGCACTGGAAATGGGCAGCCAGAAGTAGATATCGACGACAATAGTAGTGGGTGTGAAGAATAGACCTAAGTTCATAATTTTGTATTTTTTTAGTGAAGAATTTTGCTTGTCTTTTTAAGAATTTATTTTGTTATCTTTTCAGTATTATAAATAAACGAGTTTAAAACCACATATGTCCAACTGTTTTAATTTTTTTTTTTTGCTTAACACAAGTGAAATGACAAAGTGATTTGCCACATATTACTACTACTTATATTTTGCAAAAAAAAATTTGGACCTTCCAGGGGAACATTCGAATGTCGTTGTTGAGTAATCGCAATTGCATTCGAATGTTCTTTGGGAATTGGCGACCCAGGGGCCTCAGCCCGCACCAGTCGGTTGTGTATCCGGCTGGGTGATTCATTTAGGGACTATTATGAAGGAAGGACAGTCGCAACTTTTTTTTCTTCTTCTGTTCTTCTCTTTTTTGTAGTTGATAGCGGCATTGTCCCTCCGTTATGGGTACACTTTTGTTGGTGTCTTTTGTTTGTAGTAGTCCCTAATAGTACACCTGCGTGTTTGCCGTACGTGGTGACCCGTAAGGGGGAAAAGAGGATCCTGGCAGTTGAGGTTCGTCTTGGCACACCAACACATTGCTTTAGCCTCCGCTTCACTGTAAACGGGCGGCTACACCTAACCCAGTCTAGTCAATCGGCTAACGTCGTGGATATCTAGTTTCCCGGCGGGGTGAGCCAGTGTCTTTAGATGGAGTGGCGACGTCTCTCGAGCTGACTATATCACCGTGTAGCCCTGGCGCTCTGAACCGGTTTGCGGTCATCGTCTCCTTGTTGGGCTCCGTGGTGGGTGGGAAGCACGGTTGATGAATATAACATATATATTATGAGTAACGTTCCCCCTCTAAACAGCCCTGCCTCTAAGAGTAAAGAAGAAAATTTGAATTTATTATTTGGCAATGACTCAAGGACAATTACTCCTTGTAATAGATATTTGTTGATGAGTAAAATAAATGGCAACTTCAATGACGATGACCCTTTTTATATCTGTAAACACCTTGTTATGTTTTATTTGACACCCCGGTTTTACGACAGTTACGTTCTATTTGACATCCCGGCTTTAGCACGGCTTGCAAACGGAACACGAGGAAGGGTCACGTAGGTGCGAGAGGATAGGCCGGCCGGCGTGACGAGAGAGGGGAGAGAATGGCGGTCTGAAGTTGGACAGTCGAGTCTAAAATTTTAATGGAATTGAAGAAAAAGTAAAAACAAAAAAAGAAAATAAAAGATCGTCAGCGTGGATGTATACCGTGGAATTAGAATACGAATGACTGTTTCATGGTAATCAGTTTTAAAATAGCGTACATTAGTGGTTGAAGCTTTGGGCGTTCGCGATAAATGCCAGATAAAAAAAAACTCGGGTCGCAGTGCCAAAACCCTGCCGACAATATAGTGTATTTGCTAATACTGGCATTGTGGCTTTATTATGTGAACTTAAGTTTGTTTTTGGACAAAATAAAAAATTTAACCCCTTAATACATCCCTTAAAATAATATTTTTTTTCTTAATTTCAATATTTTTATCAATGCAACCTCGGTACCAAACTAAATAACTTCAGTAAGTAAAGCACTATCCGCCAACTAGTGTTTTCATAAAATTTGTAAGTCCGGTCCTGTCGGGCCGATTTTATTAAAATTTTAGCAGCACATTTTGATCTTTACTAAAAGGTTAAATTTCAATTTTGAAACAATTCTGAGAATTTTTTCGGGATTTTTGGGCCCAAAAACATTTTTCAACCCCTAAAAACCACCCTTAAAATAGTCCGATTGAGCCCATTTTAAATAGGCTTCGTGCGGTGATGGATTTCAACGTGCCTACCAAATTTCATCAAAATCAATTAACTCTTTCGAAAGTTATAGCCCGCACACATATATATATATATATAAATATATATATATATATACATATATAAACAGACTTTTCTAAAAATGATGCCAAAGTGTTCAGGAGGCTATGAAACGTCGAGAAATTTTGGTCCGACCCCTAGGTCCCGCCATCCGACCGACGCCAATAGTGTATGTGCCATATGGCAAATACACTAATAACGTAATGTAGATGATACTTCGAGTGGGGAATTTATCACCAGTCAACTCACACTAAAGCTGGGGATTTTATACAGTAAAAAAAAATTTTAACAAAAAAAAAACTTCCTTCAGAAAGTCACTAAAAAGAGGAAAATAATAAAACTTTGAGGTCTGCGTCAATTTAATAAAATATGATGTCGGTTAAAAAGTGCCAATTTAATTATTATCTTCTTTTTAACCGACTTTGCTAATGACCTCAGTTGTCGAGCGTCTATAATTTACAATTCATTTTAACCGACTTCATATTTTAATAAATTGGCGCAGACCTCAAAGTTTTATTATTTTCCTCTTTTTAGTGGCTTTTTGAAGGAGGTTTTTTTTTGTTAAAAAGTTTTTTATTTTTTACTTTTTAGTGGCTTTACAATAGGTACGTAGTTTAGTCGTTTGCCAATAGATTCACTTCTACAAACTTTTTTTAACCGACTTTTTACGCTGTGTGGTGTGTCAAAAAGTGACATTTACCTTAAAGGAATCACACGCCGTTACTCACTTTTATTAAAAGCCGCCGAACTACTGAACCGATTTAAGTAAAATTTATATGGGACCAACTTCGAGGTATACCCTATCCAATAAAATAATATTCATTAAAATCGGACTACTCTGTAAAAAGTTATGCGTGGTCATACATAAAAAAAATATATATATACGCGTCGACTTGAGAACCTCCCTCCTTTTTTTGAAGTCGGTTAAAAAACCCAGAAAGTTGCACAGTTGATGACAGCACTAGGGCCAGCTCATACATGCTAATTTTTGTATCGCAAACGCGCGATTTAGCAACTGTTGACGATTACTCAACTACTCGAAATTTCTCGTTCGATTACGCGATTTGGCAACAGTATGGACACAGGACACTCAATCGCACTTTAGCTCGTTTGTTTCGCATTTGCGCGCCTGCGCGTAAAGAGTGCAGACCCATCGGATTCCATGGTATGGGGCAGCGCGAGCCCATTAGTAAATGTTCAATATGTGTTTTCAGCAATCATGCGTTCGTGATACCATCAGTTGTGTACTTCAGCGTATAGTGTGGGACCTTACGCTGATGGTAGCTGCATATGATGATCTGCAAGTAACTTAATCGCACAATCGTGATACAAAAAGTAGCATGTGCAGTGTGCACTGACCCTAAACGTGTATTCGAAAGAAGTGGCTTCGAATGTTGATGGAAGAAATACAACTTATTCTTACTAGGTATAAGTATTTGCCGTCCAGATACGGTACCTAATTCGTGTGTGCCGTGCATCTTGATAAAGTTTTTCTTAAAAAATGTCGAAATGATTCCTTATTCCATTTCAGTTCCTAATGCTTACTAAGTTCTTGTCCTGATTAACTGTAAATATTTTGCTTAAAAATGTAAAAAAGAAGGAATTTTGTCCTGTCCTGTCCTAAGGAATGTACACTCATGAAAAGTTACAATAAAAAGTTACAATAAAATTCACAGAACAATTCACTTATATTATTAATAATGTTCAATTAAAACTTAATGTTAAGTACTCCATTCCACGACCTCATCTAATGTGTAAATGCATTTAAGTACCAATGTCCTTTTAATTTTTTTCGAGAAACTAGTTAAGTTCAATTTTTTAATATCTTGTGGAAACTGTTATATTGATGGATTGCGAATATGTATTGTTCCGATTTTTTTATGATCGTATTTCAGGTCCATGCTATCGTTAATTGGAAAATTTCAGGTGAAAAAAGGCCGCAGTGCAGTGTCGTAATGTTTATTTTTCAATTACACAACGTTTCGATAGGGAATCCTCTCTCTTCCTCAGGTGTCTGGGGAACAAAACATACTATAATTTTTTTTACCAATTTCTCATATCCGTCACTTTCCTAGTTCCGATCCCTGATGGATAATTGAGATTCTACTGTACCTATATGTACTTTAAATACGATTTCAAGTTGAGTATGTTTATCATATATTCAGCTTGTTTCCTCTCCCTTTCTTTGAGTTTCGCTATATCCTTGTGCAAAAAGAGCAAATATTTTCACAGTAGGTACCTACTACTTATAATGATATCGGTTTTTACAATACAAAATTTTAAAAAGAAAAACCGATTTTCCAAAAAAGCTATACCATTATCCAATTTATTGATATTTCAAAATCATCACCTGATATAGTAGTAGTGTTTATATTTTCTATATTTAATTTCTTTTTACAAAAGGTCGTCTATCACCACTGAGGTAAAAGTTTATGGATGCGCTACAAGCATTTAAAGGTTAGCCAGTCGCCATTTTTACTCGGCCCTCGTTTTTATATGTGAGGAGAAGAAGAAGAGAATTATATTCCCAATCCATCCCGCGTTTTGCCGCCATGTTTACTCGGCCCTGTGACTTGGCTTCAACTTTAACCTCAGTGTCTATCACTAACATAAAAATTTCCACTGGATTATAATAATAATCCCACCTATAGTAAACAATCGCTCGTAACTGAAAATTTTAACAATTTCCTTTTGATATTTTTCATCTCATTTGTTTGTTGATCTACTAAAGGCCAACTAAAATCATAATTTTAAAAATTGTTGGATATGAGCAACTTCCGTGGCACAAAGGATCAATAAAAAGCAATACTTATTTTTTTAAATTTGCATTTTACTAACGTTTACCATCTTCAGAGTCAAATACTGAAAGAAATTGACAGCATTTGACTCTGAAGATGGTATGAAGAATACCGAAACGTTAGTAAAATGCAAATTTAAAAAACTCGGGTCGCAGTGCCAAACCCTGCCGACAATATAGTGTATTTGCTAATGCAGTCCTTGTGGCTTTATTATGTAAACATAAGTCTGTTTTTGGACAAAATAAAAAATTTAACCCCTTAATACATCCCTTAAAATAATATTTTTTTCTTAATTTCAATAATATTATCAATGCAACCTTTGTACCAAATTAAATACACCCTTCGGTAAGTAAATCACTATCCGCAAACCAGTGTTTTCATAAAATTTTTGTAAGTCCGGTCCTGTCGGGCCGATTTTATTAAAATTTTAACAGCACGTTTTAATCTTTACTAAAGGGTTAAATTTCAATTTTGAAACGATTCTGAGAATTTTTTCGGTATTTTTGGGCCCAAAAACTTTTTTCAACCCCTAAATACAACCCTTAAAATGGTCCGATCGGGCCCATTTTAAATAGGCTTCGTGCGGTAATGGGTTCCAATGTGTGTACCAAATTTCGTTTAAATCGATTAAGTCTGTCGAGAGTTATCGTGTACACACATATATATATAAATATATATATAAATATATATATATATATATATATATATATATATCATACATATATACATAAACATTTTTAAAAATGGTGGCAAACTGTTCAGGAGGCTATGAAACGTCGAGAAATTTTGGTCCGACCCCTAGGTCCCACCATCCGACCGACGCCAATAGTGTATGTGCCATATGGCAAATACACTAATTATAGACACGTGTCGCGTGAGAATAGTTTCGAGGTTGGTGTACAACGTAGAATCGCAATACAAACGTACTGTATCATGGTGATCAGTTGTAGAATTGTATAAATTAGTGGTTCAAGTTTGGATTTTCGTGATGAAATCTGGATGGGATAATTATGAACATGTGCCGTGTGAGAACGGTTTCGAGGGTTGTACATACCGTGGAATCGCAATGCAGGCACATTGTGTCATAGTAATTAGTTCTAAAAACTGTGTAAATTAGTGATAGAAGTCTTGGATGTACGTGATAAATTCTGGATGGAAAATTATAGTCTGGAACCTGACGACATTTTCTTTCAAGGACGTATAGAGGTCGACACCATTGGTTGTAGCAGACATCAGTGGATTAGTGTAGTCACCTTGCGGACACGGGGTACAGCTTTCCTGTCCGACGCCATACTTCTCCGGAGTTTCAAACCCATGATGATGGTGGTCACGGTTGGTGTACTCCGAGTAGCGCCATCAGATAAGTGTGGTCATTTCCTTTCGAGTTCATCCGTCTAAGGTATCGTACAGTTTTATTGTTGGTGCGTTTGTCGTTCATTTTGATTTTCAATTGTTGAACAAATCCGGCCATCCGGTTAACTTTTCCTAATCGACGCGGGACAACGTTGATTGTTACTTGGCTAGTCGAAGTTTTGTTGTTGATTGACAGTAATTTTGTTTCGTAAATTTTATAGACAATCACATTTAGAACCCAAGATTGTGTTAAACGCGGTGTTGTAGTACGTAATAAATGCCTCTGATCCGCAAATTTCCTTGGTGTATGCCTCTGATCCGCAAATTTCCTTGGTGTATTATTCAGATGATCTAATTCACTCAACGGATACGAACATAACTCAATCGGAAGTATTCTTTGTTACATTTTATTCGTTTGCTGTCTATAGTTTACCGTGTGTAAATTTATAGTTCAGCTACCACGCGAGAAAGTATTTCAATGATCCTTGTATTGGGCTATTTTGTTTCATATGTGGACGGTCATTCAAAACCAATACAAAATATGTCGGCCACTGTCTATGGTTTTTTTTTTTAGAGTAAAACACAGGTTGAGTTAACAGAGTGTGTGCGCAGATTTTTCCCGACGTATGTTTTATGTATAAACACGGATATTTTGTTGATTTTGTTATCAGTGTACTTTTCTAGTAAAAAGTTTTGTTATGAAATAACTCACGAGCTGAATCTGTTCTTGTTAGACATCTATGGTTGCACGTACCATCTTTCTTATGTGTCAATTTTTGATTTTGCATTTGTTTTTATTTACATTTATTGTTTTAGACGCTAATGACCTCAGTTGTCGGGCGTCTATAATTTACAATTCATTCATTCATTACCATCTTTCTTTTATTGTTGATGTATTGTAGGTACGTGCTCACTGGTGTGATTTACCCCCTTACAGCTTTGTAATTGACAAGAACAGGTTCCGGGCTCAGAAATACGTACAATTTTTGTGATGTACTAATCCAATTGTTTATGTTAAATAATTGTATAGAGTTATGGTTCGGCTACTATGCGATAAAGTACTTTTGATAATATTATGATGATTTTGTAATTAGTGTTATTTTCTAGAAAAAGGTTGTGTCATAAAATATTTCACGATCCGAATCTGTTCTTTGTAGACATCTATGATTTTAAGTTTCGTCCCTCTTTTATTGTTGGTGTTTTGTAGATATGTGTTCACTGGTATGATTTACTTCCTTACAGATTCGTAGTTGATAAGAACAGGTCCGGGCTGCATTTTCAGTAACAGCAGACGCGCTAGATCATCGGCGGTGCTTCGACTTTTTTCGGCTTTTCAGTAATGGGCGACAGACTACGCGGTTGTTTGACTAACACAGCAGACGCACTACGACTGCCTGAGTAATCGGTCGTCGTATTTAATTGTTTATCAGTTGAAACGTGTTGGTAATCGGTCGTCGTATTTAATAGTTTATCAGTTGAAACGTGTTGGCTGATGTATAAAAATGGATTGCTTACCAGATAATTATAATTATAAGAAATTTGACGATAAATGTGTTGTAAGATCTAATTTAAAATCAAAAGACGATGTCGAGGTAAGTTAGAGTCAAAATGATCAATTTATGAAATAAAATAATGAATTTTAATTGGGGAATTCGAAATTAAATTAACAAAAATTGAATGTGATGCGGTTGGTAGAGACTAGGCAAACCTTTTTACAAATCCTTTGTAAAGATAAAGTGAGGACCACTTACATATTTGATGTTTTCACGGTACTTATATTAGGTTTTTATCTTAACTTTTTATTGCTACTGGCATACATCATTTATAGGTTAGGTTCTCTATCCATATTTGTGGTAATTCCATCCAGCCCTCTTTTTCGCTGCGATGCTGCGTAGCCTGTCTCAATTTATGTATTTTTTTATTTTTCGTTTCCCAAAAGTTTTTAAAATGGTTTTGAAATCGACATTTCTAACATCCTACGTTGTTTTAGTAGAACTGGGTACGTGAACTAGAAGGTTTAAAGAAGGAAATATGGACTATTGTAAAGACATGGTTGTATAAAGATAAAAAGCAGACACGAAATGTATTTAAAAGAATTTACAAATGTCACCGAAAAACTAAGACTAATGTTGCAGAAGCGAAGAAAAAAACTCGAAATTTAAACTGTCCTGCAGAATTAATTATAACTATAAAAAAGTTTATCCCAGGATCAAAATCGACCATTTCGGATCCTTTACTTCCAGACTGGCCATGTATAATTCAATTTAAAAACGCTCATAATCACAGACTTTTGTGCGTAGACAACCTAAGCGAGAGACCTTTAGGAGCAGAAGCAAAAAAAAAAATTTACAATTATTTGAAAAGGGCCATTCAGTGAGTTCAGCTTACCATACTTTTTGCATGATGATGATGGAAGAACTAGGGAATGATTATGAAAATCAACTTTTAGACCGACATAACATTCCAACCAAAACTGATGTTCAAACACTTTGGAGAAAGCATTTTAAAGATACTTTCGGACCTCGAACAGGCGAGGGTATATTGTTACAGTTAGAAAAATGCCTTAAAGTAGCTTTAGAAACCAATAACACTTTATACAAAATTAATTGCCTCGAAGGAGATTATTGATGTATTAAATCGTAATCAGTTTTTTATTCAGATGTTAATAATAATTGACCCTTCCTGTCTAGGATTAAGGTTCATAGTTAACTGATTGTTGTCCAGGTTGTATATAAATGTACTATTTTCAACTTATAAGCAAGTGCTCTTCGGATATTATATTGAGTTACCCAGTATCTTTGTCTTTTATTTTATCATTGTTGTTTGTTTACCTCTCGGATCGGGAATCAACGATCCGTTTGGGTTGTTAACCCCGGTTCTGGCGCCCATTTAAACTGACTTCATTATGAGGGGACCCCCCCACTCTATTCGACCATCACAATACAACGAGGTAGTTCTACGAATTTCAGGTTAAGTACGTTTTGAGTACGCCCACCCCTACTACCCTGACGCTGCTGGCGACTGTTGTGTGGCGCAAGAAGTGCGTCACAATCTTACAGGACTGTATGGAACAATGAAAAGTGTAAAAAAGTTACGTGATGGTTCTTTATTAATAGAAACTTCATCACAGCAGCAAGCTGACAAGATCTTGGCATCTACCAAAATTAAAGGGGCTGATATGACTACTGACGTACCGGTGAAAGCTGAAGTACACAAGCAGCTTAATTTCTCTAAAGGCATAATTTATTGTTTTGATCTTCTAAACTGCACTGTAGAAACAATAAAAGAAGAGCTCAGCCGAAATCTAATTTGATAGGAACCTTTACTATATAATAATTGCATAATATATACAGGGTAATTGTAAGGTTAATAGACATTGATTATTCTAATAAAAGTAAATTTGTTTTTTTTTAAATAACATTCTTTTTCATTTGGGAACATAATCGCGAGTTACAGTAAAATGGAGGGAGAAAAAGAAAAAAATAGTTCAGTTAGAGAAACGGTTGGAACAGATAGAAAAGATAGAGAATCCGTCAGGGTCATCGACACGAATCTCTTTCAATTCACTACCACCACATGTATCAGACAACTCATAGATACAAATACTGGAAAAAATACACAACCAAAGACAAGACTTTGCTAAAGCTTTCGAACAGCAAAATAGTAAGCTTGATGAGTGGAGACAGGAAATGCGGGATTATGTTACACATACATTAAAATCACACACCGAAATATTTACAAAAAAATTGAGGGTAAGTTAGAACAACAAAAAGTAGAAATCAAGCAGGTTAAGGAGGTTTTGGATACAGAAAGTAAAAAAGTTGATCAATACATTACAGAAACAGAACAAAAAACAGGGAAACAAGAAATAGAAATTTTAGAAGTCAAAGAAACAGTACAACAAATAAGTGCAAGTATAGATGATATCCAGAAAAAAACAACGAATCACAAGCTATCATTCAAACAGTCAGGGTAACCTTATACAAAATATACTCTGAACGCTCAGCTGGATGATGAAGAATTCCTGTCAGATATTATATCAGTTGTTCCAACGTTAAATGAAACTGTCAATTTTGAACAAGAAACGGTGAGGGCTTGCACTCGTTGTAATTATGAAACTGTTCAAACAGAACACTAAGCATATTGCGCGTCCCTGTCGTAATTGAAGAATCTAGTTACACGCTTGAACAACTTTATTCAGACACGTTCAACAAATGGCAAAATATACCTGAAGCCAATTGTAACAACTGTAATACCATAGGCTTCAGACGGGAAATGAACAGAATCGTAAATGCAAATAGTGTGTTAATAATTCAATTCAAATGTTACGAGATTTTAGGTCAAATTGTAAAAAAATTTACGAAACAGTACCGTAAGCACGGGTTCTTTGTCCCTTGGGGCATAACTTTAACCCACTGCCAAAATATTGTTGTTGTGGCGCCTCCTTCTAAAACTATTACTTGTTGCCAAATAATAAAAATGAACTTATCAACCGTTTACCGCAACACGATAGGCTATATGTAAATATAGAATCCATTGGAGAAGCGTTCTTGGATCGTTTAGGTGAAAAACGTGCTGCCGTTGGCGCTACTAAGATAAAATGTAAAAAAAACTTCCAAGTTGAGCCTGGACGAAGTATTTGTCCTGACCTGGAAAATATTCCTCAAACAGATAGTGCACTAGAGCCAGCTCGCCAAGCAAATAAAAGACCCTCGGGTAAAACACGCCGAACAGTAAGTCAAAGCAGCACTAGCTCATCTGCAGACAGTGGGGAAATTAACTATGCATCCTCAACAGAAACGGAAGTATTTAGCAGCGAAGATGAGAGTCACACTGTACTTGAGGATATTCAAACGACGCCTCCACCTGTTCCCCACAGAACTATGAGTCCTCTACCAAGCACTTCCAGGAAAAACATCGATGTATCAATTGAAAATACCATTGCTCTGGGTAACTTTGTGATTGTCAACTGGCACGGCGAAACTTATCCTGGAATTGTCACAGGCATCAGCGATGATGGAGCAACTGAAAAAAGGGAAAAAGAGCTGGAGATGGCCAAAAATAAAGAATGTTCAACACTATAAGTGGTGTGACATAAAAAAGAAAATCAATCCACCAGCATTAATCAAAAGAGGAATATTTTCGGTACCAGAAATGTAAATAATGCTTAATATAACATTTGCTAAAGTTAAATTTTAATTTCATTACAGAATATAATTTATTTTAAAGATTAAGTAAGAATAAAATGTGATAATACATGAAATGTCCATTAGTACAAATGTCTGTGATTTTTTATATGAAAAATTAAAGATCTTAGTATAAAAAATTTAATTTATTAATTTTTTTCACTTACTTCTTGTAACAAGAAGTATTATTAAAACAATGCAGATTATAGCTAACATTTTTATGCAATGCTAACATTTTTAAAGAAAAATCCTGAAGTGGGAACTATAACAATGAAATATTGTACCTGGGCATTCCGCTATTCAGGAAGTGGATAATGCCCATAGTCAAATTGGGCGGAAGCTTAAAACCATTGAGATTTATTCACCTGTGGGGCTAATACGAGTTTAAAACACATACGTCGCGAGTTACAGATGTATATCTGCTGTGAAGACGAAATGCAACACCCACGTTATTTCACATTATCTTATTTGGCGACTTGAATACGTTTTCTTTTCAGCTTAGAATAATAAGATAATTCATCATTATTCTCTAGACATTGAGTTAATCAACAACCAATGCAAATGGTTGTACCTATTGTATAAACTCATTTTAATTACATTATTTTTATATCGATTCTGTTGTTATTACAACACCAATTCAATTATAACATTGTAAACCTTTTTCTAATAATAATAAAATACATTTTTTAAAAAGTTAAGTGTGTGACACCAAACGTTAACTCACGTGTGTTGAATATGATTTTGTGCGTATTTAAGTTGAAGTTTTTCGAAGGTAAGTCTAAATTTTTACAATGAAATTTGGTTTGTGGTTTTATATACATCTGTAAAAATGCTGGCGTGAAATTTTCGCAGCATTTCATGGTTTCAGAGGCACTTTTAAGGTCTTGTGAACACGTTTAAAATCAACATAACCTAACTTGACATTTGTACTCCACCACCCATGCATGCGGTATCTCTCCCAACAAAAAGGATAGTTGCCGCACTATGATTTGAGATAGATGCCGCATCTCTATTTATAGTTAAATTCGATTTATTGGGCAGCATTTTAACAATTCAATTTACTCTTTATTCTAGTTATGTCACGTAAGTACCAACGAAAAGTAACTGCTAAAGAAAGAGCTATTTGGTCTGAAAAGCAGTTACTGGAAGCAATTCGAAAGGTAAAAACTGGTGAAATTAGTAAAAGAGAAGCTCATAGACTGTAAAATGTCATACTAGAAAAGACAGTATCGATTTCTGCAAAGTCTTTTTAAGACGGAATATTGACTGTAATTTTGATGTATTACATATTTGCATTTACGTATCCGAAAACCATTAAAGGTACATTGGAAACAATTCAAAGGTAAATATCTATGTATTTTATTCCTACCATTTTTTTATATCTTACTTTTTAAATTTATGAATGCTAATGAATATTTTATTTTTCAGATTGTTTCTCGAAATTTGCCCTCCAGTAGGTAATAAACACGCCAGCAAGACTAAGAAAGCCACGGCGGTGAACCCAAAAGTATTAAATTTTACAAATGAAATTAAAATTTATAAAAACGATAAATAACACTTTGTTATGTCAATAATTTGACATGCTAAATAATAATTATAATAACAATATAAAATTATAAACAAGAGCAATGAAAAATTTATTTTATATTCCTAGTGCCCACTTTAACTATATACTACGGTGTGATGGAATATTTTCTACGAGTTGAGCATGCGCTGACCTGGATGATATTGATGAAAAACATACTAAAAAATGTAAGCTTGTCGGAGAAGCATTTCGTTTTTTCGGAAGTGCATCGGAACTGAATTCGTACAAGGTACATGGAGCGGCGCAGTATAAGCTGTTGCAAGTATTCCAACGCGCTAATGAAAGCGTGAATGAAATTGACGGATCGTGCTCTGGTAGCGAATATTCAGATCAATTCGGAAACTGGCAGAACGTTGTAGTCCAACCTGTCATATCAATCACGCTGACAGATTACAATACACGTGTCCCAACTGTCACGCAATATCATACGAATGCGTTCACGAGTGTTCGTATCTGGAATACACCTGTATTGATTCAGAAGGAGGCGAATCATACTGGAACGAATATTACAAGGTAGCAAGGCGCAAGTACCTGGTGCTTTACGAAAGCCCTGCCTTAGTCATAGCTGCCGCAGATGACGCGGCGCACAACGACCGAACCTCACTGTCTACATCGTTACCACACGGGAAACGGCGTTTGCACCATCGGTTCTGACGAGTACTAGAATATGTTTTATAATAATGTAGTTCAACGTAATCCTAAATAATATAAATATATTTAGTATTTTTTATTACTTCGGATGAAAATGCAACAGTAGACACTGTGAAAAAAAAATAAACAATCTACGAAGTGCTTTTCGCAAAGGACTGAAAAAATTTGGAAAACAATGAGATCGGTGGAGAATCTGACAACGTTTATAAGCCTACTTCGTGGTATTTTAACATGCTATCGTTCACTGTGGATCAAGAAGAGTCTCGAAATTCAGTGTCAAATGATACACAAAGCGATGAACAAATGCATAAGTGAGGTAGGTAATTTTTGTAGCATATAAAGAACTATGAATGTTCGGAACATCAAACCCATCTTTGGGATAAACCATATTAATATGCAGGCACATTAATATGCAGGCTTGGGTTGACAAAACCAGAGGTGAGACACGAGCAACCCTCTCTTTCGTTCCGGCCTTCGCTTAACGAACATCTATGCATCGTGCTCGACCTTAGGCCTCGTGGTATTTCGTAATTCGTTCGTCGCTCGCTGACTCGCTCATACTTGTACACGTTCTGTTTGTTGCGCCGTATTCGATTCCACCCGAATATAGAAGGAAATTGGAAAGTTTGGTAAAGAGTTTTTTCCCATCGAAAACAAAATTGTGTCATGCTTTCTTACGGCACAAAAAAGATCTATGTGACTTTTGCACATCCTACACAAACGCACTGTCAGATAAAAAAGAAACGATAAAAGAAAAATACGACAACCATTTAAGAGGAAAAAGTTTACTCTACAGCAGAGAAAGAAGATGATAAAAAGAGAGCGAAGGAAAAATGATAGTTGCCACTTACGATCTCTAATTCGTTCTACCAGCGCAGCACCAAAAGGAGATGTTCCCACTTTCTATTATAAATGCAAGAAGTCGAACAGTTACAACTTCACCATCAATAAGCTCTGATCAGATTATGTAGAATGTTTATTTTTTGCATGAAATTGCTTTGAAATTGACTCTTACGTGCTGAAGTACTTAGAAGAAGTAGCCAAAACTAGAAATGGCGAATATCTAGAAGTAATCTTTTACTCTGATAATTGTTGCGATCAGCAAATAAATAAGTTTATAATGGGAATGTGTTTGTATGCTGTGAAAACACTTAAAATCAAATTTATTATTCATAAATTTTTGATAAGGGGTCATACCGAGAACGGAAGGCGACAGTGTACATTCCATCAAAAGAAAAGTCGATCGAACTCTGAAATCAGGTTCTATCTACATTCCTACAGATCATATAAGAATAATTCGAACTGCAAAAAAAACTGAAACCCCATATAGTGATAGAAATGCGTTGACATAAAAAACTCGCTAACATCAAATAACAAAAACATAAAAACAGGTGACATCGAAGTAAGAGTGCAGAAGAGTGATGCTGGAGTTCTCCATTTTAAAACTTATTTCTAAGAAAAAGAATATCAGTCGATTCATGTCAGTAATACAAAGACACGACAAGGAAGCAGCTTCTAATACAAAATGCGTTCCGGCTTACATTGGAAAATTGGTCGCCGTCGGAGATCTTGGAATGTACAAAACCTTAAGCACAAAGAAATATAGCCTGTTCTCACTTTTAAGACATCTATTATCTATACCTGCCGGAAAAATTGAGAGTTATACAAATGGTCCCTGCGGATTTCTTCAATTTTGACTCCAAAGCAACTTGTGTCTAGTAACCAGCTGGTCGTGGTTTTAAGCTACGGTTCCAAAGCAATTTAAGTTGTAACCAGCATCTGAAGTCGAGTAGGCGAAACAAGTACAATGCACCGATAATACTTGGTTCTTGACTAGGGTGATGAGAAAAAAGATTGGTTGATGACACGTTTTTTTAGTGTGGCTTTTTTTTTTAGTGTGTCGAGGAGGATACTGGGACGTGTGCCGAAACTTTTGTCCTGGAATTGGAGATTCATTCCTTCCGCACCAGTTTATGGTATCGATGCATTGTATTATTTTAAAGTAAGAGTTTTGTGATTGTCGCGTCTCGAACACGTGCTGTGATCTTTGATCGCGGTTGGCAGACGCCATTTTGTTCTTATTTTTATCTCAGTTTAGACTAATCAGTGAGACGTTGTATATGTGCTCCAAGTGTTCCTAAATGACTGAATATTCCGCAAATGTTGTTGAAGTGGCAGGCGGACGCAAGCGAAAAACACCATTGAAAAAATCCACTCGTTACACAGAAGCTAACGCGGGCATATTGGATATTGTATGCAGACATGCTGAACAGACATCTAAGAATCACTCTTGTTTGGTTGCAATGCTGACACGCGAAGATATGGAAGGTATGTTCGTTTGTGCGTCTTAAGAGAAAAGATAGCTAACTTCAGGTTATATTTTCTAGAATTTCGGAAACTATTGTATTTAAATAAGAACAAAGTATCACAGGATTCATTTTTGCTTAAGTATATGGAGGTAAGCAAGCCAAAGCGGTACCGTGTCGATCCAGATATTGTCCGATGTCCCAAAAACGTAACCATCAAGTACCACATTAGAAAAGCAAATACTACTGAAATGATCGAGATTTGTGCAAAATCATTTCAGTCGATTACAGGTATTATCTTTAAAATCTATTCAAATTAAATTTACTCTCTTTTCATATTATTTTGATTCACTTAGGTGTATCGAGGGATCGGCTTGCACGAATAGCTCGCGTGTTTTTGGAAACGGGCCGAACGCCCAAGGAAAAAAGAGGAGACAACAGAACTAAAGAAGATGGTAGAAAGGTAACTGCGGATGCAATAAATCATATAAAAAAATACACATGCAGAGATAGTCATTACAGTCGAAGTAAATGCACTCGAGCTTACCTACCGCCAGAACTGAACTTAACTAAAATATACGAACGTTTATGTAAGGAGCAAAATACTAAAAAGAAAAAAATATGTTCCAAGAGTAAATTCAAAAAAATATTTTATACGAAATTCAATCTTGGATTTGGTTCTCCACACAGTGACACTTGTTCGACATGCAAGGAACTATTAATTAAACTTAAAGTGGAAAAGGATTTTCAACACAAAAATGATATTAGAACAAAGTTAAGACTTCATAAGCTGCGTGCAAAAAGGTTCTTTCAGTTAATGAAACAAAAGAATGAAAATGAAATAGATATAGCTTTCGATATGCAACAAAATCAACCTATTCCAAAATTATCCATAGGAGAAGTTTTCTATTTAAGGCAAGTGTGGCTTTACAATCTCTGCATTATGATTAATGACACTCCAGTAAACAAAAATAAAATATCGTTCTACACCTGGCTAGAAACAGAAGCTGGAAAAGGAGCCAATGAAGTAGCTTCGGCGTTAATAAATTATTTGGAAGGTTTGGAAAGAAAAATCATAGAGGAAAGTGATTGGAAACCTAAAGTACTTCGATTGTTTTCTGACTCGTGTTCAGCGCAGAATAAGAATTCTATATTGCTAGCAGCTTTATATAGATTTCTGGAAAAATCGAAAGCCTTTTTCAAAATACAGCAAGTTTATCCCATTCGAGGCCACAGCTACATGCCCCCAGATAGGGTTTTTGGTAGAATTGAAAAAGATTTTCGCAGACTCGAAAGCATTGAAACACCAGCGCAATATTATGACATACTTGGTAAGCATGGGCAAGTAAAGAAGTGGGGGGACCATTGGAAAACCTACGACTTTAAAAAAGAGTCTAAAAAACTAATGAAACCCAAACTTCCATTTAACATTACTCAATGCAGAGTAATAGAATATTGCAAAGGGAGAACGGTGAATGTGAGAGTTAAATCCACGTATAAGGGAGATACTATAGAAGTAGAAGTACTGAAAAGAGGAGTGAAGACGTTGAAATTATTAGATAAAGCAGAAGCGATTCCAAAGACAAGCCATGTTGAAGAGGAAAAGATAGCTGATACACGTAAAATAATAAAGTATGTAGAACGTGCAGAAGATGATTTTTACAAGGATCTTTTCGGGATTACCCCTGAAAATCCCATCAGTAATGACAAAATGCTGGAAAGTGAGGATGCAGATAAAGGCCGCGATGGATAATAAAATTTCATATACAAAATAATATTTTAAGTTTTGAATTAGGGAATAAATGTTATTTTTGTATTAATTCCAATAAAACTGGATAAAGCAAGTTTTGAAATGTTTCATTACTTAAAAAAAATTGATACTCAGTTTTTTTAAACATTACCGTAATAATATCACGAACCTGAATTGGTTAGCTCGGGTATTCCACTTCATCAGCTTTACTCCATCGGCCCAGGTAAGCGTTTCTCCCGTTCTCGACTCGGAACCCGCCCCTACTCCGCTGAACTTAGCCGCGGTCATAGTTACTGTTTCCCCCCAAAAGGAGGAAGTTTACAATGTATATGTTTATGGCGCTTTATGTCTTTTTATTTTATTTCAACTAGATATAGTGTTTTTCTGTGTTGTAACAGATGTAGAAAAAAGTGCTTCGCAACAATCAGTCAGGAATTTAAAGAAGATGTGCAAATATATAAAGTAGATGGAGAAGTGAAAGAGCTTGGTAAGCATTGGGAAATAAAGAATATGAAAAAATTAGAGAAGTACAAAAAGTTGAATAATATGCAACAGCTGAAAAGAACGAAAACTGGTAGCATTGCTGTAAAGCATATGATACACTACAAATTTGAGTATAATAATAATAATCTTTCTTTATTAAAACACCAATAAATTGGTATAATAGCGTCCACAATACAATATTAAAAATATCTCTTACTAATAATTAAACCTTAAAATTAATTAAAAAGTTTTAATGTAAAAAATTCTTTGAAGTCATATAGACATATAATGAACTGTACATAAGTCTCACGAAGTGGGGAAAAAAGGAAAAAACTTCCGTTCACCTGCCAGTTATTCCTCTTGGAAGGCAAATAAAGCAAGCTAAAATCAAAGACGTACGAAATCTATTATTACATATTTACAGCGACCGAATACAATCAAAGGTAAGAGTCACAGTCATGTTTGTTTAGTTACGTCATATGAGGCAAAGCGGGGTAGTCGATTGGGGCAAAGTGGGGAACATTTTAGTTGGTGCCCCATATTTATCGTATATTTTTTTGTTTATGGGCGCACTTTCTTTAATTACAGAACGATGGTTGGGACGTATAAGCGAAAGACAGAACAGCATTCTTGGTCTTTGGAATCAATGAAGAAAGCTGTCCTTAGCTATGTTTCCGGAGAAATGGGATACAAAAAAGCGGCGCAAGTATACAATGTGCCACAAACTACACTAGAACGGCATGTCGTAAAGTACAGGGGCAATCCCGATGACACGATAGTAAAAAAGAAATTAGGCCATTACGTCACTGTATTTACCGAGGAGCAAGAGACCGAATTAGTAGAATATATAAAATTAATAGAGGCTAGATTTTACGGCCTAACGTCTACTGAAGTTCGGACACTAGCTTTTGAGTTAGCCGAAAAAAAATAAAATTGCCCACAGTTTTAACAAAACACTTAAAATGGCGGGGGAAGACTGGCTGAGGGTTTTTTTTTAAAGACATCCCGATATAACCTATAGAAAACCGGAAGCTACGTCAGCGACTATGAAAGATGCAGACGGTCGTCCTATTCTCGGCGGATTTTATGCTTACGAATTGCAAAAAAAAGACTTGATATAAAGACGTCTATCTGATCGAGAAGGTGGTGAAAACTAAAGGCGATCAGGTGTATGTGAAGTGGTTGGGTTTACCGACAACGCAAAACTCATGGACTGCAAAAAGCAACGTACTTTCTGGCGGTGGCGAAAGTGGAACAAAAAAAAAAGTCACGGTCGACTCATCATCATCGACAGCACTTTAACAATGACTGGAGGATGTAGAATCTATCGCAATGAAATGAACGTTAGGTTTGCAAACGTGTGTGGAATTTGTCTCATGGATCCCATGGGTGTTGAACATCGCAACGGCATGGTCTGGTAACTCAATGCATTTGGGTGGCTGGAAAAATTTCGAAAAAGGCATAACATCGCTTTTAAAGCCGTATCTGGTGAAGCTGGAAGCGTTAATATGGAAGATGTAAACAACTTTAAACAACGAATATCTTCATTGGTGAAAGGTTATTTGCCAAAAAACATTTTTAACGCGGACGAAACAGGTTTATTTTTTCGAGTTTTACCTGACAAGACGTTAGCACTTAAACGTGAAAAATGTGTGTGGGTGGTAAATTATCCAAAGAAAGGCTCACCATTATGCAGTGCGTAAATCTGGCAGGAGATAAAGAAAAATTATTGGTTATTGGTAAGTCAAAACATCCAAGGGCATTTAAAAACATCAATGTGAATCAGCTGCCTGTTATGTGGAAAAATAATAAGAAGGCTTGGATGACATCTGCTATAATGGAAGGGTTGCAAGATTTTGATTTAAGAATGGGTAAAGAAAACAGAAAAATTTTGCTATTTTTGGATAATGCTGCCTCTCATCCTAAAGACATACAGTTAAAAAACATTCACATTTACGGTGGTTGATCCGTCAGTAACTTTTCGTTAGAACAGGCCCGACCTTAGGTCTACTCATTTTTATGATTAGTAATGTATTATTGTATTGATGTGTACCGCTAAGAAATCTTCTTGGCATTGGTTGTGTAACGATTGAAGTGCGTAGGATATTGTACCGCTTATGAATGAGCTACGGCCATATTGATCCGTGCGTATGTCGACTAACGCACGACTAGATAAATTATTTCCAAGGTATTGTTAAGAAATAATTGTACTAACGTTTCACTTACTATGTTGTGTTTTCGATTATGTTACTGTTGTATGTTTTAATTTGACCCAGCAGGGTTTCGTTGTGAATCGCTCTTGAAAGTTGTGCGGGGCCCGTCCTCTTTCAGGACGTTGCCCTCGGAAGGACTCTGTTGCCATCTAACTGGAGAGTTAGGCAAAAAAAACCTGGTGACAACTGCAGAGTTATAATCCCATGCAGATATGAGGGAAAATATAGTATATGCAAATATACGTTAAAAAGGCAGTTGAAGGGTATCCAACGAAAATAAACCTCTAGATTACTGATATCTAATAACAGGTTATCGGCTAGGGCGTACAGAAGAGAAAAAGCGCAAGTTTTGATGCAATACAATGACGTTGAACCAAGCATTCTACAAGATGCTAGTGTATTAAAAAACGCTAAATACGAAGAAAGAATGTCAAAACAGACTGTCGAAGATCCTGTGAAAGTTTGCATATACTAAAATATGCATTTCCGTTCAATGATTACATTAAAGATATTGTAATATATCAATTAAAGCGAGTAGTAGTAGTAAAGTACAATGTCAAAAAGGAAAAAAGTCCATTAAGCGAGAACCAAGAGTTTAGGCTTTTTATTAGATTTTCGGAGGGAAATAGCTCAGACTTACCTAAAAAAATATGAAAATACACCTAAAGGTCCAGGTCGACCATCTACCTCTAAGTCTAGAGGAAAAGTTTTGGATAGTGTCAGATTTGATGGTATAAACCATTTAGTGAAACCTGTCGAAAAGAAGCGTAGGTGTGCAGCAGAAAACTGGAAATCGATCGGTAGAACTATATGTGTGCAATGCGATGTTGGCCTTTGTATTCGATGTTTTATAAATTATCACACTAAATAATTGTAAAATTACTTTGAAATATTATTAATTACATAATTACTACTGTCAGAATTATATATTGTTGGAGTACGCCACTGAGTCCAAACAAACCAAAACACTGTGGATACTTAAACACTGAATTGTTTATGTAATTCTAAAAATAGACTGCACCCCTTATTTTATCTGAAGGAAATGTATTGAATTGGATTTCATGGATCATTCGTTTATAACCCTTCTTGTAAGCTAGAAGTTATAAAATAAAATTATATGAATTTGAAATTACTTATTTTTTTGAATATATTTTCCTGACAATGCATAATATTTTTATGTTAATAAGACTTTATAATACCTACTGCAAAAATACAGCAAATAAATCCATAGATTAGATTAGATTAGAAAGAGGGCGTGAGACAAGCCTCGTCGACATCGCGCCCTTAGTAGATCTAATAAATTTATAAACAGACTTTATTTTTTCCAACTTTCCACACAATAACAATAATCGAATTTTTGTATATGTTTTAACCTAGCGTTGCCATATAGCTACAGCTAAAAACTCAAAAACTACCAAAAACAAAACTTTTTTAATAATTACAGTGTTTAGTTTAGGCCTCCCTGCCCCATTTTTATGAAAAAACAGTAATAGATCAAAAAAAATCAGTCCTTAAAGGGTTAATTTTTGCAATTATTTAATCCAGTAAGTTACAGTTTTCATAATGTTATGTGAACAATATTTTATTTTAACTTTATTGGAAAAAACGTTTTCGTTTATGTTAGGTAGCTGAGTCTGAACTATGTTTGTCAGTTAAGTCGAAAAACTCCGTGGAGCCTTTAGTTATAAATGATTATTAGAAAACCAGGTGGACATTCAAGGAAATTTGTTTTTAAACGAGGATCTGCTACATTTTCAATGTCTCGCCGATCTAAAATGATTCTCCAGCTTGCTTTAAATGCTAAAGAAAATGATATTGAAAATGAATCAACTGACCCACCGACTATATCCTCTGATGACGGCAATCTCAACAATGATATTGTTTTAGACGACACTAGTTATATTTTTTTAGAAACAATTGAAGATTTACCTGTTGATTGTATAGGAGAGAGTATCGTAGAAAATCGAAACACTGATTTTGAGAACTTATTTGAATCAGATGAAAACGTTTCTGATTTACAATAATTCTTTGAAGAATGTGATCCTATTGTTGTAACAATTAACGAAGCTAATAATAATTATGATGAAAATTTGAATAAAGATCCTTAAGAGCACGATGAAATACAGCAAGAAGATAAGATTGCAAATCCTGGAAAATAAAATGAAGAATCTCACTCTGAAAATGATTATAATACAAAGAAATGCGATAATGACCATGAAAATAATAATTATAATATAAATACTTTGTCGGAAAATGAATTAAATAACCCATGCGGTCTCACGGATGACACTCTAGTCTGAATGATATAGAAGAGGACACACGTAATAATGCAGATTTTGATCAAAATATTCGAAAAAGAAAGATAATAGCTGAACCTATTAATTGGAAAAGGCTGAAGAATAAAAAACTGAGTCTGCGAGGAGAAGAATATTTAGGATTTAAGTATAACATAAACATTTAATCTGAAGTGAGAAAGAACAGAAAAATGAAATCAGCGTGCAGATCTAGCTACTGTATAAAAGCCGAAACTAGGCAAGGTTCTGAAATTAACGAAGAATTAAAAAAGAAATGCATTTCCGTTGAGAAGTGTCGTGCAAAAGGTCACACATGATGCTTCATAACATTCGACCAACCACTGTACTTAAAGACACGGTTTATTGCAGCTAACATCAACGACCCCAGGCTGAAATATGTGGTACCCCGACTGGGTGATTTTCACCTACTGATGTCATACTTAGGGTCAGTCTGTTACCCAATGGATGGTAGTGGATGGAGGGATTTGATCAACACCTGCTATGCGATGAATTCAATCGAAAAAATGATGACAGGACATGCTTATTACAGATCAGTAAGAGTCCACATTTTAGCTCACACTGCACTGATGAAAATTGTGTTTAAGAAAATTAATGAAATCTGCTCTATACAAAGCATTTGTACCCACACAAAACAAGTTCAGCGGAAAAGTGCAATATGTTATCGATGGTTGGTTCTTATTACACAAAGTTTTCTGGCCCGAGAATCAACCCTTCTCTGCAATATGCAACAGGTATGTTGCCTACATCATTAATATCTATGGGCCACAGACAGTAGTTGTCTTCGATGGATATCCTGAAGGTACGAAAGGTGGAACAAAAAGTGCTGAACGGTTGAAGAGGTCTATGAAAACGATTTATGCTGACATTCTCTTCGATGAGAACATGATACCGACCATAAAGGAAGAAAAATTCCCGGCCAATACGAACAACAAGAGAAGATTGATTTCCATGATCATAGCCAAGTTACACTCTCAAAGAATGACATGGAGGCAGACCACAGAAGATGCCGACACCGTCATTGTGAACGAAGCCCTGTCTTTGGCTGAACGTACTGAGACTGTGATGGTGGTTGGAGAGGACATCGACCTGTTGGTCATCCTCACGGGTCTTTGCCAACGAGAAAACGTATTCTTCCTAAAACCAGGAAATGGAAACGTTCCTCCAACCACCTAGTCTTCTGTGTACGCTCTGCAAAACAAAACCATTAAAGAACACATCATGTTTCTTCTCGTAATGAGTGGGTGTGATACGATCTCAGCACCTTACAATTAAGGGAAATTGAAATTTGTGAAAACTCACCAAAAACCCCCACCTTGCCGATGTTGTAAGTGTATTCAAAAACCCTGAGGCAACTCCAGAAAGCATTCCAGCAGCAGGGCAGAGATTCCTGGTCAACGTGTACGGCTACACAGGAAGGACTGCAACGTCGATAAACCGTCTGAGGTACATTAATTATAAGAAGACAGCTTTCAAGACCTCATCAAAAATAGTTGCACTACCACCATCAGCTGCTATAGTCACAAAGCACAGTTTTAAAGTGTATCACCAGGTGCATCAATGGCTGGGGGTTGAGAAAAATGCCGAAGATTGGGGTTGAAAACAATCAACAAATTGCCTGGAACCGATCACCTCTCTACAAGCCCCTGCTCCTCCCGAACTGCTGCGTCTGGTGTCATTTTATTCATCGAGCTCCATGACAAGCCCCAATTTATCAAACAAAGAAAATAACGAGTTTTTAGAATTCTCTATAACTTTATCCTTTCAAGAATGGTTAGATAATTAATCCAAAATACCAAACCTACAAAGATGGTTGGACATATTCAGTTTTTCCAAAGGGAAAATGGACAAATGTTATAGCATCCCACTTTTGGCACCACACTAAGTTGCCATACGCCTTGATTTTGGTAAAAGACCTAAACTGTATGAAACAAACCCTTTTTTGAGAATTATAGGTGTTTGCAAAAGTTGTAATCCCATCTAACTGGAGAGTTAGGCAAAAAAAACCTGGTGACAACTGCAGAGTTATAATCCCATGCAGATATGAGGGAAAATATACATAGTATATGCAAATATACGTTAAAAAGGCAGTTGAAGGGTATCCAACGAAAATGAACCTCGAGATTACTGATATCTAATAACAGGTTATCAGCTAGGGCGTACAGAAGAGAAAAAGCGCAAGTTTTGATGCAATACAGTGACGTTGAACCAAGCATTCTACAAGATGCTAGTGTATTAAAAAACGCCAAATACGAAGAAATAATGTCAAAACAGACTGTCGAAGATCCTGTGAAAGTTTGCATATACTAAAATATGCATTTCCGTTCAATGATTACATTAAAGATATTGTAATATATCAATTAAAGCGAGTAGTAGTAGTAAAGTACAATGTCAAAAAGGAAAAAAAGTCCATTAAGCGAGAACCAAGAGTTTAGGCTTTTTATGAACGATTGCAGATACAAAATTTGACAGGGCTGTCAACTTGACAACGTTGTCAAATTCTTAACTGTGGCAAAAACAATTATTTTGCCTTTGTTAATTGACAGGGCTGTTAACTGAAACAGTAGCGTATATAGTAATTTTTGTTCACAGTTGGTAACAAATCACAGTAATTTTAAGGTGACGTTAGTATATTAATGTTATTGTCAAACGTCAAAATTTAATTTGGAAGTTTTGTGTAAATTTTGTTTTGAAGTTTTCAAGTAATTAATGAAGTGTCTTTGTATTTATAAATATGTCTGCCGCCGATAAACGTTGTAAGAATTACAGCGAAAGCGAGGAGCAGTTATTTTTACGACATGTAGAAAAGTATGGATAGGGAAGGTGGGGTAAGATGACGAATACTCATAATATTTTTTTACCTAAACATAACTTGGAAATGTCACTGTGGCGCGATCCATTGACATGTATGTATATACAATTCCCACTAACTCTTAAAGATCGCTACATTTAAACAACATTTTTAACAAGGTAATTGCACTTTTTATATCCTCAACCAATATTGTAACTTTCCCCGTTCCCTGGTGGAATGAGGCTTGCCGGGATGCCATCCGTGAACGTCGAAAGGTTCTCCGTCATTTCAAAAATAATATGACGGATGAAAATCGTATAATTTTCATGCAAAAACGTTCCATTGCCAGACGTATCATAGCAGAGAGTGATGATACTTCTCCAGGATTTGACGATATTCATTACCAATTTTTGAAAAAGTTACCTCCTTCCGGATCCACGTTCCTTCTCAAGATGTTTAATTTAATCTGATACACCAATACGTTTCCTACCGCTTGGTGTAATTCTATTGTAGTGCTGTTGTTGAAGCCCGGTAAAGACCGAAAACAAGCATCAAGTTATCGTCCTGTTTCAATGACTAGCTGTTTATCAAAACTCCTCGAACGTATGATCAACCGACGACTGGTTTGGATTCTTGAATCCAGACATTTGATCACGAATGCCCAGTGTGGCTTTCGTAAGCACCGTTCGAAAATGGATCATCTAGTCAGGTTAAAGTCCGCAATACAGGACGCTTTTCTTAACAAACAGCGCTTGATAGCGGTCTTTTTTGATCTGGAAAAGGCTTACGACACTACATGATGGTATGGGATACTCCGAACATTACACACTTGGGGTATCAGTGGACATCTTGGGAATTTTATTAATAACTTTTTATCCGAGCGTTACTTCCAAGTTCATATCGGCAACACTTTGTCTAGTGTCTTTGCACAGGAGAATGGTGTTCCGCAGGGTTCGGTTCTTAGTGTCACCTTATTTTCCATCGCTATTAATGGCAAAATTGACAGCATTCCATCGTCTGTAGAGCCATCGCTCTACGTTGACGACTTGGCGATCTACTGCTCGCCAAAGTACATTCGTACTGCACAACGTCATCTGCAGTTGGCCATTAATAGCATCCAGAACTGGACAACCAATTATGGGATTAAATTTTCCGTTGGGAAAACTCAGTGTGTGCATTTTTGCCGCATTCGTAGTTGTTATCAGGAACCATTCTTATATCTTTATAAGCTCCGTAGTCAACCTGATCACCCAACTTACAGTTGCGTATTCCAACCTAGGTTTTCTTCTCTGTATAGACGGAGAAGAAATGCAACACGTCCTCTTGGTATTAGATTGACTCTTCTCTTAGATGAATGTTATGTTCATTATTAGAAATCATATTATCGTTTAGATCAGGATACCAATGCCTAACAAAATAATATATAAAATAATTGAAGGATTGACATGTCAAACGAAAAATGTACATTTGCGATTTATATAGATTACATATTAAATGAATTAACTCTAATTAAAATCAAGTTATTCCATTTCGTACACAACAATGAACTACAGTTGTCTCTTTCTAAAACTCTTGGAGTCGCCCGTAATTCTGTGCCCCCGTGCCTAATTCCTCAGCCCGTCATCGACATTCACTTTCCATTCATCCGCGAAGTACGACAACGCCAGAGCTTTATCGCCAGCTTTTTCTGGCGTGGCTGGATCAGAATCGAGACTATCGTTCCGTTTACATGGATGGCTCGAAGTCTCTCGACCGAGTTGGTTGCGCGTTCGTCACCGATAACGACAGTGTTGGATACAAGTTGTCTCAAGAGTGCAGTATTTTTACTGCAGAGTTATATGCAATCTTGCAGGCCTTGAGACATGTTCACAGTCCGCACAAATATGTTATTTTCAGCGACTCTTTGAGTGCTCTATAGGCATTGCAGGGTTCCTATCCTAGCAAGCCTCTTATTTGTTTAATTCAGGACAAATTATACTCTTTGAAAAGAGGTGGAACCACTGTCCGGTTTAGTTGGGTTCCCGGTCATATGGGAATCGCTGGCAATGAATTAGCTGACACTGCAGCTAAAGACGCTGCAAATAACGGTCAGAATGTATTTTGCGTTATCGGTGACGACCTCAAGAGCGTACTGATTTCAGCCGTTCAGCAGCTCTGGAAGGATGGATAGAGTGTTGTCGATGAAAACAAATTAAAATCTATAAAATCTACAGTTGACCCATGGTCGTCCCTCCAGTTGGGAGGAAGTGGTTCTTACACGGCTGCGCATCGGTCACTGTAGACTGACTCATGGTTTTTTGATGGCTCGTGAGGAACCGCCCCTCTGTGAGACGTGTGACACTCGTGTTACCGTTTCGCATATTTTAATTGAGTGTGTCCAATTTAGGGACACACGACATCAGATCGGATTGTCAGGTGATCTGTAGGTTATTTTAGGAAATGATCCTGACAAAAACATTGGCGTCCATAGATTCTAACATGAAAAAAAATATAATTTCTGGTTTTAACGCCTGTGGAATTATTCCATTTAATCGTCAGAAAGTTTTGTCTAAAATCATTTCTCGGGAAAACGTCAACAGACAAAATGAGGGAGATCTGGTTCAAACATTTGCGAACTTGATTGAAGCTCGCATTCCGCAAAATGAAGATGGTCCACGGCCCAAAAGAAAGAAAAAAAATCGATGTTCCGTCAGGGAAGGCAATCTGTGTAGAAGACTTCAAAGTGGACGAGGACCTTGAGGAAACTGAACTTGGTCTTTCTTCTGCTCACACTCAGGTGGAAGAAAGTGAAACTGACGACAGTAGTGATAACGAAAATCAGAGATGCACCCCAACCTCACAATGCGATTACGAGAATGAGGAAGACGAAAACCATAATACAAAAATCTATGATTTTACTTATGAAATGTTGACCAAAAATATGTTTATTGTAGTTTCATTTATGTACAATGAAAATACAAAGAAAGCACACAAAAGAATTTGTTGCGAAGATATTAGATTTAAAGAAAAATAATATAAATGTATCGTGCCTACGAATAGTAAAAGAAATATCTTTGTTTACCCTTCTGTGGAAGATGTACACCCAGTAAAATGTTCGCAAATAAAATATATTTTACAGCAACCGATGGTAAATCGTGGTAAACACATTTCTAATCAAAACGTTTTATAATCTTGTATTTAGTGTTTTGTTTAATTTTTTTAGTATTATTAGTATTATTTTACCAAAGTACCTATTATTGCAAGACTGGCTGTTATTTAGTGAGCATTTGTCACTAGTCAGTAACCACTGTTTTTATTTTGTAAGAATTTTTTACATTTTGTTTATTTTTTTTATGTATTTTACACGGAATGTATGTGCAATAAATAGTTTTTGATTTTCAAAATATTTATTGCCCCATTCAAATTCAAATTTATTTCAATCCATTGATACTTCTGCATGTGGAGTCGTTAAATTGATGGGGGAAAAAATTATTGTTCGATAAAGGTTAGGTATAGTTTGGACTTATGCAGAACGAATTAATTTTTTCTATGTTTTTGTATGTTAAAAACTCGTTCAATATACCCACCCCCCCCCCCTCTTCGATAATTAATTGATTTCAAAAACTGGTGGCCGAAGTTTTACAAAAAAACATGCAAATCTGTCTGTGAACCGAAACAAAATTTTGCTATATCAAATTACAGGCAGTTCACATATGACAGTTCCACACCAGGTATGTCACAACTCGTAACTATATTGGGGGGCTCACTGAAACAACTTTCAAATTGGTTAAACCAAAAACAAGCCTTAATTTGCCAAAAGACTGTGCATATTTGAAATCACTCCCAATAAATCACAAAAAAATTTCAAACATCAGAAAGGTCTTACAATATATGAGTGGCGAAATTCTGGAATTTTATTACCATATTACATCGTGAGAAACGACAAATATTGAAGAAAATGAAGCAGTATAAAATGTCACTCTTAAAAGAAAAAATAATCGTTTAACGATAATGACTTTAGTGGTCGAGCGAATCCCATCCCACCTTCACTCATAGATATTTTTTGTTATTCACTTTAATTTAAAGTTTTTACCTTAGTTGTCGATCGTCTATAATTAACATTCAAAATAAATGTTTTAAAATCAATAATATGTAGCATTGTCTTTTAAATCCTGTAATTCTACATAATATACGAAATTGAGTGGAAAAACAGTACAAATCGGAGACAGTTTTTCTTTTATACTGCTTTCCATGATTGAAAATGGGGAAAATTTTATTTACAACCTCTTCTATGACGTCACTAGAATTCTTACAAATTTTCAATGCATCAAATTGTTGTAGAAAAGACCGATCTTCCATAAAACACATTTTATTGATTATCTCAAAATGACATTTTTTGAGTTGTACTGTTCTTCCACTCACCGATTCAATTAAAACAATTGTCTTCAATTGCCTAATTATAAAAAATTAACAGAAACTAATTTTTCCAGGAAATATACCTATCGATTTAAAAATTACAGTAAATCCCAAAAGTAGGATATAGAATAATTTGAAATTACATTGCAATTTTTATTTTCAGTATAAAGGAATCTAGCGTGCTACTATGTTCCGGATCCGTAACGAAGCATCGCATACCGCTTGCACGTTAATGGAAAAGTAGCCTTTCCTGTTCCGAAACAACTCGGCACGTTCACCTCCTGGTGACTGATTTTTTATGTGGGTGCAGTCTATCGCACCGATAACGCCAGAAAAATGTCTAATGTTGTAGAATTGTAATTTTACAGCGTCCTGATCGGTATCGGCTGGCATGGTTATATAATTAGGTTTTAGTGCAGCTATTAAATTAGTGACTCTTTATAATTCTGCGCACTGTCGACTTGTGCACTCCGATATGATCGCCGACGAGTTGTTGAAATGCACCGGTAGCAAAAAAATGTAAAGTTAATAATAACTGGTTCTCAGCTGTAATTGATTTTTCTTTTTGTCCTAGGTGTTACAACAGGCCCAAAAATATGCAACATTTCTCTGACTGTTTGCTTTGAGAATCGATATCGTACTTTAAATTTCAGTTCGTCGTAATATAGAATCGGATCTGTCCTGTCCACGTATGACCCTTCTGCGAGGTGTAACTTCTCCAATTTCATCTTCCGACGACAGCGATGACAATGAAGATATTGACATTTCTGATTTACTTTTCTTTAATGTGTACAATACCACAATGAATACTTATATACAATTTTTTTTTATAATTTAAAATGGAAATAAACGTTTTAAAATTAATTTTTGTGTTTAAATACTTGTTAAATACTGCAAAAGATTGCCTTTGTCAAAAATTAATCACAGAATGACTGCCGGTTACTTTGACAATGTCATCAATTTTGACAAGGCGTTGTGGTACGGATTTTTACGTTAACCGGGCTGTTAAGTTCATTTAACTACCCTGTCAGTTCAAATCTGACGAAGCATTGTTAACGATGTAATCTTCAACGGAAATAGCACTGTCAAGTGTTTAACAGCGCTGTCAAGTGTTTGACAACATAGTCAAATATTTGACTATGCATTGTGCAATCGACCATTATAGAGTGTCAGAAACTTCATTGAGATCCAACATTGAATTACATTGTAGTAAATAGTGTCTTGTGATTTTTGTAGGTTACTGAAAAAACCAAAATAGAAAAGCTACAACAAAACATCGAATTTATAGTACTTATAAGAGGAGGTATTATCTGCGGTTATTCTTTAAAAAATATGAACTGGGCTATTTTTGTAAGATTTCTGCAGAATTATTATTATTATTAAAATATCCACTAAATGTGTTTAATGGGCGTCACTTTTATATCAAAAAATTAAAAAATGTCCCAGCTGGGACACCCTGTATTTAAGAGCGATAAAAATGAGTATAGTGAGGGTTTAAGTGGTCTCGAATAAGCATCCGTAAGTTACTTTTGCTCTGGAAAAATCCATAGGTAGTACTTGTCGAAATTCCGACCCCAAAAAGAGATCACAGTTGGCCATTAGTTTAGTCGTCAAAACTAGTGACATAATCGCATAATATGCGTTTAAAGCCTTTTTCAGATCTATCCAACAAAAAAAGTTTACGAAAATCGGCTGAAAAATGTTAATTTTACGAGGGTGGTAAGGTCTTAAGTGGGACACACTGTAGGTGATTATTTTTCAATACAGCTTCACGGACAATTCACAATATCCCGCTCAAATATTATTTTTCAATTGAATTACTGTTATATTATTTATGCGTTATTAAATATCTAGTTTTAGTACTAATTAAAACAATATTTTTACACAATAACGACTTGAAAGTTGAATTTTTATTTTTCAGTTTTAAAAATATTAAGTAGCAGCATTTTTTATTTAATCACACTGCAACATATTTATAATTTTATTCTTATGAACTAATAATGTATAATGTACCTAACAATTTATTTATACCAATATTTTCTACACGAGATTTTACAACCGTAAAAAAGCACTTCATTATTAGCCAGTTAATGGTTTACTGGGTTGAAAAAATATTATACATCTTTTTAAATCACAATTTGTATCAATCTATGTAGAATATTCCCTGCGGAAATAAAATCTAAAAAGACAATAAGGCAATTTGAGATTGCACTAAAAAACTTTTTATTGCTGCATTCTTTTTATTCTGTAGATGAGTTTTTTAATTTCTTTTAAACTGTTATTGTTGTTTTATTTATTTTATTGGCATGTTGTTTATTTATTCTGTAGACTGATTCACTTGTTGTTACTTATATTTGTTAGTTGTTATTTTATTTGCTTATTTATTTGTTTGTTTATTTATTAGTTATTGTTGCCCTGCCTGTTTGTATATATGAATGTAATTTGACTGCGGCTACACAATTCTTTGTCCTTGCCGGAAAATAAATTAATATTATAATTATTATATAGTTTACATTTGATTAAGTTAGTTTTTTCGTCACACACGCTTCGTTCTGATGAATAATTGTCAATAAAAATGGCTGACGTGACGTCAGAGGTGGAACTTCGCATTTGTGTGCGTATTTACACGGCGCTGCTGTTCTGTTGCTACCAAACTATCAACTGCACCGCTCAATGGTTCTGTAAAGCGGCCCATACACAACCGAATTTTCACTAGGAATACTTGAAATACACAAAAATATGTATTCACGTTATTAGCTTCTACCGACAGCGAAAAAGAACACTTTAATAAATAAAACACACAAAACTGGCTATAGCCAGTTTTGTGTGTTTTATTTATTAAAGTGTTCTTTTTCGCTGTCGGTAGAACACACAAAACTGGCTATAGCCAGTTTTGTGTGTTTTATTTATTAAATGTATTCACGTGTTTGTGAAAGAATAGATCACTGGTTTTCAAACGGTTTTATTTAACTTCTCTTCCGTATACTTCAAATCTTGCGATGGATTTTTCACAAAGTTTCTGTTATCTGATTGAGTTGAAATTTTGCACCCATATTATGTAGTTTCGATAACAATACAATGTTATGGTAACTATTTGACCCGGATCGGCCCGGTTTCCTCCGGGTGCAAATCGCACTTTTAAATTTTTTCCTACTTCCCGGTAACCGATTGAGTTGAAATTTTGCAATATTATGGTAACTATCTGACTGGCCTGACTTTCGTCCGAGTACAAATCGCACTTTTGAATTTTCCCGTAAAGTTTCAGTGGATGTAGGTAATAAAATCAGACTAGCAAACAAAGAACGCTAAAAAGTTAAAAATAAAATAGGGGAAAAAAACTTTTAAGTTGAACGGTTTAATTGTGCAATCGATGATGTACTAAAAGCTAAAAAATAATTATGGGTCATTAATCTGCGGCTTTGATCAGATTAAAATAAAACCGTGGGGCGCATTCAGTAGAAAAAATGATGTGACTACAATAAAATAATTTATTTGTTGTCAAATCGTTTGTTATACTAAATTGGCCCACGATTTTATTTTAGTCTGATCAAAGCCCCTGATTGGTGACATAATTATTTTCTATCTTTTAGTATAATATCATAGATTGTACAATAAAACCGTTTAACTTAAAAAGTTATTCATTGTTATAATAGGCTATAATAATAAATTCGCACCATAGTAAATTGTTTATTTGGTGTTGATTTTGATTTAATTAGCCAATAAAGAAAGGAGGCCAAAAGTTTTCTTAAAAAAATATTATTTTTGTTGATTTTTAATCAATAATTGTTTAATTAAGTTGAAAAAATAATTTTCAAATTTTCGTTGTAAGAAATAAAACTGTTTTTTTTTTAAATTAAACAAATTTTTATTCTTGAAATAAATTAGTTTTAAGCTCATTATTTGTATCAATATTCATGTATTCGAATTAAATTTGACCAATCTGTTAGTGTCATGAACACAGTCCATATTTTTAATTGATTTTTCAGGAATTTTGCTTAGGCCCATGAAAGGAAATTATGCAAATCCGTTCCTGCCTAAATATCTCACTTACCTTCGACTTCTTCCTTGACTCAACAACGCTGGAAAATAAAAAAAATAAACGGAATAAAAATGTAAAATATGCATTAATTTATTAGGAAATGCTTTATAGCCCAGTTGTTGGGTATTTGAAATCGAAATTAATTAGGAGAAAGCTGGAAATGGTTTTAATCCCTTCAGTTTAGGTCTGGAAATTTTTTCCAAATTAGTAAGGGCGATCCAACTTCAGCTTTCGAAATTTAAAAGAAAAAAACAGAAGCAAATCTATGGATTTTTTTTATAAATCGAAAATTCTATTTATTTCATTATTCATGAAAAATAATACCAATTAAAAGGCCGCTCCTGGACTTTCTGCAGCGGCCGATCCTTTTGAGATAATTTTCGATTACTTTTTCGTAAATTTCGGGCGGTATCTCGGCTATAACTTGGCGGATGTTGATTTTTAGGTGCTCCAACCTGTGTATACATTGTATACACAAGTATGTCATTGTACTGACGCCGTGGAACAAATTAATTTATTTAAATTTGATACGGAAACATTTTGAAACACTTAAAAGAACAAAATAATATATAAGTAAAAAAAACTTTTTTGCAGAACGGGACCCTCGATGCGCGAGAGTCTGACTCTCACTTAGCCGGTTTTTTGTGATTTAGGTCCCCATTCCAAACGTGCGTCAAGAAGCATAGCTTCAAAAATACATTGTCTAAGTATAGTCTATACTAATTGTTATCTACAGTTTATATTAGAAATCGTGTCCATCGTGATTATAATAAAATTAAGAAAAATCGCAGGATAGTGGACAAAATATTAATAAATCAAATATTTTGTCCACTATCCTGCGATTTTTCTTAATTTTGTTATCCACAGTCTAATAATTTATTCAGTATATTAATACAGGTAAAATAAAGCAAAAAATCACCTTAATAGTGAAAAAATTCCTCCCCTCATGAAATTTTGGTTATATGTCCTCTTTGGCATAAGAATCAAGAATCCGAAGAGTCCATAAAAATTCAATATGGGCCGTGGGGAAAAGTTTTTTTTGGGGGGAGAGGAACCAAAACCAAATTTGCTTCATTTTGTCGAGTGGAGTGTCATTATTTATGTTTTTTTGGATGCTGAATCGAATGAAAGCAATACTAAGACTATAGAACCTACTTTTGTCTACGAAAATTAAATTTAGCTATAGTGCAGTTCAATTAGACTCAAAAATCAAAAACCTTGGAACTCAGTTATAGTGGATGGATTTTCATGCTTCTTTTACATTGAGTTTCTAATAGTAACTAAAAAGGGTTAAATAAAATAATTTTTTTTTTGCTTACAAGAAATTTTAAGAAATTTATGAAGTGTACTAAAATTAAGAATGTAAGGCGTATATGTTGACGCAGTTCTTAAATTTTGCAACTTCTCGCGCCCGACGCGTTTAGTTTTTGTAGTCTAGTATATAAATTTCTTGTAAACTCAGAAAAATGTTATTTTACTGTTTTAGTACCTACATAATACCTTATGAAAACGCTGTTTTTAAAAGTTATTTCATATTGTTTTATCCTTGAATTATTATATTTTAGTTCAGCGTATCTTTTTCTGTAAATAAGTGTACTTGATTTGAAAAAGATCAGAATACAATTAGCACATAAATTCCCAAGTCTAATGCTTTGAAAATTTACAAGTATGCAATCTACACATACAGACCGTACGGCTAGTTGCCTGCATCACAGTTAATTAAAGTTCTCCGTGTTTTTAGGGGCTATTTCTTTACGCGTCTTTCTGATTATGTTGACGCGCAATTTATATTGTTTATTTACAAAAATTCAATCATTACTAACACCACAGCACAGAATAATATGAATTTTGTAAAAATTAATTGTTATAATAATAGTCCATTGAAATGTTACATTTTTTTAGGCTAACCTTGCATTTTGGGTAGGACAAGGTTTTCTTTTTTTCGTTGCGTAGTGGGGGTCGGTGTAAGTTTAAAATTGATTTTTAGGGGTCGTCGGCCACCCTATTTGGCCTCTTGAAAAAGAGATGCTAACAGGTTTTGCACTGTATTTCCGTAACTGTGCATCTTAAAGAAAATTTGTAGAGAGTTTTTTTGTTTGGAATCAAATTCTCTACAACTTTGCTAGATATACTTTTTGTCGTAAATTGAATAATTAAAAAGATATGCCTTATTTTCTGTTAAAATTGAAACAAAAAATTACAATTTTCAATCTTGTAAGTTTCTTGCTGCATGAATTGAATTGAATTGTGGATTATAGACGCTCGACAACAGAAGTCATTAGCGTCTGAAAAAAAAGCAAAATCAAAATTTGACACACAACAAATAAAATCATTATAAGTTCAAATAAAATGGGTCATATATTATAATATAATGTAGTGTAGTGAGATAAAGAAAAAAACCATAAAGGCTGTAAAGGGGCCTAAATGAAGACAAATAAATAAAATCAAATAAATCGGTCAAGTCAATTTTGAACGACTTCGACGTATCCGATCGATTTGAAATTTTGTACACATATGTATTCCCGATGACAATACATGAATAAATCGTTTTTAGAAATAATTTCAACCCCTAAGGGGTTCAAACGGGGATGTAGGGTTTTTTTACCCGACTGCAACGCAAAAGAGTGGTAATGTGTTTATCAGCCTATGTATTTATGTGGGTATGTATGTTTGTATGTTCCTTTGAAGCACTATACAGACCAAACGCCTCGGTCGATTTTTATGATTCACACGTCAATCGATTCCCCTTAGTCCGGCGAGTGTCACTAAAGACATGACCTTAGTGAAAATTCAATATGGCGACTACAGAACGCCATATTGTGAAAATGAAAAAAATGAAAGTCAACAAACTATGTCAAGTGGAGTATCGTTGAATAGGTATTTAAAAATCATTTTTAGTTTTCCCTCAACATTTTTCGATTCGACTGACCGTTTAGGATCTATATTGATTTATTTTTAATTAAAAACATTTGAAAAAATCACATAATTTAAACTTAAATTCCAGTGCAATTGTGATGTAGTACTGATGCTGATAGGAAATCCAGTCTGGTAAATACTAGGTACTCATAACTAAAAAGTATAAAATAAAAAAGAATAATTTAAAAAATCAAAAAACCCGACTGCGTAAAACTGAAAAGAAAAAAACAAGCACATAGATGTCCGGTGGTCAACTGAACAGTCGGGATCCATTATTCGACAGCCAATCAAATTTTTCAATGGATCCGAATGTTCAGTTGACCACCGGACATCTATGTGCTTGTTTTTTTCTTTTCAGTTTTCTTTTCAGTTTTAAAAAAACTCGAATAGCGTAAATAGTCCAGTCACGAGAGGAAGTCCACCTTGCGTTTTGTGCAGCAAATGATTTTATTTTTTTGTGTCCTCAAGCATGTTTAGGAGATGTCAAATCCAAGTTTGCGACCTCTAAAACAGGGCGGAGAAGTTTTGGTAGGCTAAAAACCACGATTTTTTTGCACTTTTTTCGGTTTCTTGCTTATGACATGGAAACGGGTGGTCCTATCGAAAAAATGGCCCTATACAAAATTAAAGGGCACAAAATTTACTTAAAAATGCACTAGTCAAATATGTTTATGTTTCCATTTTTACCGGTTCTACAGAACTTAGAAAATCGCCAAAATTTACCAAAATGAAAAAAAAAGCATTTTTTCAAGCTTTGAACTATTAAAAAAATCGAATAGCCTATAACCTTCTTTAATAAACGGGCTATCTAACAAAAAAATGTTTCAAATCGGATTGGTAGTTCCTGAGATTAGCGCGTTCAAACAAAAAAAAAAAATAAACTCTTTTTTTGTTTGAACGCGCTGATCTCAGGAACTAAAAGTCCGATAAAAAAATTTTTTTTTTGTTAGATAGCCCGTTTATTAAGGAAGGTTATAGGCTATTCGATTTTTTTAAATACTTTTTTTTCATTTTGGTAAATTTTGCCGATTTTCTAAGCTCTGTAGAGCCGGTAAAAATGGGAACATAAACATATTTGACTAGTGCATTTTGAAGAAAATTTTATGCCCTTTAATTTTGAATAAGACCATTTTTCGATAGGACCAGCCGTTTCCATGTTATAAGCAAGAAATTGAAAAAAGTGCAAAAAAATCGTGGTTTTTAGCCCACCAAAACTCCCCCGCCCTTGGATTTGACATCTTCTAAACATGCTTGAGGAGACAAAAAAATAAAATCATTTGCTGCACAAAACCGTTGAGTGACTGACAAAACGCAAGGTGGACTTCCTCTCGTGACTGGACTATTTACGCTATTCGAGTTTTTTTAAATTCAACCCCAAAGGGGGTAAAAGCTGTAGCTAAAATTTAGGTACAAAAATTATTATGAATATTTGTTAGAATACGCTTCCTTACTAAAGATTATAATCAGCAAGCTAGTAAGGAAGCATATTCTGACTCAAGGTGCATTTTCATGTGACGCTAGACGCTGGCGTCTAGCGTCAAATGTGGTCACGTGACATAAACGCCATCTTGAAAAACTGTAGCGTCAAGTTCCAGCGTCAAATTTTAGCGTCAACAGACAGCAAGGTTTTGACAGTTGTAAACTTGTAAAGAGAGCGTCAAATAAAGACATCCATAAATCAAAACCCTGGTGAATTTGTTATAATAATTAATAAATAAGCTCTTTGTAAATTTATTAACAGAAAAGACAATGTCTGAATACGATTATCAAAAATGAAATTCCCATATTTTTGACTTAAATAACCGGCGAAAGTACACGAATTATAAGGAATAAAAATTAAAAATATAACTATGCTTACTTTTTTATAGGTAATTATATGCACTACCAGAATATGAGAAAAAAATAAATTGTATCTTGAGAAATTTTAATGTTTTTAGTATTCAATAAAAAAAAATTGTTTTGTTCTAAGTGAGACGGGAATTTTAATTAACCATCGAAAAACCATCAGGTGATAGTATTTTCCTTAATAAATAGGTACTTTCGAAGTAATAAAATCAATGGGTTAAATTCGTAAAATCAACCCCCTAGTAGCAACATAAAGCAATTCTTTAGCAAGCCTGTGTGTTGATACTTGATGCACAACTCAGTACCTAGCTGTAGAAAACTCGTATCATTAATGACCAGAGACAACTAATGACGCCAGCGTAAAAGCTAAACAATGTTTAGCTTTGACGCTACATTTTTTTCAATATGGCGTTTATGTCACGTGACCACATTTGACGCTAGAAGCCAGCGTCGAGCGTCACATGAAAATGCACCTTCATATTCATAATAATTTTTGGGTAAATAGGCAAATAAAAGTTAAAAAAATTTGAAAAAAAATATTTTTTTTTTAATTTTGTTTTATGACTTTACCAACGTAATCTATGAATAAATCATAAAATTGACAAAAAAGTTATTACATATGAGTATTAGTCAGGATATTTAAGATATTAATTACGATGGTAGAAATAAAATACAAATTTTCGAAAAAAATAAAAAAAAAATTTCTTAAAAATACTATCTTATTCTACACATGAGTTCCTTTCATTTTTGCCAAGTATGTTTTTTCTGTAAAATGTATAGGAAAGCAGGAAATTGAGAAATTTTTTTTCTCATGTAAATGTCCTATGTACACTTGAAATCCGGACACCCTGTATATACGCGTCGACTTGAGAACCTTCCTCTTTTTTTTAAAGTCGCTTAAAAACAAGACATTTTTTTAATTTAGAATAAGGTACTTCCGTACATTGTCGCTTGTCGTGCTTAATAGCTAATTATTTATACAGTCACACGAGCCGTATTACCATTACGTATGAGACATATATGGTATTTTTTGCCATACCCACTACAAAATAACTATTTTTCACGTCATTTTCAAAAAATGCTGATAGTTCATTTGCGTCACCATCTTTCCTTCCACAGTATGTCGCAAAGTTCGTGCAAGTAAGTAATGACAGGCGCACGCAAGCGTAAGCAGGCTTATAGAGCGAATAAACAGAAGTTGCTATGGCCTATGGCAACCGTCATTTTCTGCGCTAGTGCGAAAAATAAAACATTTTCTCACAACTGCCTGTTAAATGACTCATTAAAGGCCGCTATACATATATCGAAAGTAGCTATTTTGTAGTGGGTATGGCAAAAAATAAATTATTAAATAAGTTGAAAACAAGTCAGCACATACAAATTATTATTGGGTTGCATGAAGATGAATAGCTTCATTGTTTGGTTAAATTTTTTTTGTGGGGGCCTAAGCTTTCCATTAACCCCGGACCTTTCAGACCCTTAATCCAGCCCTGGTTATGACCTATCATTAAATTCAGTGACGAAGATAGAGGGCTATCAGAACTCGTTAGAATTCAATGTTTTCAAATAAAAACGAAAAATATACTGATTAGACCATTAGAGCATGCTTAGATTAAACTAATAGTTTTTGTAACATATGCATGAAATGTACAACATATCGTTAGACTAGTCGGCTACGTAAAATTATATTTATCGCACACTTGTAATATAATATTATATTTGAACTAGCATGAAAAATATTTTATTCCATACGACTTTAGATAGGGACCCGTGCAAAAAATATTTTTTGCACGGGTGCGCGCGCATGCGAATATTTTATACAACCCGAGCGTCATATTTACTTTGTTGCCATAGCAACCAGCATTTAAATGCTCACATACGTGTATAAAATATTCGCATGCGCGCGCACCCGTGCAAAAAATATTTTTTGCACGGGTCCCTATCTAAAGTCGTATGGAATAAAATATTTTTCATGCTAGTTCAAATATTTTATATTACAGCCGTGCGATAAATATTATTTTACGTAGCCGACTAGTCTAATGTACCTACATTTCATACATGTGTTACAAAGAAGTAAACAAGCCGTGAGGTGGGTCGTTTATTAGGACTAAAATGCGACCCTTGAGGTCCGCACGACGAACTTCCCAGTTAATAATAATAATTAAATTAAATATTACACAGAAAAGTAATCATTTTAATCATTAAAACATAATTATTATTTATTTTTAACAATAATTAAAAAAAAAAAAAAACGGCTGAACCGATTTTTATAAAATTTATGTCGGATCAAAATGACGTTAATACGCCTCGATTGACACCCTTACAAAGTCGATATATAATATTTTATTGGCGAGATATTGTGTAAAATCTACTTTTTTGGAGGTTATTTAGTTAAGAAAAAAGAACGGCTGAACCGATTTTGAAAAAATTTCATTCAGATCATATTTACGTTAATACGCGTCGATTGGCATCCTAACGTAGTCGATACCATTTTTCATTCTCGAGATTTCGTCTTAGAAAGAAATGGACACATACGTACGTACACACACACACACACGAGAGAGAGAGAGAGAGAGAGACATCTTTCTAAAAATAGTGTCAAAATAGTGTGGTGACCTTGAAACACAAAAAATGTTTCTCCATTTTGATTTCGATTTTCGGACCCATTACAATAACTTTCCAATGGGAAGTTAACAAGCTTCCAATAAGAATGTTAGTTAGTTATTGTACATTTTATACGTTCCATAACTATAATGGCCATTAGCGTCTAATCCAATATGATAAGTAGTCGGACGAAAATATATTACCAAATGTTTTAGTATGCTAGATGACACTAAAACAAATAGGTATCTACCTTTTCGCCCAACTACTTTTCATATTGAATTAGGCGCTAATGACCATAGTTATAGAACATCTTAAAATGTAAAATTACTAATTCTAACTAACTTTCATATTTGAAGCTTGTTTACTAATTCTTTTACGTAGGTAGTCGCAGGCGCGGATCCAGCCCTCAAAAAAGTGTTGTGGTCACGGCTTTCCGAAAATCGGCCAAGTGCGAATCGGACTACTGACTCGCTCACGATCTATACATTGCATTCCTACAAAGGAGACGTTAATGTATGACGCCCCGGCCAAGACCTCAATTAGGGTTGGGGGCATGCCCACCGTGCCCACAACGGTGGATCCGCGCTTGGGTAGTCGGGTTTTATTTTTTTTTTTAACTTTTATTTTCTAGTACCCAAGTAACGGTCAAAGGACTTTTGTTAACGGAAGTTAATAAGACCGTTAAAAGTTTTTGAGAATAACTTAAATATTAATTCGTTAAACAAAATGTTAACTTCGATTAATGATTAACGGATTAACGGTTTTCTGTCCAGCTTTGTGTATTTGTCACAACAAAACAGTCAACAAAGTAATCAGATCTGGTGATTACAAATAGATTTGGTTTTTAGTATATATAAATGCTATTTTTTAAACAGTACTGTGACTTTGGTTGCCTACCAAAAATATTAAATAATTTAGTTACAAGATAAAGTTTAGTATTTTTGATTATTTTGCATTATGCATGTCGAATAATTCAGAAATAAGACACAAATACGAAAAATTTAATTTATCAAATTATTATTATCAATATATTACAACCCGGAACTATTTTTTGTGTAATATTTTTCATATTTGAATTATAAAGGGTGTCTCAGCAAGATTTTGAATTTTGAATCACGTGCAATTTTCGACTTAATTGTTGAGTCAGCCATATTTGGTATTTGTTTAATTAAAACATTGACATTTACGAAAGAAAGTTTGTTAATAGTGAAAATCCATTACAAAGAAATTGCACACCAAATTCGTGAAATCCAGCATGAGGTATGACATTTACACATGAAACAAAATATCGGTTAAATGGCCACCGTTGCTCTGTTGGCAGGTATGCACTCTTTTAACAAAATTTTGCAGTACATTTTGCAGTAAGAGCTGGTGGATTTAACGAATTTGACGTGAAATTTCTTCTTTGAGTTTCTCAGTTGTCTCAGGGTGGTTCGCATAGATCTTACTTTTCAAAGAACCCCAGAGATAGTCCAAACAAGTTAAATCGCAACTTCTTGACGGCCAGTTTTGGTCTCCAAAACGAGAGATGATACGACCTGAAAACTTGGCTTGTAACTATTCACTATTAACAAACGTTCTTCCAAGCTATAACGCACCATTTTCGTAAATGTCAATGTTTTAATTAAACAAATACCAAATATGGCTGGCTCAACAATTAACAGTCGAAAATGGCGCGCGATTCAAAATTTAAGTTCTTGCTGAGACACCTTTTACATCTATTCATGGAGGTTCTAAATGCATGCATATTTTTTGATCAAAGGTTCGATTTGTAACACTCTTCGAATTTTAGCGACGCTAACGGAAAAATTTTGGTTGCCGATTTTTTAAGCTTTACTAATTTTGGTTGTTCTATGACAATGCTGATATTTTTACTTATGTATTTTTGGTCGCTCTACACGATAGTGTGATTTATTTTTCTTAAATATGCATTTTAAATATAAAAAACATAAAAAAAGGAAACTTGAACTTTTCATGGCAAAAATTTGAAAATTGTTACAAATCGAACCAAACTAAATCATGTATGCAATAATAACAAACTCCATGAATTTTTTTAAATTTTTTGGAAATTTCCTTAATTTTTTTATTCAAAATATATGATGATGATAATAATAATAGAGCGTTTAATGCCCGTTTCTACACATTACGTCATAACAGAAGCCATTTGTACCATTTATTTTTCGTTTTTCCACTTCCCGTAATTTTCTACATTTTTAAAATTTTCAATTCAATACCAATGGTGCAAATGGAAAAATTATAAGAAATTAGGATAAGGTAGGCAACTTTGTGAACATAGGATTTTGACAACCATCTCGATATTCATCTGGAATTATTGAGGGAAAGCATGAAAAACCTAAAAAAGATGACCGGCGCAGGAATTACAGTTTTTCGACGAGAGACAGTTGGGAAAATTCCCAGCCATTGCTTGGAGAATAATACGAAAAATAGTCATTTTTACGCTTAGGCGCGGTCGTCGGCGCCTGTAATTAGTAAACTATAATAAAAAAAATAATATGTTTTAACGAACTTTTTGTAGAAAATTCGATGTTTTACAGTTTACAAAAAAGGCCCTCTGTACATGTTTGATTATCTGTTACTGTTCTTGTTGCATAAGCGGTAGAACCGTGGAAGGTTAAAAAAATTCTATCCTTAAAATTTCAATAATTTTCTTCTAATTGTTTAAACAAATTGGGAGGCCTCAAATAATATCACAAAATCGGGGTTAAATAATTATTTTCGCACGTTTCCAATGCTGTTTATAAGCGAATTCAGAAAACATCATTTAAATTTTAAAACAAATTTTACACCGATGGAAACGCTCTTGATAATCTATAAAATAGTAGATTGTATACAATGAGGTATAGGTATTATACGAGTAGTGACGGTATGTTAAAATGAGCGATAGCGAGTTTTAACAGTCACACGATTCATAATATCATTACGCACGATATATATATGTGCTATTTTTTGCTATACCCACTATAAAATAGCTGCTTTTCATTTAATTTTCAGTATTTTCAAAAAAATTTTTACAGTTCGTTTTGTGTCGCCAACTTTTATAGTTGGTGAAAAAAATATAAAACGCAACGTCTCTGTCTGTCTGTCTTTTGCATGTTTATAACTCGAGAACCACTGATCCGATTTACTTACATGTAGGTATTTTTTTTATCTAGAAGAATTTATCAGTGGTTCTCGAGTTATAAAGGGTGAAAATTCAAAAGTACGATTTACACCCGGACGAAAGCCGGGCCGGTCAGCTAGTTACAGGGCCGCCGTAAGCGGGCGTGCAAAGCGTGCACCGCACACGGGCGGCACGCCCAGGGGGCGGCAAATCGAGCGACTCATACCTAATTCAAGTCATTTTACCCCTGGCCGGTCGACTCCTACGCAGAGGGCGCGCATAGGATACCAACTTAGGGCGCCTAGCGCGCTCCAAGGACTCCTTGGAGTGCGCGAGGCGTGCCCGTTGAGGGGATAAGAAAATATGTCATAGCAAAGAAAAAAATTCGACCGAATGACGTTAAAACCGCCATCTATTGGCATCCGTTAAAACTTAGAATCTTAGTTTTAAAATAAATATTTTATCTTCGTTAAGTTGTTTTTTTCCCCACCATAATGAGAAAACATTAATTATCCTTTTTTTGACAAAACTCAGAGTAAGTAGTCGTAGGGCGGCATAATCGGTATTGCACGCGGGCGACGAAACAGCTAGCGGCGGGCCTGGCTAGTTACCATAATATTGTATTGTCACCGGAGCTACACATGTGTGCAAAATTTCTACTCAATCGGATAACGGGAACTGGGTGAAAAATCGGTCGCAAGATTTGAAACAAATACATAAACAAATATACGAAGTCAAGCTAAATAAAACCGTTTAAAAATAGACCGAGGCGGAGGAGGTACAGACTTTAATATACTGCCTAAATTATTAAGGCCGGTGCATACAATCAATTTTTAATCGCACAACTCTTTAGTTGTTTGTCAAAAGGCTATGTGATCAGAAGGAACTGCGCATACTATCGATACTATACATAGTTGTATAACAAAAAAATCATAAAACCGCATCGATCGTCTTTTGACTTTTCTGTTGAACATTACTATCGTCGGCACCTCATATCTACAGCTGTGTATTGAAGCTTGCATACGTTCGACTAAATAGTTGTTCGGCAGTCCACTAGTTTAATAGTGCAATATTATGGCACAGCTGATTGATTGTATGCGCACCTCTAACAACTAAACAGTTTAGTCGAGTTGAAATCGCGACACGTACACAACTCGACTAAACTGTTTAGTCGTGGAAACAATTATTGTGTGTATGTGCCCGGCCTTACAGATTGAAATATTATGTCATAAAATCAATGCACGTATGGAAGATTTGTTGGGCATAATATATTCTAGAAAAAATTCCACGCCAGCATATTGCGTCTATCAGTCAACAGGTAATCTACAAGTGTTGAATGTTCAAGTTAGAAATAACTTTTCAATATAATTATTTGATCCTTATCAAAATACATTAGGCTTGAGAATAGCCGAGCGTATAGCAGTGCTGTTGTTTATATGGCGTTGCTATGGTTCCTCTATTCCCCAGTTCCCGGGTTCTAGCCCGAGAGCTGGTAAAAGAGTCAATTGGATTTTCAATTTATTATTATAAAAAAATAATGAATTGAAAATATGAATTGGTGCTAGGCCCAAATAACCTTAGCTGTTGGTGGTCTTAAAAAACACACACTCAAAATACATTATTTATTCAATTTGCTTATTTAATGCAGAGAAAAATGCTCTTTACAGAGTACAGTGTCAGTATGTGATTTGCTCTTGCCACTTAGAGGTGAAATATCGCTTTTTTTCTAAAAATTTTCAGCAACAGCATATTTTTAAAAATCCTTTCACTTATATTTGAAAGCCTAATTCTCGGTAACATAAGTTATAATAATTATGCTACGACAAAAGGGGAATGAGTAATGACCGATAAAAGTTAATTACATCCGGACGAAGTCGAATCGGGCTGCTAGTAAAAAAAAAAACTTTAAATTAAATTTACGAGCCATTTTCTTGGGAGTAGTTTTTACAATTATCCACGAGAGGCAGCACTTGTGGTAGCGACAAACATTCATTCCCCATTAGTGTCGTCTTAATTTGATTCGTATAACTTAGTTATTAAATTATAATTATTAAATTAACTAAATAATTAAGTTATATCACTAAAATTATACGACACTAATCACTAATGGGAAATAATTAATAATGTTTGCCCTACCACAAGTGGTGCCTCTCATGGATAATTAAAAAAACTACTCTCAAGAAACTCCACTCCCTCTTAACTATGAGTCCTCCTTGTATAACGCGGCCACATTATATCTTTACACTGCTACCAATGTTAAGTATCGGTTGTGAAGCGGTGTGCGTTTGAACATTGAACATACACACTGTGCACATTGCACAGCCACACTCAGTAGTCAGTGCCCTATTGCCTAAAGCCTAAAGGGCTTGAGAATGGCCGAGCGTGTAGCAGTGCTGTTGTTTATGTGGCGTTGCTATGGTTCCTCTATTACAAGTTCCCGGGTTCTAGCCCGAGAGCTGGTAAAAGTGTCAACTGGATTTTCAATTTATTATGAAAAAAAAAAATAATGAATAGAAAATATGAATTGGTGCTAGGCCCAAATAACCTTAGCTGTTGGTGGTCTTTAAAACGCACACACACAGTGCTTAAAATTCAAAATGGAAGTGGAACTCGTATTGAATTGAAATGTGTCTTGAAGTCTTCTCTGATTGAAGTCATGCAGATATGCAGGTACGAAATTATATTGTAAATTATATGACATTATAATCTAACATTTTGTATGTATCTTTTAGCAAACTATAAGATTTTCGGGAAAAATGACTTGAATCGCATTTAACAACAAGATGACAGCAGACAGAAAAAAGTGGAAATAATAATTTAAGGTATACCTAATTTAAAGGTGTTCAAATCGTAACTAAACAAATGAAGTATTGAACAGCATTACAAATATCGTATGATTTATGAGTAAGTATTTGTATATTTACACAAATGAGTATTTCGTGATCTTAACCCCAAAAAAATTAATCACCTTCCCTACGATTACAAAGCCGAAGCACATTTTAACAATAAATCAAAAATAGGTAATTACTTCTTACCAAGTTCTATGTTAGTGTTGAACTGTTTTTCTTTGTGCAAATAAATTATGAAGCAAAGAATGGTAAAATTCTCATGAATGGACTAGGAATGCGCGATACGGATCGATCTTTTAGTGTATCGATACTTAAGCTTTCGATACTCGATATTTTGTATCGATTCTTCTAATGCGATGCATAATGAGTATCGATACATTTTGGTGCGTATCGATATATTGTCTAGTTCTTTGAATGGTTATAAGCCGGATGACAGGCTGTTTTTTTTTTTGCTAGTTATGTTCTGGGATTACTGGAGCGATAATGTATCAATATATTGAGTATTGATCTTTTATAATACGATTTTATACTGTATCGATACTTTATAAATATGATCCAGATCGAATCCTAGTATCGATACTTTTTGGTTGATCAGAACATCCCTAGAATGAACACACGTTCATACTTACTCTCCCTGCGAACGTGTTTTGGGGAACTCTCCACCTCAACCGCCCTCTTTTCACCCGCCAGAAAAACGTCAATGCAGCTGAAGGTGATTTTTTATCATTTATTATCATACATAATGTATACAAAAATTTTCAGCTTTGGTACTATTAATTTTTTTTTACGATTTCCAACGCGGGGGCGGCTCTAGTACTCCCACCTCCACCCTAATGATCGCAGCTCAAGGTCGTGTCCTTTAAATACTATACAAGAGCTTACATATAGGTGAAAATCAGCCTTGGTAAAATGACCACCCTCAAAATGTCCCTGGCTCTCGTACTATTATCTAAAAATGAAATTAAAGTTATTAAATAAATATTTTTGTAGTTTATTTTACAATTTTGTTATTTTAACTATTAATATTAATGTAATTTAAAGAAATCTACACATTTTTTAGGAATTTTGAAAAAACACGCATATTCTTAATCTAATTCCGAAGCTTGATAAAGTGATAAAGACATAATTGATGTCGAAACGTTGCGAAAGAAAATATAGATTATTTTACCGTCCTGAGTTTTATTTAAAATCCCATTAGACAGAAGCCAGAACTTTTTATTTTACATTAATTTTTGAGAGAAGAAATTTATATAATAAAATTAAAATGCACAGTGCACAAGCACACTGGCCAACGCAACTCGCAACGTTGAAAAAATGTGTCTGCTACTAGTGATGGGCAGAATCGAATACTTTTAAGAATCGAATGAGTATTCGAGAACCGAGAACTGAGAATATTATGATTAATATAGTACCTATATTATTCCATAATATTCTCGGTTCTCGCTTCTCATATTGTGATATTCTTATTTCTTTGCACCGCGACAATGTCATAATACCATAGTCTGTACGGACTCTACCGATTAGTACCGATTGCACTCGATTCAGAGTGAGTTGTGCTACACTATGTGTGGGAAATAGTTTGACTTTGACTGGATGAGTACCGGAATCGAGAACCGAGAACGCCGAATCTTCGATTGCAGTTTATTTGCAATTCTTCTTACGAGAACTAGCGGTATTCGAATACTTTCAAAAAAGTATACGAGAACACCGAGAACTTATGAGAATTGGATACTTCTCGATTCTAGCATTCGAATACTCCCATCACTATCTGCTACCTGTTGCATAGAATGAATAGCAAATCAAATAAGTTAAAAATTAATTTTTACATAATAATTTGAATTCTTTTAAACCGGTTTTCTTAATTTATAAACCGGTTTTCAAATGCGACAAATTTATTTTAAAAACCGGTTTTTTGAAAACCCCAACAAAGTAATTGTTAAATTGTTATAATGGTACTGATTACTGAACCTTCATGGCGTGAGTCCTACACGCACTTGTCCATCTTTTCACTGATTTAAACCATAGCATACAAAAATATAACTAATTATGTACATTTTTGTTTTTTACAGGCTGTTCAAAAGTGAAGATAGCGTTCTGGTTTCGAACAACAGCTTAACATGTATTACTATCGGACAATAAAATTGTGGAAAATCTAGAAAAACCTACAGTGATATTTCAATGCTTAAGAAGATGGCGACTCAAATTTTAGTAAAATTGAAGAATTTGATAAAATCGCAAGATTTCTTACGAATTTTTATAAGTGTTTTCTAAAATTGTTTACCCAATCTCTACTTGCGTTAAAATTACCATTCCCATAACATTGCGAAAACAAATGTTTTGCTTTTTGCATACGAAATTATGTTCAATGTTGGAATTTTTTTCATTGAATTCCTGCAGTTCTGCTGGCTTGAAGATCTCCGTTTTGATTTTTGACGATTAAATGGAAAAATATTCCAGTGTTTTCGAAGCCTTTTTTAAAATCGCCTTTTCCAAGCGTTTGGCCTTATGTTGTCTTTGCCAGGAAACCAGCATTTCGTCCGTGGTGTGTAGTCAAGTGGTTGGAGAATGTTAGTAGTATGCGGTGGAAGGTTCAACAGTGTAATGTCTTCATCGCGAGTCAACTTATTAAGCTTGATGGTCAGGCGGAATTTGTGACCATCAAATAGAACCAAAAGTGGTCGTTCGTTTTAGCAATGTTTCAGAAATCTAGTTCTGAACCAAATATAGAAGACTTCTGAGGTCATCCATCCTCTTGGTATAATGATATATCCCGTGTCGGGATATGCATCTGCTGGCATCGATGAATCCCATAGGTATTTTGTTTTATATAGGATAAAAGGTGGTAATTTATCGCCATTGGCAGAAATACAAAAGAAGACTGATGTATTTGTTCTGCTTTTTCCCCGTGTTGTCTGGAAAGCAGTTTAGTTTTTTGTTGCCACAACCGTAGTATTTTGCGAATCATGACATATCGAAGTCTCTTTCAATGAATGGATGAATTGTAAATTATAGACGCTCGATAACAGAGGTCTTTAGCCTCTGAAAAGAAAAAATGTAAACAAAACAAAAGCAAAAACAATAGAACAAATGCAAAATCAAAATTTGGTACACAACAAAATAAAACCATTATAAGTACAAATAAAATGTGTCTTATAATATTATATAATAATGTAGCAAGGTATAAAACAGCTATAAAGGCTGCAAAGGGGCCTAAATGTATATAAAAAAATAAAATTAAATAAACCGGTCAAGTCCGGTTTGCTTTAAAAATTGAAACAGCAGATCGACGTTGTTAAGATCATTTCCTAAAATAACCGACAGATCACCTGACAATCCGATCTGCTGTCGTGCGTGACTAAACTGGATGGATGGATTGTGGATTATAGACGCTCGACAACAGAGGTCATTAGCGTCTGAAAAAGAAAAGAAAATAAACAAAAGAAAAGCAAAAATAATAAAACCAAAGCAAAATTAAAATTTGACACAAAAAAATATAAAATTATATGTACAATTAAAATGTGTCATAATATAATGTAGTGAGATAAAGAAAAAACCATAAAAGCTGTAAAGGGGCCTAAATGAAGACAAATAAATAAAATCAAATAAATCGGTCAAGACCGGTTTCTTTTAAAAATCGAAAAAGCAGATCGACATTGTCAGGATCATTTCCTAAAACAACCGACAGATCACCTGACAATCCGATCTGCTGTCGTGCGTCAGTAAACTGGACACACTCAATTAAAATATGCGAAACGGTAACACGAGTGTCACACGTCTCACAGAGCGGAGGTTCCATTAAAAAACCATGACTTAATCTACAGTGACCGATGCGTAGCCGTGTAAGAACCACTTCCTCCCACCTGGAGGAACGGCAAGATGTGAACCATGGGTCAACTACAGATTTTATAGCTTTTAACTTGTTTTCTTCGACAGCACTTCATTTATCTTTCTAGAGCTGCTAGACGGCCGAAATCACTACATTCTTAAGGTCGCCACCAATAACGCAAAACACGTTCTGACCGTTATTTGCAGCGTCCTTAGCTGCAGTGTCAGCTAATTCATTGCCAGCGATTCCCACATGGCTAGGAATCCAACAAAACAGGACGGTGGTTCCACCTCTTTTAACCTTTTTACTGTTATATAGTTCAAATAAAATCGCTTTTGCTGTCTTACCTAATCTGAAATTGTTCTGCTTACCTTAGTATTGGTCGAAAAGTTGAGAGGCGGTACATTATAATAATTTTTAATTAACTAAGTTAAACTTTTTATTTAAATTGAATTAATTTCGAAAAATAACAATTTATTTATTTTAATACAAATTATGAAAAAATTAGAAATTTTTTAATTCATGGTAATTTTTAAAGCACATTGGTATCGCACATTCCTTGCACATATAACGTGTTTCTCTTCTTTTTTTAACGTTTATAACCGTATTTTTGCACACATAACAAGCTCTTGTGGAACTTTTCTTACTTGTGGCGGGAACTGTAACTGGGAAGTGCCTTAGCTGTAAGCCTTAGTGGATTGTAGTTTGAAAATCTCACCATTTTATAGTTTTGATTTTCATCAGAAGAATATTTTTCGATTAATTGTCGAATAACCGCTAACTGAAATTCTGCCAGTGTTACTTGGTAACCTTTTTTAACTAAAAACAAAGCGTGTGCATTTAATAGCGCCATGTCTATATGAGTTGATTAATATCAAACGCCATTATGTCCTTGATAAGTGAAACGGAGATAATGAAGCATTTTCATTTTTTCGTATCATCGATCGTATTACCTAAGTCTTAAGATTTATTTTACCTTAATAGCTGATTTTTTATCCCTGACAACATTTGAATATAACGTGTTGATAGAAAATCCGTTAAAACCGCTGAAATTGGTGTGGACTTATTAAGTTTTGAACATCATCAGTGGACTTACCGGATTTTGAAAAAAATATATAGCCGGACTTACCTGATTTTGATCATAACTGTCAATGACTGACATACAGGATCGAACTCAGGGAAACAAAAAATGAGGTGGCCCCTTTTATTCTTATTTTTGAACGTCCACCATATATTATATTAAATAAAAACAATAATAAGTTAGGGTGAGTTGGGGTAACTGGGCCATGATTTTACATAGTCGTCCCAAGATGACTCCACTTTTTTTACTCTACAACCCCTTAATTTTTATACTATTTTAACAAAATACATTTTATTTTGCTCTCTGGTATCTTGTTCCAATTTTCTGACATAGGTACCATAAAAAATAAATAAATAAATATTTTTTTATTGCACGGAGGTCTCAGTTGCCTCATGAATTTGGGGCTACTGGATCACCCCCATCTTTTTCCTATATCTGTATCTCAGAACGAGACTAGGTTAAGTCCAAAAAGATTATTTTACGGTAGTTTGAAGTTTTAAATAACGTAAATTTGGCTACTGCAATGACAATATTTGTCACAATTTTTGGAAACTTTACATGTGTTTATCTTTTGTGATTAAAAAAAGACAGTAAAGTGAAATTTTGATCTATCGCTAGTTTTTTTCGACTTTTGTGACTTAATCTAGTTTGGCTTACGCAAAAAAATATATTTCGGGACTTAGTGTACATGACAAGTCTTATCTCATGGACATATCGTCGGTGATATGGCGATACCTCCTATATGCAAAATGTCAAATTTTCAGGTGAAACAAAAAACCACTTTATGGCAGTAGTACTTGTATTAATGTTGTAATTATGATTTGGTTGTTTTAATAAGGAATAATACATTATTTCAATAAGTCTCAGTTATATTTTTACATTTATTAATAAATTAGGGCAGATAGAAGATATTTATTTAAAACATTTGGTAGTTAGGAGAAATTTAAATCATATAAATTATAGACATTGAATGATTTATTAAAGTGCAAAAATAGCCATTTTCACAAAATATGAATCTTACATACTTAATATAAATTAAAAACTTTTAAACATTTATTAAAGAACAAAAAATTATTTTCACAAAATATGATGTAATCTTACATAATATTCTAAATTTTAAACTTTGGATTGATTAAGGTACAAAAAGTAACGAGATATTTTCACAAAAAAAATCTTATTAGTTTTCATTGTAAGAAAGAGAATCATAGTAAGCGTGGCAGTCCTTGGGGATCACACCTTTTAATTCCTGTAAATGACACCATTTTTTTTTCGTTATTTTGAGAAGTGCTTTGTGTAACCTTGGGAAAGTATTAATTGGTGCTTTAGGATTAGTCCTTATTGGAAGCTCAAACCAGTCGGAAGTGATATTAGTTTTTACTCGCAAATCTCCATTGTGGTCGTATTTTATCGCCTTTATATTAGTAACAGTTGGGTCAAATTTTTTCTTGCCCGGTCTTATAGACTTATACCGCTGATTTTCTGGTATGGAAAAATCTAAGAAGAAGTCGTACTCTAATTTAATAGTTTCGTAGGGTTCTGGATTTTGTCGTGCTTCTTCTGTTGCCCGTAGGTAATCGCTAGGTAAATGAATTTTTCTGTTTTTTAATTTTCGTTCGATGCAGCTGTGTACTGAGTCTACTTCCATCTAAGTATGGCCACGCTCCAAAAACTTCTGAATAATTGTAATTCCATTGAAAAATTTAGGAGTGCGTTGGCCATCAGAGCATTACGATTCTGAAACGTACAACCATCGCTATAAATCACAACTGGAAGATGTTTAGGCAAACAATGTCTTGAAAGGTAGTCTAGAATGCAGTTTACAAATGTAGATGCGCTTAAATCTGCGTCCATTTCTGTAAACCAGTAGCATGTTGCATGGCGAGTTGTATTGTTATATACCGTAAAATTATGGCACGACATGGCGTCATAATTTGGAAGTGGGGAATTATTTTTGTATTACGTTCAATAACAGAATGAATTGAGTCTGCTTCAAGATGCGTATGTGGTATGGCCTCTTGAGAGTTATTTATGATTAATAACCTGAAGAGAAGGTTTTGTGTGTAATGCCCAAAAGTAACACATTATCATTAATATGTTTCTATTCTGACTAGGACAGTTGTCTGACTTACTTTGTCGGAAACATTATTTTCCAACCATTTAATTAAGCACGACGACACTTAGTTTCCTCCTCTTCCTGACACACTCTCATCCCACATCATACAAAAACTATTTTCTGTTGTGGAATCATGTTTGGTCAAATCGAACGTCCACAATTTCAAAGAATAACAAGCCGTGAGGTGGGTCGTTTATTAGGACTAAAGTGCGACCCTTGAGGTCCACACGACGAACTTCCCAGTTTGATAAATATTTAATAATAATAATTAAATTAGATATTACACAGAAAAGTAATCATTTTAATCATTAAAACATCAATAATTAAAAAAAAAAAAAAAAAACGGCTGAACCGATTTTTATAAAATTTATGTCGGATCAAAATGACGTTAACACGCCTCGATTGACACCCTTACGAAGTCGATATAATTTTTTATTCGCGAGATATTGTGTAAAATCTACTTTTTTGGAGGTTATTTGGTTAAGAAAAAAGAACGGCTGAACCGATTTTAAAAAAATTCCTTCCAGATCATATTTACGTTAATACGCGTCGATTGGCACCCCAACGTAGTCGATATCATTTTTCGTTCTCGAGATTTCGTCTTAGAAAGAAATTGACACATACATACGTACGTACGTACGTACATACGTACACACACACACACACACACAGACATCTTTCTAAAAGTAGTGTAAAAATAGTGTAGTGACCTTGAAACATAAAAATTTTTTTTCCTTTTTGATTTCGATTTTTGGACCCATTACAATAACTTCCAATGGGAAGTTAAAAACTTTGGGAATTTTGTAAATCAGGGGGGGACAAACATTTTTGTAGGTCAATCATTATAACCTTTTCTTCTGAGATAGAAAGGCTTATAAGAATCATTCAACGCTGGTGAAATTAAGTCTTCATATTTTGGTCCTGATATAGGAATTTTCTCTCTGTACAGAGGCTGAAAGTTGAGAATTCTAAATTCTCCATCAAAACTTTCTTTGAATTCCATCAGAAACGGCTGCGCTTTGTTAAAACGCAACCAACACATTTTTTGCCAGTTCACTGAGGCTCCATTCTCGTCTATTTTTCTGACTGACATGTTCTGGTCGACGAATTTTTTATAGTCGTGAATTTCATCAATTCCTACATCGTGAACTACGTAGGGCTTGTCCCCTTTTCGCCTTGCATTTCGTGCTATATTTTTCCCGTCTTCTGGCCATAGCGTTTTGCCAACTCTTTTAAATTCTCTGCTGATGGTAGAGTGCATAGAGTCGCACTCCATTTCACTATGGCCAACAACTAAAAATTTTAAATTGATAGATTCAATGTTTTCAATTTCTAGGACCGATGTCATACACATTGCTGCCATATACTTATTCAGATTTTGACCACCACATCGATCACTAAAAAAGGTCACTTGTTTTGTGGTCACTGGTAATGATTTTAAATACTTACTAACGCAGCTACTACTCTCACAACTACCTCTTTTACCTTGCACCTCCGACCACATAAAACAGTCTCCCTGCTTACTCACAACATTGTATATTGTAAAATTATAGGTTGCAAGCCTACGTTTGTAAAACAGTGCATTGTTCGTAGGATCTGTTGGAACAAGTAGTACTTGCTGCAGATCAAAGTTAGCGCAAACAAATTGCCCGTTGGACTCTTCAGCATTGACTTTATCTTCCCTTTTTTCAGCCCTTGCCAATTCCTTCGCTTCAAGATGTCATTTATGGTTTTTGAATATGGAGTTATAGGTTTTTCTGGCAGTAAAAACATAATAAAAATAAAAATATAAACACAATTCAAGTTCATAATAATACTTTATTATTAATACCGTTTTACAATCAATTACCTCAATTGATTGTAAAACGGGTGATTTTTACCATTGTGTTTTTTAAACTCATAAGGTGGTCATATTTCGTTTTTTTATATTGGTCGGAAGTAGAGCAGTGGCATGTCATTCAGATTTATTGGTGTTACATTATTTCTGGAGACTCGTCTACGAGTAGGCAGGGCAGTCCAATCATCTACATGACGTAACTTAAATTGAATTGTACCGTCAGAATTATACTTAAGTTGTCTTATTTCAGTAACATTATTTATTCCTGGCCTTATAGTATTGTAAAACTGTAACTGAGTAAAATCTTTAAAGAATGTGTGACACAAGTACTCTACATAGTATGGCGGATTCTTTCGGGCTTCTCCACATATTTTTACATAATCGGCGGGAACGTTTATTATCGATTTTTTTAGTTGTCTCTCTATGGTGGAGTGCATTGAATCGCACTCCATTTGTGTGTGCCCTCGCTCGAGGTATTTTTGGAGAATTGTACCATTTTTTAAAACTGCCAGATTAAGAAATGCGTTTGCCATTGTCACATTCTGGTTCTGGCTAGTACAGCCATCACTATACAGGATGTAGTTTGGTTTCTGATCTTTATCAATTTCTTGAGATAAAAAATTAACCACAATAGATGCATAGACACTTGCCACTAAACCTCCTTCGAATTCGTTCCATAAAAAGCAAAATCCATCCTTGGTTTTTAAGTCAAATAGAGTAAAGTTATGAACTGCTAACTTTGTTTTATAATAGAGTGCTGATACATTGGACTTTGGGGATAGTAAAACGGCCTGCATGTCCATAGTGCATACTTTATAATCATCACTTGAAATCTTATCCTGGTCTTTTTCGGCTCTTGCTTCTTGTTTTTTCATTTGATGGAGACTGTACACCTCAATTTCCACATTTTTTGTGCGATGAGATACACACAGATCACATTCGTCTTTTTTGGTCAAAAACAAATTCAAATTGACATCAGAAAACATCTGATGGAAGACAGCAATAGACAACGGACGATCATTTGGGTGGTTTGTTGAAGACCAGGTTTTGTAAAGCTCATACAATTCACGTTTCGATTTCCATATAGGTTCCAAATACAACTTATTACTTGTACTTCTACAGTAATGACTTTCCATTTTTGGCATAGAGTCGAAGAAATCCTTCAAATATCTTCTTCTCGTTGGAAGTGCTTCAGTTTCAGTAAGGGTTTGCTCAGTCTCGTTTTCAGTCATCAGCTCGGCTCACTCTGTGTATCACGTTGTTTTTTTTTTTTCACAAGTAAGCCAGTGGGTAATTGTCCATGGTTTTATTGACAATGTATTTGCAAACATACTTTTGCACACCCTTACTTTTAAGCCATCTACTTTTTGAAGATGAAAAATATAAGTGCAAGTCCTCCTGCTTTGTCTTTCTTTTCTGTTCCTACTTCTCTTAACTGCCGTTTTTTCTACAAGAGTTGTTACAAATACATGTTTCACATTCCAAGACATATTCCAGAACTTTTAAAAAATTAAATTTCTGTCTGCTTCAGTCAACATAAAGCATTGCAGTTGTGTGATCTTTTTATTCATTGGACACTTACATTTCTTCTTCATAACTTTGGGTGGTTTTGGAATGTCGGACTTCCACGCACCCTCAATTTTTCTTCTTCCCAAATAATCCAAACCACTCTCCCGTTTCTTTATGTTTCTTTCTCTAGTCCAGTTTTCCGGTTTCCGCTTGTTTCCATCTTCGTTAGTTGCGTTATCTGCAACTTCCAATCGATGATGATGCTGAATGTCTGCTTCTTCGTCAGTTTCCGAAGCAGTTCCATTATACTGTTCAGTTATCCAATTCGAATCATCACCATCGGACTCAGCGACGTCTTCATTTCTGTCCTCATACGTTTCCTCTGCCTTGAATGTCATCTTCATTATTATGCGTATTATCTTCATTTCTGCCATGTATTTCTTCGTCTCGGTTGTTGGTTATTACAGACAACATTGGATCCTCTTCAAATATGATTTCCAAATCTTCTATCATAATAGGTACTTCAGAACTTTGTATTGTCGTTGGAATAGCACTATTGGTAATACTAACCATCTCCGAGGGCTGATTCATGGAAATATCAGTATGATCATTTTCATCAATTTTAGTGATTCGTGCCTCTAAAGCTAATTGTAAAATTTTAGCGCTTCTTGTAGTCATTCTGAAATTCAAGAAAAGTTGTATTTAACATCAACCATCACTTCCATCACCGTAAACTGATTTTTTTTGTAAATAAATTTTATCAAAACCCTTACTTGTTAGCTGAGTTTCTTAATTTTATATCAGGAAAATCACATAAAAGCCAACAAAAATGAAATTGACCCACATATCAAATCATATAAGTCCCGACAAACTTTTAATGCGTTTCAATTAATAATATGAGAACACCCCGCACAAACTAATGTAAAAATATGTAACAAAAACGTACCTAAAGCAGTAGCAACGATTTTTACGTAAATTAGGAACGTTTTCACAAAATAAGTCGGCAAGAAAACAAGCATGGCCTAACCTAACATATAAATATTGTGGAGTTATGTGATTTTCAGTTTGTTATGAAGGATCAAGGACTTGTGTGAAATTATCAATTGACATTAAACCAGAAATAAGAATTATTTGGAGTTAGGTGTATTTCCCAGACTGTAGGTTATTGTTTCCTGCAACAGATGGCACTAAAATGTCATTTTAACCCAAAAGTGGACTTATGTGATTTACTAACTAAGCCGACGATATACTTTAACAACTGCATAGTCATCGTTGTGGAGATCATCATTTTGCTTTTCTTCTGGCTCGGAGAGATCCATGCTATTTACACTCTCTCTAATGGAAAAATTGCTCTCCTCGTCTTCACTTGAACACAAGTTCAAGTGAAGACGAGGAGAGCAACTTTTTTCGCGTTTCTTTAAATCTGCTAATCGCTTCTTTTCTTCCCTTTCTAGTTTCTTTTGCTCCTTAATTCTATTCTTTGCCTCATTTTTTTTCTTCTTGCTTTTTTTTCTCTAGGTATTCTTTTGTTGCAATTAACTCACAGTTTGTGACGAGTCTCTTCCTTTTTTTTCTCCACTGGCTGACTGACATCCTTTTTAAACATTTCGAGAAGGAGATCCCCGAAGCTTCTTTTTTCTGGACGCTCACTTGATTTGGAAGTGGAGAGCGTGTTGAAGGTACATTCTTGTGAAACTTTTTAAGAATCCTCCTGAGTTTGCTGAACATTTTGCGAAGTACTAGCGGGCATTTCTTCTACGTTTGGAATATACTGAGAGTTGGAAATCTTTTGCAAGGGGGAAGCCATTTTTGAAGTAGATGCTTCTGATGGGGACTGGGAAGGCAGGGTAGCTTGGTATCTTCACAAATCATCGGGTTTAAAAGCATTAAGGGGAATTCTATCTTTATATAGACCACGTTTTTCTTCATCGTTAATTCCTGTAGATCGAAATCCACTCACAATATTTGCTGTGGGCATCCCTTTTACAACTAAGGATAAAATTCGTACAAATTCAGCTTTTGGAATCTTTTCCTTGGATTTTGTCGCTGCCACTTGCAAAGTTCTTTATCCCACGATGACTTCATACCTCGGAAAACTGCAACATCTAGAGGTTGTAAGAGTTGTGTGGTGTGGGGCGGCAGTTTTAAAATTACCACTTGATTTTCTTGGGCCAGACGAATTAATTTAGTTGAGATATGAGTGACGTGACCATCGTAAATCAACAGCACTGGTCTCTGTGGCCCAATATTTGTTAAAAATATGTTTTTAAACCAATTAAAAAACAACTTGGTTTCCATCCAACCGCGGTCACTGGCAGCGGCTTTTGTCATATCTGTCTCGCCTATCCAGCTTTCCATGACATATTTCCCTTTAAATACGCATACAAGCGTTAAAGTTTTTCCTGCTGCCGAACAACACATTAGTACAGTGGTATTTTCTCGACCAGAACCTGCAGTTTTCCTTTCACTTGAAACACCCTTTGCTCCAACTATTTTGGTCTTTGAAGGATCGTGACAAAAAGAAATTTCATCACAGTTATATATTTGGTCTGGCAGTTCTGTTAGATTTAGCTGCTTTATAACACTAGTAAGTCTCACCCAAGGATTGGCTTGATCATAACGCACGTATTCAATGCTCCGTGGTTTCTTTAAAGACAAATTATGCCTCATCCTAAATTTGGTGAACCAATCTTGCCCTGATCTGTCATTTTTAAATCTGGTTTGAAGTTGGTTTTGCGCAATGAAGCGTTCAACAAGATCCATAACTTCCTGTCTGGAAAGCCCAAAACCATCTCTCTGATGCATTCTACTAGTACCAGTTCTTCTTGTTCGGTAAGGTAAGACTTAACACCTCCACCCTGTTTCCTCTTTCCTCTGGTTTCATTAATATAGTGTTTGAGGGTGGTACGAGGATTGCTGTGCGCTATAACTGCCCCTCGTATGGATTTGTTACCATTCTTGACATCATCGATTGCCTGTTGCAGATCTTAATTACTGTATCGATAACCAACGCTTTTCTCGGTCTTCCTTTTATATGTACGCACCATGATTTCTGAAAAAAAAACAATATTTCTATAAATTAAATATATTTTCGGGGCATCTGGGTACATAAGGGGTAACTGGGCCATAGACTATCCCACTTACCCCTTGCCACGGACCCAGTAAAAAAGATTAAAAACAATTAGGGGCGGTCCTGGAGTGGCCCATAAAGTGCACCTCATCCTAAAAGGATTTTTGTGCTTCCCCATTAGCTGGTTCTAGTCCTGGATCTTCTTATGAGCTCCAGAAGATTGAGCACTAGATTATCCTGTGGAATAATTCCGTCCTCATCTATATATCCAAAGATGTCCTTCTGTATAGTGCTTCACATTCGAACACGATATGGGTGGCTGTTTCATCCTCCATTTCGCAGAATCTACATAGTGTTGATTCCTGTCGTATCCCAATCACATGTAAATGTTTTCTTGGAGAAGCGTGACCTGTCAAAAGCCCAATCACCTTTCTAAGTGTTGGCCTTTTGAGCCCTAGAGATATGGACTGGTTCGATGGCCAGCCCTTCCACTCCAGGAACTAAATCTAGTGCGTCGCCGGCTGAAGTGCCCGCTCTACTGGTGCTTGGTGCCTCTAGACCTGTGTGGGCTGGTTGTGCCCTCAACTGATCTTGAGTTACGACCTCTGGAAGAGTGTGAGCTGATGTGCCCTCAATGAATGAATGAATTGTGAATTATAGACGCTCGACAACAGAGGTCATTAGCGTCTGTAAAGATACAAAGTGTAAACAAAACAAAAGTAAAAACAATAAAATAAAAGCAAAATCAAAAATTGGCACACAACAAAATAAAATCGTTATAAGTACAAATAAAATGTGTCATATAATATACAGAAAATATAAAGAAAAAACCATAAAGGCTGTAAATGGGCCTAAATGTATATAAATAAATAAAATTAAATTAACCGGTCAAGACCGGTTTCTTTTAAAAACCGAAACAGCAGATCGACATTGTCAGGATCATTTCCTAAAACAATCGATAGATCACCTGACAATCCGATCTGCTGTCGTGTGTCCCTAAACTGGACACACTCCATTAAAATGTGCGAGACGGTAACACGAGTGTCACACGTCTCACAAAGGGGCGGGTCTATACGAGTCATTAAAAAGCAATGGGTTAGTCTACAGTGACCGATGCGTAGCCGTGTAAGAACCACTTCCTCCCACCTGGAGGAACGGCAAGATGTGAGCCATGGATCAACTGTAGATTTTGTAGCTCTTAACTTGTTTTCTTCGACAGCACTCCATTCATATTTCCAGAGCTGCTGGACGGCCGAAATCAGTACATTTTTGAGGTCGTCACCGATAGCGCAAAACACGCTCTGACCGTTATTTGCAGCGTCTCTAGCTGCAGTGTCAGTTAATTCATTGCCAGCGATTCCCATGTGGCCGGGAACCCAGCAAAACCGGACAGTGGTTCCACCTCTTTTCAAAGAGTACAATTTGTCCTGAATTAAACAAATAAGAGGGTAGCTGGCATAGGAACGCTGCAATGCCTGAAGAGCACTCAAAGAGTCGCTGCAAATAACATATTTGTGCGGACCGTGTACATGTCTCAAGGCCTGCAAAATTGCATATAACTCTGCAGTAAAAATACTGCACTCTTGAGACAACTTGTATCCAATACTGTCGTTATCGGTGACGAACGCGCAACCAACTCGGTCGAGAGACTTCGAGCCATCCGTATAAACGGAACGGTAGTCTCGATTCTGATCCAGCCACGCCAGGAAAAGCTGACGATAAAGCTCTGGCGTTGTCGTACTTCGTGGATGAATGGAAAGTGACATGTCGATGACGGGCTCAGGAATTAACCACGGAGGCACGGAATTACGGCCGACTTTAAGAGTTCTAGGAAGCGCCAACGGAAGTCCATCTAGAAGAAGGGTCAACCTGATACCGAGAGGACGTGTTGCATTTCTTCTCCGTCTATACAGAGAAGAAAAACGAGGTTGAAATACGCAACTGTAAGTTGGGTGATCAGGTTGACTACGGAGCTTAGAGACGTAGGATAGTATATTGCGGCTATTGAGGCTCCCCGCATTCAGCGGCAATGCTAACAACAGGACTCGATCGAAACGCTCCGGTTGACAATCGGATTCCGGCGTGATGAACAGCGTTTAACGTCCTGATGTACGACTCACGCGCTGAGTCGTACATCGATGCTACCGTATCCAATTTTGACCGTACGACTGCACGATAAATTCGCAGCAAAACCGTACGGTCTGCACCCCACGTGGTACTGGATAAAATTTTTAAAATATTAAGGGAAGACGTCGACTTCCTCTTTAAAATATTAAAATGAGCCTTCCAATTTAACGACCGGTCAAAAGTGAGTCCTAAAAATCGGGCAGTATCTTGCACAGATATGAGCGTATTATAAAGATATAAGAATGGTCCCTGATAACAACTACGAATGCGGCAAAAGTGCACACACTGGGTTTTCCCAACGGAAAATTTAAACCCATTGTTAGTTGTCCAGTTCTGGATGCTATTAATGGCCAACTGCAGGTGACGTTGTGCAGTACGAATGTACTTTGACGAGCAGTAGATCGCTAAGTCGTCAACGTAGAGCAATGACTCTACAGACGATGGAATGCTGTCAATTATGTCATTAATAGTGATGGAAAATAAAGTGACACTAAGAACCGAACCCTGTGGAACGCCATTCTCCTGTACAAAGACACTAGACAATGTGTTGCCGATACGGACTTGGAAGTAGCGCTCGAATAAAAAATTATTTATAAAATTCCCAAGATGTCCTCTAATACCCCAATTATGTAGTGTTCGGAGTATTCCATACCGCCATGTAGTGTCGTAAGCCTTTTCAAGGTCAAAAAAGACCGCTACCAAGTGCTGCTTGTTAATAAAAGCGTCCTGTATTGCGGACTCCTACCTGACTAGATGATCCATTGTCGAACGGTGCTTACGAAAGCCACACTGGGCATTCGTGATCAATCGTCTGGATTCAAGGAAAAATTTAATGCAACTTGTTCTGCTTGATTTTTCTGAGCAGAAAAACGCTCAAGGTAGTTTGCGGAACTCGAGACTTTTGCGTAGCATGAACTCATGTGAACGGCTACTTCTTCAGGCGCCGTAATTATATTCCCCATTACCAATCCAGAAATATAATTAAAACTCTGTTTGCCAGAGATCCTCCTAATTTTCTCCCATACTTCGCGGGCGCGAGTAGAACTTCTTACAGTGGAAACGAACTCACTCCATGACTGCTTCTTACTCTCTGCTATGATACGTCTGGCAATAGAACGCTTTTGCATGAAAAAGAGCCGATTTTCATCCGTCATATTATTTTTGAAGCGACGTAGAGCTTTACGACGTTCACGGATGGCATCTAGGGATGGGCAAATGAAAAAAATATATCGATATATATCGTATCGATATTTTCAAACACTATCGATTTATGCAGAGTAAAAAATATCGATATATCGATATTTTTATTTCAATGCACGATTACCCAAAAAATTGTCAAATTATTCGAATGTTAAAAAAATTAACACACATTTAGTTATTTTCAGTTTTATTATTTATTATTATTGTTTATTATTAAAATATATATTTGAATATTATTAATAAAATCAAGATTTTAGTAATGTGAAAAATTACAAATTTAAACAGCTGTTGGTAATCTAAATTTTATTCAAACCAATAATCATCTGGTATCGACATCAAAAGTACTCTTTTTTTAATGTGCTCTCCAGTTAACCTGCTTCTATTGTCTGGAACTGCCAAATTATCTCTTTGGATCGGGATAGATTTGCATTTAGGAATGCGAGTTGCTCCACTTTGTTTGATTTGAGGAGACATCTTTTTTCATTTATTATAAGCCATGTTTTGGAAAAAAGTCGCTCGCAGGGGACCGAAGTTGCTACAATGTTGCATTTGGTTCGGTACAGTTCTGACAAATGTGGATAAATTATTGTATGGTCTCTCCACCACTGTGATGGGCTATTATATTTCCCCTCAGAATCTTTGCGAGGCAGCATCTCATCGTCTAGATACATCTGCAATTCTCTTATGGCCCGCGCTTGAGCACTTCCTTGGGGCTTATTTTTTCTTAGTATGTCATCAAATTTCTCCCAAGCACTAACGTTTGCAGTAGTAGTGACATTAGTTGCTGTTTCTTGCACTGCATCACTTGTAGGCTCCGATGATTTGTTTTTGTTTATAAGACCAATTATTAAGGAGTGAGCATGTTTTTTTGTAATGTCAGCAGGGTTCAACAAGGATTTTCTGTGCTTGACTATCACTTGAAAGAAATGTTCAAATTCGGCCTCCAGGTTGAAATTCTGTAGCACTTCGCGAGCTTGCGCAAAATCATAATTTATCTGAGCAATTAAAATTGTGTATTTTTTCTTGCAGGATAAGATAGCTTCCAGTGCTGAAGAAATTCACACCGCGGTTCTGTATTTCTCCGCAGCCATATTTGGCTGTCTTTTGCCTCCTGGGTTATTTCTAAAAAATATATTTAAATATTAATAAAATCATTCTGAAATTATTATAATATGCATTATTCTATAGTTCATTCGATTCTAAATGAATCCTGTAACACCTTTAGGCGTGGGAGTGGGTACTTTTGGTCGTTTAAAATTGCGTTAAAAGAAGCTACTCTCAATCTGTTTAATTACCATATATTTCATTTATTTTAGTACAATTAAATCACAGGCCAGCCAAATAAACAAAAGAAATCAAACCACTCACCAAATAAAGAACTCGCCTCTCTGTCTAAGGTTATATATATATTTGAACATACAGCTGCATATATTATTTATATTTAATTTTTGTCAAATTATACAATCTACAACAATCAATTTCATTTGAGAACTTTGTTTCTCCACCTTACTATTATATTTTTTCTTTTTTTTATATGGGTTTATATGGGATAAGGATCAAAAGGATTATCGCCCCAAACCAGTCTCTATATCTCCCCCTCCAACGACTGTCCGGCTCCTTCAATCAACAAAATTGTTCCCTGTTTTGTAATTACTCCTCCTTTAATTTTTCCTGTCAACTTTCACTTTTGCTTTTACCTTTTTATATCACTTTCTTAGTTCTTTTTAATTTATCACTTCTTTCACTTTATACTGTAGTTAATACTTAGTTAAATGTTAAACTTTACTCTTACTTCAAAACACCTTTTCATCGATTACATTAGTTTTTTGCTAAGTTTTATTTTACTTGCATATCATAAACAAAAAACGTCTTTCTTCAATGACGTGTCGTCATCTACTGCCTCATTTCGCATCCTTCACTTCCCACCATCTCACATCACTCATCCAAGCCGTTCTCACCTACTTACCCCCCTTGGTTAGGAAGATGGGACTGGTCCAAAAAAGGAAACTACCGCAAACCAGTGGTTCGCAAACAAACCGTGTTACAATCCGAATGAATTGCTACTAAATAATCGTGCTTTTACTCAAATACTACTTTACAAGTCTGCTATCTACTTCATTGGTTTTACTACTTGACGGCAGGCGTGTAAGAGAGATGAAAATGATAATATTGTTACAAAGTCTTATTCTTTTTGCTGAAAAGAAAATATTCTAATCTGAAGAAAAATTCATTTTGACCCATAAACAATTCTGCTTTAAACCAAGACCCTATGGTTTTGAGTTAAGCAAAATTATCTTGGCTCAAGAGTCAAGATGCGTGCCTAAAATATGAGCTTAAGATGCCGGTCGATGAAAATTTAACAACGCCATTTTTATTAATTAATCGGGTATTTTAAAAGAATATTATTATGGCAATAGATATAAAAAAGAAGTAGGTAATGTGCATGTAACATTTATATTTTTAACACATATTTTATTTGATATCTTACCTTCAAAAAATACGTTAAATAAGTGAATTAGTTTCCATATCTGTAAAAACACCTTTAGACACTAACTCCATCTTTAAGAGACAAAAGAATAGATTGTATAGTAGTAGGTTATTTGTGCCGCTTCTGAGGCGGCCATGTGGCCTCGTAGCACCACCCCCAGCCACCCCCACCCCCAGCAATCCCCGCCCCCAGCCACCCCCCATCAGATACCACCCCTAAAGTTTCCACCCCTCAGATACCCTCTTCTAGGCACCGCCCCCATCCGCCCCCACTAGCTACCGCCCCCAAGAAACCCCGTCCCCATCCACCCCCATCA
>CM077525.1:27426637-27485263 GCA_039654895.1 Mongoloraphidia duomilia | reverse complement strand
TTTTCCATAAACAAAAAAAAATGATCAATGAATTTAAAAAAAAAATAACTTAATTAATAAATTTAAAATATTTGCTTCCTGCCCCGATTAACCACTAATGCAACAAGCTTACCCGAATAATATATTAATTTCTCTTGTCCGATACCCACTAACAACTAATACATCTAATTTCCGGTAGTATGTGAATCCAGACACTTGGACTGAACAAATGGACATTTCTATTCCAAATTTCTTTATTTTCCGTATATCTAGTTTGCAATAATTTAGTTAGTGCTGATTTTCTCATTCTAAATGTCAAGCTTTGTTTTTTTTTTCTCTTTTCTTTATTGAAAGATTTGACATCTCGACATTGTCTCCGGTAGACTGGAGTTCGGTCTGTGATTTATTTAGTTTTGTTGGTGTTTGTTTACCCACCGTTTCCCTTAAGGTCCGGTGACGTACAATGCTTATCGATGGAGTCGAAACTTGATTCATTTCTCAGATTACTGGTTTTGAGAAGTAATGAGCTTCACTCAGTTTGAACCTCTATGGTTATTCATTGTACTTTAATTGCGCCATATGTATTTTTTTTTTTATTGTAAAACTGCGATTCATTTATCAGATTACTGGCTTTGCGAAGTAATGAGCTTCACTCAGTTTTGAACCTCTATGGTTATTCATTGTACTTTAATTGCGCCATATGTATTTTTTTTTTTATTGTAAAACTGCGATTCATTTATCAGATTACTGGCTTTGCGAAGTAATGAGCTTCACTCAGTTTTGAACCCCTATGGTTATTCTTTGTACTTAATTACACCATATATATTTTTGTATTTTATTTTTATTGTAAAACTACGTCCGTCCTTGGGTACCCGCCATAATATTAATTAGATTAATTTATTTGATCGTGAGTCAAAGTTGACTTCACGAACTTACCAGAGTATCTGTACTGGTTTATTTATGTACCTTTACGGGTGCTATATGTGTGATATAATATGTGAGATATATATGTATGAGTTGGTAGTTGAACTATTCGCTGTAGAATATTGTGAATATTGCGATGTTGTATAACGTTCGGTTAAATATTGTGATGATTTATGTGATATTGAATAATGTTCTGTAGAATATAGTGAATATTGCGATGTTGTATAACGTTCTGTGAAATATTGTGATCCTGATTTATGTGATATATTGAATAACGTTCTGTAGAATATTGTGAGGATGATGTCCTATGATATTGTAACTAAAGTACCGAGCCACTTTGGCAGTTTGTAATTTGTAAAGGTCCGAGTAACGTACCCCCCCCCTTTGGAGGTCGAATATAATGCTATATTAATATTTACATAGAAGTCGTTATTTCGTTTCCCTTCCCCCACATCGAGATCAAGGGTCGGCGATCTAATTTGGTTGTGCGGTGACCGATCCTGGCGCCCAACTAAAAAAGTTATATTTCCCTTTTCTTCGGTGGAGCATTTCACCGGTCAACACCACGTACAACCAGTGTGGAGAAGGTCGGAGGGGTAAATGTTTTTTTTTTGTGGTAAGTAGCCTTGATGCTGATGCCCACCCCTAACTACCGCTGAGCTCGGGTCAAACCCCTTTTGGCGCGAAAGTTCGTGGCAACATGATGGGGACACTTCGGTTTGTGTAGACATGTCACATGTCTGTGTTGACATGTCTACTTTGACGACTGGAACGGCAGCTATGGTTGCAAAAGATCGTGTGAAAGATGGGACAGATTCTCGGTATTTGCGTTTGGCCTCTGCAAAAGAAATTTTTTCTGTTGTTCTAATTTCCTGGATCTTGAACTCCACCTTGTATTGTGGACATTCTCTAGATCTTGCAGAATGACTTCCGTCGCAATTAACGCAATGCGACACCTTTTTGCACGGAATATCCTCGTGCAAAGGTTGGCCGCAATTATCACAGAGACTGGGAAAGCTACAGTTGTTCTGTGAGTGCCCAAACTTTTGACATTTATAGCAGCGCAGGGGAGATGGTATATATTGTCGTACTTTTAAGAAATAAAATGCTGCTTGAATTGATGAAGGAGGCTGTGGTGTACAGAACGTTAGAATATGGGACGGTGTAGGTACTAGTTGACCGTCTCTACGAGCGTGGATTCTGTAAACGTCTGTAACACCCTGATCTTTGAGCTCTTCTTTTATTGTTTCGACAGTGCAATTTAGAAGATCAAAACAATAAATTATGCCTTTCGAGAAATTAAGCTGCTTGTGTACTTCAACTTTCACGTGTACGTCGGTAGTCATGTCCATCCCTTTGATGCTAGTCGATGCCAAAATCTTGTCAGCTTGCTGCTGTGAAGACGTTTCGATAAGCAAGCAACCATCGCGCAATTTTTTCACACATTTCAATGTACCGTACAGTCCCGTAAGATGTTTAGAAATATAAAAAGGATTATCGCTATTGAAAGTGCCGTTGTCCTTACGCATCAACAAAAACCTGTTACAAGGAGTTATGCTCCTTGACTCGTTGCCAAATAGTAAATTTAAATTATCATCATTACGCCCTCTCTTAGAGGGAGGGCTGGAAAGAGGAGGGAAGTTATTCATAATATATATGTAAGATTCGTCAATTGTGCTCCCCGCCCACCACGGAGCCCAACAAGGGGACGATGACCGCAAACCGGTACAGAGCGCCAGGGCTACACAATGATATAGTCAGCTCCAAAGACGGCGCCACTCCATCAAAAGACACTGACTCACCCCGCCGGAATACTAAATAAACACGACGTTAGCCGATTGACTAGACTGGGTTAGGTCTAGCCGCCCGTTTACAGCGAAGCGGAGGCCAAAGCAGTGTGTTGGTGCACCCAGGTGAACCTCAACTGCCAGGATCCTCTTTTCCGCCTTACGGGTCACCGCGCACGGCAAACACGCAGGTGTACTATTAGGGACTACTACAAACAAAGGACAGCAACAAAAGTGTACCCATAACGGAGGGACAAGACCGCTAACAACAACAAAAAGAAGAGAGAACCGAAGAAGAAAAAAGTTGCGACTGTCCTTCCTTCATAATGGTCCCTAAATGAATCACCCAGCCGGATACACAACCGACTGGTGCGGGCTGGGCACCTGGGAACGCCAATTCCCAAGAACATTGGAATGCAATTGCGATAACTCAACAACGACATTCGAATGTTCCCCCTGGGGGATGGACATTCTCTAGATCTTGCAGAGTGGGTTCCGTCGCAATTAACGCAGTGAGTTACCCTTTTGCACGGAATATCCTCATGCAAAGGTTAGCCGCAATTGTCACAGAGACTGGGAAAGCTACAGTTATTCTGTGAATGTCCAAATTTTTGACATTTGTAACAGCGCAAGGGAGATGGTATATATTGACGTACTTTCAAAGAATAGAATGCTGCTTTAATTGATGGCGGAGGCTGCGGTGTACAGAACGTAAGAATATGAGACGGTGTAGGTACTAATTGACCGTCTTTACGTGTGTGAATCCTATATACGTCTGTAACACCTTGATCTTTGAGTTCCTCTTTAATTGTTTCAACTGTACAATTAAGAAGATCGAAACAATAAATAATGCCCTTAGAGAAATTAAGCTGCTTATGTAGTTCTACTTTTACTGGTACGTCTGTGCACATATCCACACCTTTTATATTTTTACATGCCATTACCTTTTCAGCTTGATGCTGCGAAGATGTTTCTATTAATAAAGATCCATCACGCAACTTTTTAACACTTGGAAAAGTTCCAAACAAGCCATCAAGATGTTTATTAATGTAGAAAGGACTGTCACCGTTGAAATTGTCAGATATTTTATTCATGATCAAATATTTGTTAAATGGAGTAACACTTGCCGAGTCATTGCCAAATATTAAATTGAAATTTTCATCTTTACGCCCTCTCTTAGAGGGAGGGCTGGTTAATGAAGGGAAATTATTCATAATAGTTGTTATGAAGTTCATCACCCGTGCTCCCCACCCACCACGGAGCCCAACAAGGGGACGATGACCGCAAACCGGTACAGAGCGCCAGGGCTACACTGTGATATAGTCAGCTCCAAAGACGGCGCCACTCCATCCAAAGACACTGGCTCACCCCGCCGGGATACTAGATACCCACGACGTTAGCCGATTGACTAGACTGGGTTAAGTCTAGCCGCCCGTTTACAGCGAAGCGGAGGCCAAAGCAGTGTGTTGGTGCACCCAGGCGAACCTCAACTGCCAGGATCCTCTTTTCCGCCTTACGGGTCACCGCGCACGGCAAACACGCAGGTGTACTATTAGGGACTACTACAAACAAAGGACAGCAACAAAAGTGTACCCATAACGGAGGGACAAGACCGCTAACAACAACAAACAAGTGTTTGCACGGCAAACACTCGCGAGAGAAGTTTCGCTTCTCAGGAAGCTGCGCTTCATCTTAAAAAGCCTTCGGCTTTTTCTGAATGAGTATTTGGAAACATGCTTTGTGCATAGAAATTAAAAAGTATAATTTTTGAATAGTGAGTACCCACTAGGATGGTGTTGGTTTTGAAACTGGGTACGCTAATCATAGCTGCTAAAAAGTTATGTATATTGCATTATATATTAGATTTTACAGTAATCGATGCAATTTCAAAACGGTGTGTCTACAGTGTGTTTTTTTCAAATTAATTGAATGAAAAGGGACCTAAACGGCCCTTATCTGAATACATCGAAGCGTCACTTATTCGGTCTTCTACACTCTACAGGTGTTTTATAAGTTGTACAAATGACCAATAAAAAGTACCTTTATTTTTCAAAATATGAAAAAATTCCATTAAGAAAAGTTGTTTAGAAAATTAGAATGCAATTTCCCAATAGGTTCTGGCTTGCAGCTGTACTTACCGATAAGTCGAGAAGCAACAAACGGTATGAGTGGAATTCAAATTGAACTTCAATTTCTACTGACTAACATTGCAAAACACGCATGATTTAGTAAATAGCTGCATCTCACGCATGGCGGCCGTACTTCAACACGCATTTCAACAGCGCAGGTCACGATTTAAGCCTACCGCCATCTGTTGGTCGCTTGAGCGTACCAACAGACGATAAACATTGAATTCTAGTTACTTTTTAGGGATTGTGAGTTTTAGCTATCTTTTAGGTTACAACCTTGTCAGCTATTGGAAGTGTCAAATACAATACAAACCACGGGCCCGATACAAACTTATAAATCAAGGTTATTAGAATACAGGTTGCCTCATTACATCTGACCAATCAGCGTAAGCGCGGGAATGACGTCAGCTAGAATTTAGTTTAAATCAAGTACAAAAATTGTTGAAGATATGCTTATTTATATTAGGTGCTTCGTGCAGATTTTTTCTTAAAATTGGCAGGAGACAATAAACAGAGGATTAGATGTTAAAAAATAGGATAATTTTTATTTTTATTACAAAATTTACGTTTTAATATCTACAATATAAACAAACAAAAAATTAAATAATGCTCAAGAAATGGCAGATCTTGTTAATTACCTATTTTTTTAAATTTAAGAAACGAATAGAATTAACTAACAAATTGATAAATTATTTATTTTATCTTTTATATTCACAAAATATTAAAAATAACCACAAAACACCATAACACTTAACAGCTATCGCAAAATTGACAACTTATCATATTTTTTTCACTAACAGAAGAATCATGTTTCTATTAGGTATTGAAAAAACATATCACACTACCATGGTTACTGTGATTTTTATTTCCAAAAATTAGCAGCGTCCATGGTCTGATCTTTTCTATTGAAGTGAGCAAGCATGGTATATTCTGAGTGACGTCATCCCCCCACTACTTTCTATCGGAATGAGGCAACCTATACTCTACTAACCTTGCTTATAAATGGGGTTTGATCTCACATGGTATGGTATTTTACATATATAATATAATATCATTTTTAGCAATCTAAACATAATGTCATAACTAATAACTGTACATTTCATTTCTTTACAGATACATTCAAAATATTATGTAAATATTGTCATGTTATTTACATTAAAAGTATGCATATAAAATGTTGAAAACCTAAAGGTTAGGTTACTGATTCATTCAAATTATTATCGATTTTCCCCCAAAACTAAATCGAAACACTGATGCCTGAAAAGTAATAAACGTTTTTTCTATAATATGTAGCGATGACACATCTGTCCTGTGATGTCAACACGAAAGGTCAGTTTCGCCCGATAAAGGAACCATCGATCTTTCTCTAGCAAATATTGACTACAAATTACATCATCCATATTCTACAACATAATTGGTCCGAGTCATTCTAGTGGAAAAAACACTCAGACCATTACATTAATTTAAGTTCTTAATTTAGTTCATAAGATTAATTATTCTTAGCATAGTTTTAATTTTAGTTTATAAATATATAATATTTTATTAATTCTTTAATTATTAATTCGGAGCTTCTGCATTCCCGTTTCTTTTACTTTCATTCTTCCTTTCTTCTTTATCTATTTACTTATCTTTGATTAGTGGTCTTTAGACAATGTATTAATATTTTCTGTTTTTTATTAATTTACATTTTATATTTACGTATTCTTCCTTTAATCTTTTATATAACTCGGTATATGATAAGGTGCCAATGGAACACCCTTTGTCAATCAGTATCTGAATTATACTTCTTTTCTTGTCACCCTGTGGGTTCATTCTCCGACCAGGGATACCTTGTTCTTCATTATTTGTTCCGTTGTCCATATACGAATATTGCCAAGTTCGTTTGTTTTATTTCAACCGGTTAATGTTTTTTCATTCTTTTATCCGATGATTATTGTCACGTTTTCCCTGGTTATATTTTTTTTAAATCACAGGACAGATGTGTCGTTGCTACATATTATAGAAAAAACGTTTATTACTTTTCAGGCATCAATGTTTGAAAAGTAATAAACGTTTTTTCTATAATATGTAGCGATGACACATCTGTCCTGTGATGTCAACACGAAAGATCAGTTTCACCCGATAAAGAACCATCGATCTTTCTCTAGCAAATATTGACGACTACAAAATGAACCGTCACAAGGTATTAAATAATATAATATATAGCAAAGATAGGCCTGTTTCGTGACAACCTGTACAAAGCAATAAATATTCTATTCTGTATGTCCGGGCTCTGAGTTATCGTCGTAATTCTCCGAGTTACTGTCAAGCGTGCCAAAATTCGGCTGTCGCGGTGACTGCTCTCACCTGAAGAAACGGAGGATCGTGCGAGGATTTTTTTGAATATCCGGAATAAACGTCGACAACATTTTTTGAAAAGATTGAGAATTTTATAAATAGATAACTTTTTAATTTTTACTAAAATTTATTAAATTAATACAAATAGGTAAAAAATAAATTATTATTCTATAATACAATTTACAAAATAATCTTATTCGTTCTCATACAAACATTAAAAGAATCCAAAAGTGCGATTTGCACCCAGACAAAAGCCAGCCCGGTCAGCTGGTTACTATAATATTGTATTTTCATCGGAACAGTTAGCTTATATAACATTTTCCGCTAAGATACAGTTTTCAAGTATTTTCTGCAGCTCTGTTACCAATTATAAAAATGTAAAGTATATGAAATTCTAAATCTATTTGCACACTAAATAACTGACTTTCAGTTTGCATGTGTGCATCTGGTAAATAATAAATACAAATTTATGACGGATCTATTTCTTTAAAATAAAAAATTACAGTTACGAATACAAAGCATGAATGAAACTTCCACCATTAGTACAGGCTGCAGATTCATAATGTAACCCTACCATATCGTGCCAAGCAACGATCTACGGTATCGACGTTTAGATCGGTCACAATTATTTTGAATAAGGAATCGTGTGTGAAAGAGTATCGGATTACCCATATTTTCGGATTCGAAACTCCGTTACATCTATGCTTCATTCAAAACCAATGTTAGTGAGTAGGATATATTTGTGTTCTTAAGCTCGGGGCCTCTCAGGAGTCTCTGCATAATGAACCATTCGCTTCATTTGAACATAACTGATTGGATCACCATAGCTCTCATATGAAGCCCTAAAAATATTAAATCAACATTTTTATTATTTATTAATAATTACTAAGGGAGATTAATAATTGTGGTTAGGCCGGCCGCACATTTCCTAATATCGGATCCGATTGTCGGATCCGGGTGTCTAACGCTCAAATATCTATAAGATTATATGACCATATCGCACACTTACGATTCGATATTGGATCGGACGTCCGACTTTCTTGAATTCTTTTTGTATTCAAAGGATGTATCCAACAGCATCGTTTTGTTATTTGTAAATGGTTTTAGAAAGCTTAACTAATAATTAATGCTTCATTTGACACCAATCAGTGAAACCACATAAATATTAATTAAAATAACTAATACCCATTAAATATGTATACTTATATAGTTTATACAAACCTTTCAAGTAGATTTTTATTTTTTTTAAATTTCATAATAATTGTGTTGGTTGGTACGTCATAATTTTGTAATCGTCTTAAAATACTGTCACCCAAGAAAAAATCCATGTTTGTTAATTGATCCATTATTATAAATAATTACTGTTTACTGTTTAAATTTAGAATGGAATTTTTACTGTATAGATGGCACGGTTCAGACCTCGTACGATTTTAAATGCTGTTAAAATAACCAAGGTGTTCCGTTAAAATATTAGGATATGCGAAGTCAGTAGTAGCGCGTTCGTCATAAAAAAAGTTTGGGAGGCAAGGTAATTTAACCTAAAAATTTCACATTTTTGATGTTATGACTTTTCGATTTTAGACTGACAGTTTAAAAGTTGTTTATTTAGGTTACGTGTAAATTAAAATCAGTATATGATTATTTTTAGTGTGATAAAATAATGACTATTCATTGAACGATAAATTATACCTATTACGTTGAAAATTATCTATTATTTCATTCATCTAATTTAACTGTCCACAAAGTTCAGTTCCTCATATTGATACATTCTTCGCAACTGAAAAAAATTGAATAACGATTGGTTTATTTTCTTTGGAAAAAATTACTGATAATTACGCTAAAAGGTATTTTTAACGTTTTTTTAACATCGGAAATTGTATGATTTACCATTCAAAGGCAATTTCTTACAGTTTAAAAAAAATTTCGAAACGATCGAAGCGGTATTTGACAAAATATTGCGCATAACGAAAAAATCTAGTTTCATGCAAGCCGATACAAATCAATTAAATATGATTAGATGCAGATATATGGCATTATTTTTGATATGACAGTCGGAAAGATAATGAATTAACGAACAAATTTGCTTCGATAAATTTTTTTCTAGGCTGAAACGTATCTAAGATACGGAAGGTTTTTTGACATTTTATGGCCAAAAGGGCACTATTTTTTTAGCTACGTAAATGAAAAACAATACAGCTCCTGCCATGATGGGAACGCATACGTGTCTAAAATTTCATTAAAAACAAATTACAGTTACTCGAGTTACGATACGACAAAGAAATTTATACATACATACAGGAATTAGACCAAACTTAATATACAATCTTCGATGTATAAAAAGAGGGAAGAACAGAAGAAGAAAAAAGTTGCGACTGTCCTTCCTTCATAATAGTCTCTAAATAAATCACCCAGTCGGATACACAACCGACTGGTGCGGGCTGGGGCCCCTGGGTCGCCAAATCTCAAAGAACATTGTAATGCAATTGCGATAACTCAACAACGACATTCCAATGTTCCCCCTGGGGGGTACATTTTTTATTTTCAATTAAAAAAATTAACAAATTACATTTATTGCTTATAAATGACATTTCGATTCTCATTCATTTATAAATTTTCATTGATATAAAAAAAAACAATTTTATATGAGTTATTTTCTTAGTATTGACATTTGAAAATTTATAATTACAGGCCACGGAAATTAATGTAATACTTGGTGAAAAAAATATAACTCTGCCTCTGAAAATGGACGGAACTTTAGATTCTATAATTCTTGAGATTTATTTTCCTGGAGCGAGAGGTCTTTTTTATCATGACAATTCTGGTGCCCATCACTCTGTACCCCTTCGCAATGGAAAATTTTTTATTCATCCCAATATCAGAAATTATCAAGTTGATTTTCCAAAAATAAGTTTGTGATAAATTTTATCTATATAAAGCAGAAGAGTGTGGGTTTGTACGGCACTAATCTCAGGAACTACCAGTCCGATTTGAAAAAAATGGTGTTTTGTTAGATAGCCCGTTTGTTGAGGAAGGTTATAGGCTATTCGAGTTTTTTTTTTTTAATTCAACCCTAAAGGTGGTAAAACGGGGGTGTAGGAAATTTTGACTATCTATACTAATATATATTTGTCGAGCGTCTATAATCTACAATTCATTTATACTAATATACTTTTAGTTATTGTAAATTATAGACGCGTCGACAACTAAGGTCATTAGCGTCTACTGTACTATAGTAATATTATAAACTGTAGGCAAGTACGCGAAGTGAGAGCGACAGGCGACTTCGCTTCGCCAGGGGGAGGGGGGCGTAATCAATCATAAATTTCGATCTCTGGGACTACTGAAGCGATTCTAAAAATTCTTTCACTAATAGAAAGCTACACTATCCCTGAGTGATATAGGCTATATTTTATATTGATAAATTTCTCGAGGGGAGGGGGGGTTAATTCCAGTGGGACAGTAACAAAACGTAACTCTGAAATTATTTTACATTTTAGCATATAGGCGGAATCCTACTAATATTATAAACACCACTAGCCCCACTTTGCTTCGCAGGGGGAGAATTTCTCGCGGGAGAAGGGAATAATAAATCATAAATTCTTAGCAGCCGGACGGTGACCGCTAGTCATAGATAGGTAAATACATATTATATTCGATAGTTTTTTGATTCATTTTTAATTATTTTATAATTATTTTTTTCCAAATATTTTTGTAGACTATGAAAAACAGGATGACTTAAACCTTTTGCGCGCCAACAAAAGACAGACCATGAATCAAATTTTCGATGTTTTAGGAGCACCTCCCAACAAAGTATTTAAACTATTATTATTATTATTATTATTTGTTCCATATAAAACAAAATATTTATATAATTATCATTTATACCATTTATCCTATTTCATTTGTTTCAGCAATTAAAAAAAGCTAATCCAGTTTCCAAACCCCAATTTTCTTTCAAAATTAGTTGGAAACACCAAAGTTATCTCGATAAAAAACCTCAGACTCAAAACGATGCTGGTACAGATTTAAACGTGACTTTATATGAAAATGAATATGACTTGGAAACAGTATTAACTAAAGCTAAATCTACATTTTACAATAATTCAACCAAAGTAAAATTTGATAAATCAATAATTAAACTTGGTTACATTCCGCAAAATAAACAACATGAAGTCATTGATGAATTTCCCAATGATGATATAAGAGAATTTTTTAAGTCCAAAAACAAAAGTGGATATCGAAGAAAATTATATATTTTTTCTTTTCAAAAAGATCCTGTACATCTCAGCATAAGTGAAGAGATAAGGCAATTACCTCGATTTAACAATAAATCAATATCCAACTCACATGTAACAACACTTGATAGTGATATACCAACAATTAAAATAGTCGTTCCGGAGAAAACGTTGACATTGGATGACCCTCGGGTCAAATGTGATACATATCAGATTAATTATTCCTATTTAAGACAAGTGAAATATACAAATCAATGGATGTACATCAATATGCCGAAGCCGCAATTGTTTGCAACATTAAAAAGGAATAGACAGTTGCCAGTTGATCTCACGTACGATACATTTGAACCACTCGATCATGGCTATTCTGTTTCTCAAATTTACATGAATGGTTCATTATTGTTCAATATTTCTACCGTATTTGGTGCAAATAAAAGGGAATTTCAATTTGTTGTGCCTGAAGCTGATTTGTATGGTGAAGATAACAAGGGTCAAAAATCCAAAGAACGAATAATGGAATCAATACAACACTCTGTACTTTATAATTGCAATTTCCTTCGAGGAATGTGTCATGATGGCAATGAATTTAGTCTTGGTGTTATACCTCTATGTGATGATGATTGTAAACCTAAAATGACATGGTTAAAAAATAATCCGGGAAGGGCAATCATTGAATTGGATAACTTGTGATTCAAAGGAACATCCTTGGCAGCACGTCTGGGAGTGTAAAGTAAAATGCCAATTGCAAGAAGTTATAAATTCAAAATCGAGGGTCATGTCCAATAACAACAATACACTGCGAAAATTAATTCCAGAAAATGTTGCTAAAAATAACTCAAAAATCCTGACTATTAAAACCTACAAAAGTCTTCTCTCAGTTGTTGAATCAAGTCAAGAAAAACGTTACCAAGTCCCCAAAATCACACCCAAAAATTATTGTTTGTCAACTGGTACAAATGAAAGTCATCAAAAATCTAAAAAAAGCTCAATAACAATAGTTAGTGATACTTAGATTCCGTTAAGAGTCATTTCAGAAAAAAAATTGAGGATAGTAAAAAAAATACTGACTCTTTTGAATTTAAAAAACCAAGTGATACGCCAAAAGACAAGGTTGAATTTCCAAAGCAATTTTGGGCAACAAACAACAGCAAAATCTGCTTACCTTTGATTGATTATAAGAAACTCAAAGCACATAAACACAATCCATTGTTGGGTGAAGGTGGACAAGGACGAGTTATAAGAGGTCGATGGAATACAACACCTGTCGCAATTAAACAAATTCAATTTAGAAATAGCAATATTGAGATGCTAAGGCATGAAGTAAAATTACTAGATTTTCTGAAACATCCAAACATTATTCAGACCTTGGGCTTCTGTTTGACTTCTGATAAATTGCACATTGTCATGGATTTGGTTGACGGTTTGTCATTAAAAGATATCATTTTCCAAGAACCAAAAAATCGTCAACAACCATTTAATAATATCGAAAAGAAAAAAGCCAAAGTTCTTGATCAAGTGTGTCAGGCTTTAAATTATATGCATGTTGAACAAAATCCAATTATCCATGGTGATATCAAGCCAGAAAATATTATGATTGGAAGAGATTGGACTGCAAAATTGTGTGATTTTGGACTTAGTCGTATTGTTTACTATGTAAAAACATGAATATCTTCAATAACACAACCACCAAGAGATCGTAGAGGAGCTGGCACTACTAGCTACATGGCACCAGAGCTGCTCCTTGATGATGAAGTATCGTCGACATACTCTGATATTTGGGCTTTAGGTTGTGTTATTAATGAAACATACAAAGAAGATAGAACTTGGAGCACTAAATCGTCACAAAATATGCGAGCTTTATTACGTAATAAAACAAAACCCGATTTATCCTCAGTTTCGCTGAAAATTCGCTCTATTGTTGAAAGTTGTTTTTCATATAATCCACAAGAACGCCCAAAAGCTGAATATTATTATGTCACAAATATTGTAGCAAAAATTGGAATGATGATATTATGACTGAAGTCACAGATCTCAAATAATACTCAAATGTTATTTAGTAAATATTTTAAAGCATTTATATTTATCTATATTTTTATAAATGTTTATTAGCTGCTACTGTCTTTGGAAAAAGTTTAAATGTACTGAGACCTGATTTTTTTATATTTTCTTTAAGTAGTAAATAAATAAATAAATCAGTTCTCAGTACATTTAAACTGTTTCCAAAGACAGTTGTAGTTCTAAAGAAAATGTCATAAGTGTCCATCGATCCGAGTGCCGCTAAAAATTTTAGGGAGGGTCAAAGGTCACGAGAAACGATTTTTTGCGAATTTCTCGGTTCCATTTTTTGTAAAAAATAATCATTATCAATCTTGTAGAGAATAAAAATTATTCTCTACAACTTTTGTATAAACATTTTTTTTCTACGATTCATAGTTTTATTTATTTTAGTACCTGCGGCTTCCTCCCCCTCGATTCGTACATAACGGAATTATGCTACTTCCTGATGACCTAACATACTGATTATTTTCAATTCATTATTTTTTTTTAAATAAATTGAAAATCCAATTGACACTTTTACCAGCTCTCGGGTTAGAACCCGGGAACTTGTAATAGAGGAACCATAGCAACGTCATGTTAACAACATCATCGCTACACGCTCGGCCATTCTCAAGCCTTGTCTGTTTACTTTTAACTAGAGAACTAGTGCACTAATTTCAATAAAATTATTATTAATCGTTAGCCTAAAGTCCGACTTAAAAATAAAGGTACAAATCATTATGTTAGGTCATCAGGAAGTAACATAATTCCGTTATGTACGAATAGAGTGGGAGGAAAAGCCGCGGGTACTAAAATAAATAAAACTATGAATTGTAGAAAAAAAAATGTTCATGCAAAAGCTGTAGAGAATTTTATTCTCTACAGGATAGATAATTAGCATTTTTTACTAAAAATGGAACGGAACCTAAAAATCCGCAAAAAACTGTTTCTCGTGACCTTAGACCACCCCTGAAATTTTTAGCGGCACTTGAATCGATGGGGACTTTTGAAATTTTCTTTAGAACTACAATATCAAAGTTCGTACCAAAATTCAGCTTCCCACTAATTTTTCCGAAGTCCAATGTCTAATTTCCCTGGGCTACTAGTAAAAAATACATAATGCTCAGTTTGCTTTGATTTTATTGTTTTTGTTTTTCTTTTGTTTACATTTTTTATTTTCAGACGTTAATGACCTCTGTTGTCGAGAGTCTATAATCAACACTTCATTCATTCATAATGCTGTTTTAAAAAAAAAGTGCAGTATAAAAAGCATTGTGTTGTAAGCATGATATTTTCTATTTCGAGGGAAGTTAGTTTAGTTATATTAAAATACAAAAAAAAAGAAATATGTGATGTTCATTTTATTTTTATTTTTATATTTTGATTATACAACCAGTATTGTATTTCATTGAATAAACAAATATAATAAAACTGTTTGAAAATTATTTAAGATTGTGTATACAATTAATTCTTTACCTTACTTAGTCGTATTTAGCTTTGGTTAAGTTCGGTTTTACGCTCAGATTGATCGGAGTGCTCTAATACGTTCGAATTTAACATTTATATGCTCTGAAAGATCTCTATCCTGCGTTCGGTTTTAAGATCTGGAGCAGATCGAGCGCGCTCGATTTGCTCCGAGGAAAGCGAGCGAGCAAGCAGATTTAACCAACTTCAGAGCATTCATTTTAAAAATGAGCGGAAACCCTTGTTGTGAGAATGGATAAATTTCGAAGTTTATTTATATGAGGTAATTTTTCAATAGGTAAAAATACACGAATAATATTTATTCAAAGAATAGTAATAACCAATAAGTCTATATCGCACAGACTGATTAAATAAAATATTTATTATATCTATGGGTCGAAAAAATCAACAACCGGTAGTACTATTAATTTTAAAATAAAGGAATAAAAACGAAAAAAATTGTGAATCATGATTTATTATTATAACAATGTTAAATTAAATTAAAATTAGGTGCAATAAAGAATGTATTTCGGCTTTAGTAATAAGAATTTAACTTGCTGGGGCCATTTTATTCTGACGTTTGGAAAAATCTGCTAGATTACGTTCGGAATTGTTTAGATGGCTCGATTTGCTCGCTTGTCACGTGACCAAAAATCTGTTCGCTCGGCTCGATCAATCGAGCGTAAAACCGAACTTACCCTTTATTATGAATCAATACATCGATGATTATGACTAAATTAAATCATACAAATGATTTTTTTTTATCTTGAAATATTGCCTTTATCAATTAATTCTAGAATTGATACGTAAAGTCTCAAAGCCTCTTCTGGCGTTATTGGTGGCGACACATTGGGAACAAGACGTTCTATTTTTTCGCGAAAAGAATGAGAAATAAGAACAGGCTTAGTTGCAAATTTATCCAAAAGTTGATCAATTTTGTCAGTATTAATATTAACTTTCAGATCTTCAGCTCCAAATTGTTGAGCACAAAAAAATAAATAATCTGGTTTTCCTGCAGGAACTTCCCGATTTTTTTGACGTCTAATACGGTGCCTGTTCCATTCTGTACGCGTCATATCAAGCTCATATTTCAATAATGGACCAAAGCAGTAACGTAAACATTCTATATGAGTTGAATTGGAGTTATCAAAGATGAAACGATCACGCATATCCTTAAAAAGAGATATCCACCAATCAACTCCTGACTTACGCATCTGTGTCCAATAACTCTCAATTCGTTGGTTCGAAGTACTAGACCCTTTGATAAAACTTTTTAATCCAGCTCGATTGTCATCATGATGAAAACGCAGAGCCTGTTGTAACGATTTAACAGTCACGTTTTCTGTACCATGATCTGATCGTATGACCCGAGGGACGAATCCTAAATTTTTTATGGTCTGAAGATAATAATGTGCAATTATTTTTGGATCATTGTTTGAATAGGCTACATCAAGCCATAAAATTTTTCTCGAGTATCCATCGACACATGCATGAATAGCAAATCCATAAGGTTTGAGTTTATCATATCCATCAAGGTGCCAAAATGCATTAGGTCCTTTCGAGCAGTACTTCCTTCGTCGAAATCTTTTTTCTTTTCTCGATTCAACACCGATCGGATCAGCAATTCTCAAGATTTCCAGAACCGTGTCACGTTTGATGTTTAAGCCGTATGTTTTTTTTAAACGCCGCCACAAACTTTTGTAACCGATGCAACAACCACTTCCTTTCAATTCTTCAAAAATTGCAGCTACCAGTTCATCTGATGGAGATTGAAGTATATTTCTACGTTTAAGACCTAGGTGTTTCAACTTCCTTTTGAGCGTTCTTAAAGACATTGGAATATAATGTCGATTTGAGAGAAAATCAATAATTTCTTGGTATGAATATCCATTGCTGTGATAATCACGAATAAGTTTTCCTTCAATAGCTATTTGAATATCTGTAACGAAAATATTGCCATATATTTACATTAACATTATTAAATAATTAGGGACAATTTATCACAAACTTACTTTTATTAATATCAACTTGATAATTTCTCATATTGGGATGAATAAAAAATTTTCCATTGCGAAGGGGTACAGAGTGATGGGCACCAGAATTGTCATTATAAAAAAGACCTCTCGCTCCTGGAAAATATATCTCAACCACTATAAAATCTAAAGAACCGTCAATTTTCAGAGGCAGAGTTATGTTTTTTTCACCATGTTTTACATTAATTTCCGTGGCCTGTAATTATAAATTTTCAAATGTCAATAATAAGAAAATAACTCACAAAATTATTTTTTATGATATCAATGAAAATTTAAAAATAAATGAGGTTAGAAATGTCATTTATAAAAAATAAATGTCGTTTGTGTTTTTTTTAATTGAAAATAAAAAAAATGTATTTATTATATTTTGTTTTTAGTGACATTTTTAACCTCACATTTATATTTATTTATTTTGACAAGATAAAAGTGTATTTAAAGCGAAACACAAATGCACAACCATTTTAGTAAATAATTCCACGACTTTATATTTAATTTATATTTTAATTCAATTAATTATTAAAAGTAAAAAAATATACTGACTTGACTTGCCATTGTTCACACGTTTTTTAAAATATCAATAACAATATTATTAAAAAATTTAATACTTATTTTGAAATGACAGCTAATTAATACGACTTTTCGATATCAAAACTGCAACGCCAAACCACAGTAGAGAGAATCAAACGTGACACGGTTCTAAATCTTGAGAATTGCTGATCCGATCGGTGTTGAATCGAGAAAAGAAAAAAGATTTCGACGAAGGAAGTACTGCTCGAATTTCGAAAGGACCTAATGCATTTTGGCACCTTGATGGCCAAACTCTTAACTCATAAATATATCTATGGCCAAACTGTGCCAACATAAAAAAATTAAATATATATTATATTTTTTAAAATTATGATTATTTTTTGTGTTTAATTAATCTCTGTTTGTAAATGATTAACTGTTTTGATTTTTTATTGAACATAGACTTGAATTCAAATAACTGGAAAACAAATTTCAAACATGTTCGATTTACATGTAAATGCACATCTACACATGTAAACGCGCATTTGCACATGTGCACATGTGTACGTGTGCGTATGTGCGTTGGCCCTACCCGGCTTCCGTAATAATTGGCTCCACTCTCCTGAGTGATTTGAGTATCAACACGCGATTCGTTAAGAAAATAAATGGATGATGGGTTAAACTAAACATTTTAGTATTGCGTGTTAGAAGTCTATGGATTTTAGTGGCTTTGGGCTCGGGCTTTTAGGTTTCGGGCTCTTAAAGAAAATTATTGGGGGTGTATAAACAATAAAAATTCTGCCCCCCCCCCTCTGGAAAATCCTTAAATGTCGCTCGGAGTCGACTATGAAAATAAATCTCGATGAAATTGTAGGTGGCGCGTCTGAAAAACGCTGGTCAGCGTGGAAATGAACCTCGAGGAAATTCAGGAAAATTCTCACCTGGAAAATATCTGAGCGACGACTGTGAAAATAAATCTCGATGAAATTGTAGGTGGCGCGTCTGAAAAACGCTGGTCAGCATGGAAATGAACTCGAGGAAATTCAGGAAAATTCTCACCTGGAAAATGTCTGAGCGACGACTGTGGAAATAAATCTCGATGAAATTGTAGGTGGCGCGTCTGAAAAACGCTGGTCAGCGTGGAAATGAACCTCGAGGAAATTCAGGAAAATTCTCACCTGGAAAATGTCTGAACGACGACTGTGGAAATAAATCTCGATGAAATTGTAGGTGGCGCGTCTGAAAAACGCTGGTCAGCGTGGAAATGAACCTCGAGGAAATTCAGGAAAATTCTCACCTGGAAAATGTCTGAGCGACGACTGTGGAAATAAATCTCGATGAAATTGTAGGTGGCGCGTCTGAAAAACGCTGGTCAGCGTAGAAATGAACCTCGAAGAAATTCAGGAAAATTCTCACCTGGAAAATGTCTGAGCGACGACTGTGGAAACTCGGAAAATTTCTAGGGGTGTGTAAACTATGAATATTCGAGGTGTGTGAAAAATTCGGTGAGCGTCGACTGCCAGCGGGGCTTCCTCAGCAAAATTCATCGAGAAAACCGATGAAAAGCCGATTGTTTCAGAAAGCCCACAACCTATCTACTTTTGAGTGGAAAGATGGTACCTCCCAATTATTACATATTAATTAAAATTTTCCCGCGACCATATTTAAAAAATATGGTTGATGTAAGTTTTTATAGAGAACAGAAAACTTTAAATTACAAATCTTCATTCACCGACAAAGGCGTGTTAAATTGATTTCAGAAGTGCTTATCTTTCGTGAGGAGGTTAACGCAGTTGACAAGGTTTAATTTTGTCGTTCGCACCTATCGCTGTCTTTACTCAGAACGACCAGTTGAAGATTTTAGCTGTTGAAGATCTGGATTCACCTGGATTTCATTCTTGGATTCAATCAATTCGGAAAATAGCGTCAACGGCGAAGGTTCTCCATGCTTTGACAATTCTGAAGTTCTAAAAAGGCATCTGAAAATTCAGTAAAACCTGCGCCTTGGGCGTAGGTTGTGGTAAAAACACCACATTAAGAATATCGCTGCTGAAGGAGAGGTTGATTCCGTCGCTCCGCTCAATCGCTCGGCTCTCGCCTTCAAGATAGACACTGGACGTCGCGTAGAATTCTTTCAGTGCCTTCCACATCACTCCTTTCGAAGGAAAGTTTGCGGGACTACTTGAATCCGCTTACGTGAAAGAGGACGTGTATAACACGACCTTCCAACACTATAATGGCGCTACTTGAGCGCAGAGAGGAACTAGAGAGACTCGTGATATACCTACGGGTTTTTCGATGCTCGAAACGTCATTCGCTCAAATGGGAGGTTCGTTTTTCCAGAAGTTACCTGAAGTTCCGATACCCATCTTTAGTGGTGACTACTTAAAGTGGACTTCCAAGAAATGTTTATATCGCTTATTGGGACCAACGAGGCGGTTACGCCCGTAGTAAAAATGCACTACCTTCGTACGTCTTTGAAAGATGAACCCGCTGATATCGTCGCTAATCTGCATATAACTGGAGACGCATTCGCTACAACCTGGGATCTACTCGTCGCCCGTTACAACCCACCCTTGCTGTTATCCGCTCATCTCGACAAGTTACTCGCTAGAGATAAAATCGCCTCTGCTAAAGAACTTGATTTTGTTGTGAGGTAGTATAGACAGTTAATGTAAAATTGCGTATACGGCGGTCATTGTCGTATGCATTTAAGAATTGCTTAGCCAGTTTAAAAGACACGCGCTGATCGTTACACGCGCGATGCTTATGGTTGCACTTTGCCTGTCCAATGTCTTATAATTGAAATCTATAAATGTCAGGCATTGTGCACTATTAAGAACCAGTCAGTTATAAGATTGTCAGTCAGAACTAATATCAGTTGAAATTGAGGTTAAAGTTATCGTGAAAAGTCTAAGTTTATTAAACGACTCTGTCGAACAACGACTAGGATTATTATCTGCACCTGTAAATAGTTTCATTATCAGTTATCATTAAATATATACTTAGTATGATGTATAAAATAGTGGGAACTTGGACAAATAAAATTCTCAAACGCTAAATTTTTTTAATAGCTGCGACGTTTCGCGAACGTTTGTTCGCTTCTTCAGGCACACTGTAATTAGACAATTATGACATTTTTACATGATTATAAGAAAAATTACAAAATTTTTTTATAGTAAAAATAACTTACATTAAATGTTAGCATCTTCGTTTCATTCTAGTGAACATTCGCTTTGTAATACGATGTATAAAAGTTAGACACCTCATATGGCAAACAATTTGAAATTTTTTTTATAGATAATAATTTAATTCGTAAATTTAGTTTGGTTTTAATATTTAATATTTCGCTGCAAATAATGTGTAAACCAGCTGATAACGTAAAACATTAACTGACTTGGTGGTTAATAAGTTGTTGTCTATTACTGTATTATCGATAATTGATGGTTGTTTTATATGTTGACCAGAGATGTGGCAAAGATGCTGAACATAGCTTTTAGCTTAAAAATACAAATAATAAAAGCTATGTTCCTTGGAAATATCAAGCGATTTTATTACATTTGTCATCGGTCTTATTTCCCAAGACAAACAGAAAATCTCAAACGGCATCCAAAAAACATTGGGTCCAATAAAATAGAACGCGCGTGCCCTGCGATGTTGATTGCTTCAATGTGGGACATGACTGTGAAATCGGCCGAACTCATTTATCTAAAAATGATAGGAGTCGTATTGCAAGTAAATTATTTTGTTATGTTATTTATGTGATTAGTTCAAAAAACGAAGTCTAGTTTATACCATGTTACTAATGTTTTAATTAAAAATGTTATCAATAAATCGCTGGCCTAGAGTTACAATTTTGGTCAAACTGAGGTTCTAAGTGTCACTTAGAACCTTATTATGCTAATATCTCAATTTGACCAAAATTGTAACATAGAACCCTATAAGTTATAACTCTATAAGCCAGCGAATGACATACTTAGTTGATTATTTCATAATCGCGCCATTCAATAAGTCCTACTGCAAAAAGTGAATACCTATTAACAGTCACTAATTCTAAATTTTCATGAATCGTTTATCCCTTTTTAAGGTTGACGAGGCCCAGGCCTTAGCAATAACTTGCAATTATAATTCTAAAGCAGGTAAACTAAAAGGGATTCGAAAAATAGGTAAAGTGAAAATTGAACGATATTTTTGGTGAAGGGACTTTATAGTGTATTTCTGGTCGTGGTATTTAAGGTACGTTCCACTTGGCGACCATTGCGCCCACTACGCTCACGCCTCAGTAAAAAAAAATATATACGAAATAAACAAATGTTTTACAAAAAGAGGATTTCCTGCCCAACTTGGAAGACAAATTATTATTATTATCACTGCCACATAGAGATGCCACGAATAGTGATTTGGTCGAATATTCGGCCACGCTCTTGGCCGAAGCGCTAAATATTCGGCGAAAAATGTGTGAATTTCGAGCGTAACAGGTTACGGCCTGTATTTTTACGGTGCGTGCGGGGACGACGGAGCGGGCGTATTTGGTTCATTTACGAGTAGATTGTGTCACGACACACATTTATTATTCTTCTGATCGCACGTTTTGTTATTATAAAATATAAATTATAATTATTAATCCTTAATACTAAAAATATCTCTGTTTAGTGTTTATACTTTATATAGCCAAAATCTTTACAAAATGGCACCAGTAATTAATAAAACCACTGAATAAAAAATCGACTATTAATTGTTATTGAAAAAATACATTTTTGAGTAATATTTGCGTTTTTTTTCGCCAAATACCGAATAGTAGACGAATGTTCATGGCATCTCTACATGCCACATGTCCATTGAAAATATGTAAAATGCCCGATTTTTCAATTTTTTTAAAACGTTAATCAGATTGAGAAAAATTGAAAATTACAACAAAAAACAAAGTTTTTTGAAATTTCATTTATTCTTGGCTATCTTTTATAGACATGCATATGACAGTTACTTGGAATTTTAAACAATTTATTTTTTAAATACAACAAAAAAATATTAAAAATCGGGCATTTTACATATTTTCAATGGGCATGTGGCAGTACTAGGTCTAGATGTCATTTAATTTTTTTGAAAAAAATGTGCATACTTCTGAAACCAAAGCCCTTTTCTGCACTTGCAAAAGCTAAAATTTAAAGAAAAAACGTTTTTTCGGGCTACCCTAATACGAGTAAATATAGAGTATACATATAAGTATCGATAAAATAACATATTATTGTCTCATTTTAGGAAAGTTACTTAAAGGAGTTACAATTCAACGTGTTGTAGATGATGTAAGAGAAGAAGCTGCTAAAACTGGTGTTGAGAACCACTGGTGTAATTGCGACATAAGATAGATATGACACTGCTGCACTGAGACTTCCGTGGGATCTGCCGAATCAGCAAAAAGGGATAGCGTGGGTACGAAGTCCAGCGCGTGGACTTAGCGTCGGTTGAAACTAACGCGGGCAATTTTTGAGAAGAGACGCGGTTTGAAGTTCAAAGTGTTCGGACGTAGTGTCCCTGGGGCGTATACTACAACCTTGTAAAATTATTCAAAATTGTTGTTTAAAATGATATACTGACCGAGTATTAGTAAAGTAAATTCAAATAGAATGTAACGCCCAGTGAATCTAAAAATATAAAAGATGTGAAGTGGAAAATAGTGGCTTTGCAGTAAGAATGTAAAAAGTCAATCTCTAGAATCGCTGAATCGGTAAGTCCTCGGTAGAGTCGAGTAGTTTTTTCTATTTTTTTTAGGACATGTAAACTTTATGGTTTGATTTGTCGGGTTTTCTTTTGTGTGTGGAAGTTTTGTAATTAAACCAAGCTCTTTTTTTTATTATATCTTCTTTATATATATCAACTTGAGTAGTTTTATTTAAACATGCCTTCACCAGCCATTGCAGCAAGGGCCCACGGACCCTCCTAATTTTCTGTGGTGGTGGCGACGCTACCCCCTTTTTGACGGGGCTTAGGCCACGCCAAATTGGGTCCTGTTGAGTCACGGAGAGCCGTGCTCGCGACAAATGGTGCCAAGCGGTGGGATATTTTAAAATTTGGGATGTGTTTAAATTGGGAACTGTTTAAAATGTTGCTTAAATTTGTGATTTGTTAAAATTTTGGGGAGATACTTTAAATCATAATGATAAATTAAATTTGCTGAATTTATTTCGCTGGGTGAAATTAATTTAAATGTGGTAAATAATGGGGAGAATATTTTAAAATGGGTGAACTAAAATAAAAATTGCTGATAAAATTTAAAAAAAGTGGCTGTGATCAAAGTAGGGATTTCAATTTTTGCATAAAGATAAATAATCGTAGAAGATTTTAATGGAAATAATTCCAAAATGTTTTATTAAGATATTTTGTTTTATTTATTTTAATTGGTGAGTGATTTTTCTAAATAAACCATATGGTACGGTAAATTGTTGAGATTCCTTAAATTGGCTATACTGAAACAAGCAGCGCATCGTCACGTACGCACAAGCGACGCAACGGTACACTATATATAGGATGGTACAAAATACTACAGCTGAATGGTGCGGTGAAGGTATAATATTCTGTGTTTTAAATTTTGATTTTGAATTCAAAGAAGATATTTTGATTTTGTGTGGATTATTTGTATATAATATTATGTAAACCGAAGATCTGTTGTTGTTGCCAAAATATGTTGCCAATCTTGCCATCCATTTTCAGTCAAATTATATTATTCTAGTTCGCGGATATAAATAATTATCAATTTATAAATAAATTTTAAATTTTACTGTTCGAATATAATTTAATCTTTGAAATTAAATGAAGTCAAAGGGTGATTTTGAGTTACCGACGTTTTGGTTTTTTGTGTTGTTACTGTTCATGGAAGAATAAATATAATATTAAATTTTCTTTTGTTAATCTGGGTTTTGATGAAATTAAAACAATACGTAGGCGTAAATTGGTAGTCCAAGGTTTAATAAATTAAAATTATTTTTTTTTTACGTTGTTGTTGCTCTGTTGCTATTCTATTGATTTAAATTGAATTTACAAATTAACGTTAGTTTGTGACTTAAAGAGTGCTATCAAAAAATTAAAATATAATTGATTAATAAAGTTAACAGGTTGATGTAATTATTTTCTTTTTAATTTTTATTGTTGTATTACGTAATATTCACTATTTTGTTGAGTCGTTTGAAACTGTAATAATAAATTTGAGTTAATTTTTAAAGTAGCGTTTGATCGGGTCTCTTGAATAGCCCTCCTCCCTCGAATTTTGTAGTTTAAACGTAGTAGAAAATTTGAAACCCTGCCCCTTCCCCGAATTTTCGGTGACAACAACCATGGCAACTGCAAAAACGACGACTGCAACGTCCACTCCAATGGTCGTTGTACAAACAACAGCGACGATGACAACAATGACCACGAGCGCAGGTAGTATGTCTTTTACTACTAACCAACCTGAAAATCGCGTCGTCACCGTCAATAAGGTAAATTTAGGGGCGTTTGCGAGCAATCTCGATACTTTCTCGGGTAAGGAAAATGCAGCGGAATATTTCGAAAGGGTAGAGCTGAGAGCCTCGTTGGAAGATATAAGCGAAACACAACTCGCGGCATATCAATTTTTCCAATCAGAACCGCAACTCAAGTCCGATGGAATCACCTACAGCGATTTGAAACGCGCATTATTAAACAAATTCGCCGAGACGCAGATTCCCGGAGCAGCACAATTTAAACTCCATCAAGCATGGCAACGCCACAATGAAACGGTGAGCCAGTATGTCACTCGACTAAAATTGCTGGGCCAGAAAGTGCTAGAAGAGGACTTAAGGACGGCAACATCAACCGAAGTGGAAGGATTGAAGAAAAAGCAAAAAGACCTGCTACTAAATCAGCTGCAACTGGGTCTGAAGAAAGAAATCATGAGGGGTGTAGGCACACTCATGATGCTAGAACCTCAACTAACGTTTGAAAAGGCGATATTGCTAGCAGAAAGAGAGGAATTGCACCTGTCACTCATGGGAAGCACCCGACGAATGGATGTACTACGAATCCAAGAAGAACCGGAACGACCCCGTTTCCAACCTATGCATCAGAGGGATACGAGGCCAGATTATAGAAGAAGACCACAAGACAACAACAAATGTTTCAATTGCTTGAAGACTGGGCACTTCGCCGCCCAATGTAGAAGCCAGATGGCGTGCAGGAGGTGTCTGGTGCCGGGGCACCGAGAAGCACAGTGTAGGAGACAAATGCCACCGATGGGAGCGCCGCTCCGAGACCAGCGAAACGAAGACAGAAGAAGCAGTCCCCAGCAGCAGCAACGGGACCGACGACAAACGAATTTAAACGCCCAGCCCACCTCGGATGCGCTCCGAACCGAGGCAAGACGCCGGAATTAATGATACCACAAGTATGGAATGCTGAGATGCAAGACGTGCCGTACGCTATCACCGCAAGACTAGGAAGAAAAATATTGAAATTCATAATCGATACTGGATCAGCCGTCTCGATTGTCAAATCGAAACATATTGGTAATCATGAGGTAAACCCCGAAAGAAGAATGTCGCTATCCGGCATAACGGGGAATACTCTTGGATCGGAGGGAACGGCTGTGTTAAATCTGCAGATTAGTGACCGGAAGATACTCATCGAATTGGTGGTTTGTAAAGAACTACCAATGCGAGCTGACGGTCTACTCGGGAGAGACTTTTTGAAATCTGCCGAAGCCATTATCAATTATGAGGACAATACGCTGGAGATAGCGGGACTCATCATTCCATTACTGAAAGAAGACGAGGCATATGGAGCAATACCGGAGTTGACGACAATGACACTTACCAGGAGAACCAGCGCAATCAAGAAGACAGAAGTGTCGAAGATCAAAGAAGTTAAGGGCGATTTGTTTACTGCGCCAGTCGAGTATGCATTAGCACATTGCGTCGCGCAGGACTTTTACATGGGAAGAGGAATCGCAGTGGAATTCCGGAGAAGATATGCACATGTTCCAGAACTCCGGGCACAACGAGCCCCAGTTGGAGGCCTTGCATACCTGAAGGTAGGAAAAGAACATGTGTACTACTTGGTGACGAAACGAAGAAGTCACGACAAACCGACACTGGAGTCCCTGCAAAAGTCACTAATAGCGCTGAAGAAGGATCTAAAGAAGAAACGAATATCTAAGCTCGCCATACCACGATTGGGTAGCGGCTTAGATCAACTAAAGTGGTCGAAAGTGAGGAAGTTGGTAGAGACAGTATTCGATTCTACGGACGTGGATGTTGTCATCTATGAACTTTCAGACGAGGAGAAAAGACTAGCTGATCAAGAGAATTGTAAGCGCCGCTCTCAAGGAGAAGTAGAACAGATCAAATCTAATTTTCCGGAAAGAGTGGATGCAACTCTTGCAGCCTGCGATACCTCGCCGACCAAAGCAGTTCGAAGCAATAAGAAGGAAAACGTTGTAGAAAAAACTGAAGAGAAACTTAATTCAAATAAGTTAACAGTTGATAAACGCCGAAATCAGAAGGCGAAGAAGTTGTCGAAGATAGAAACTAACGAAGGGAAGATTCAAGTTGTGAAGAAATCTGTTTCATGGGCAACATCGTTTGAGGACCGAGTAGAAAATGATAAATCTTCGTTGCATCCGCCGCGGCCACGGTTGGAGTGCAACATAGGGGCGGAAGTTGGCCGACTTCCTGTCCTAATCGACGAAGATTTGGAGATTCCTGCGAAGTCTGAGTGCGTGTGCACGGGCACTCATAAACGACTCGAACCCGGAAGAACAGTATTAATCGAGCCGACGGAGATCTTAACCCACGGAGTTATGGCAGCCAGAGTGCTAGCTCAAGTTTCTAAGAAGAAAGAAGTTGTGGTGCAGTTAATAAACGTCACGGAGAAGACGTTAGTAGTCAAAGCGAAGACCACTGTGGGATATGCAGAAATACACATGGACGAATCTGAGGACCAACCTTCACCACCGGTGAATATGAAGAAGGGGGGTCTGACGACACTCCATACCAGAGTTGCAAAGTCAATGGACGACGAAATTGACACTAAACATTTACAATCAGACGTACGAAGGAAGTTAATCAATTTATTGGACGAGTTTCGAGACATATTTTATGTGGAAGGAGACAAGTTTGCAGTAGCCAAAGGTGTGCAGCATCGGATCATCACGGAAGATGTGCACCCAATTGCCAAAGCGCCGTATCGAGTACGACACGCTCAAAGAGACGTTCTACGAGAAAACATAAACCAGATGCTGGCAGATGAGGTGATTTCGTATTCGCAATCACCATGGTCAGCTCCGGTCGTGATGGTACCGAAGAAAAGTGAAAACGGAGAAACGAAAATTCGAGTGTGCATCGACTACCGTAATCTAAACGCTGTTACAAAGAGAGATTTCTATCCCCTTCCCAATCTGAACGAGACTTTCGATGTGTTGGGCCAAGCCACTCTCTTCACTACACTAGATTTAGCCTCTGGGTATTGGCAAGTCGAAGTAGCCCCAGAAGATCGAGAGAAGACAGCCTTCAGCACACCGGACGGGCATTACCAATGCAACCGCATGCCGTTTGGTTTGATCAACGCACCAAGCACATTCCAACGCTTGATGAACACGGTACTGACGGGCCTAACTAAAGATCGTTGTTTGGTTTATTTAGACGATGTAATAGTCTATAATTCACGAGGAGTCGATGATCATCTCGCACAACTGAAACAAGTATTTCAACGTTTAAGAAATTCGAATTTGAAGTTGAAGCCGTCTAAATGCAAATTTTTATGCCGAGAAACAAAGTATCTGGGACATATAATATCAACCGAAGGAATAAGTCCAGATGTGGAGAAAATACGCGTCGTGAAGAATTACCCGTTGCCGAAGAACGTGCGAGACATCCGAGCTTTTTTGGGACTGGCAGGATTTTACCGAAGGTTTATACCGCAGTTTTCCCACCTCGCCAAGCCACTGACCGAGCTCACCAAGAAGGATACAAAATTTTCATGGAGCGACGAAGCACAGAAATCATTTGAAGAACTAAAAAATAAGTTATGCTGTAAACCTGTGCTGCAATATCCGGATTTTCAGAAAACCTTTATTTTAACAACGGACGCTTCTGGGACCGCTATAGGAGCGATACTCAGTCAAGACTACGACGGCCATGAAAAACCGATTGCGTATGCAAGTAGGCAATTGAACAAAGCCGAATGCAACTACTCCACAACCGAGCGGGAATGCCTAGCTGTAGTTTGGGGCATAAAACGTTTCCGTTGTTATCTGTACGGGAAGAAGTTCAAAATCATCACCGACCATAGGCCACTTAGATGGTTATTGTCAGTGAAAGACCCAAATTCCCGATTAGCTAGATGGGCTTTGACACTTTCGGAATATGATTTCGACATTGTCCATCGTGCAGGAAGAAAACACGGTAATGCTGACGCGCTCTCCCGAATACCAATAGCGCTCGTGGAGAATGATAGTAGTTATTATGAGCCAGTCTGGGATAGAACCACCATCAAGATGCAGCAGTCCAGAGATCCTGAGTTGCGAGACATATTGGCAAGAATAGAAGAAGATCCGGAGTTCGATCAATACTACATCGATGAAGACGGTCTGCTCTTTAAAGCAAGAGATGAAGTTGGACGTAATGATCGATTGGTTGTACCTAAATCAATGATCACGCAAGTCATACAGAGTTATCACGACCTACCATACGCAGGTCATATGGGGTGTGTAAAGACACTTTCAATGATTCGAAGTCGATTCTATTGGACCCACATGTCAACAGATGTCAAGAAGTACTGCGAGCGATGCGTATCCTGCGCACAGCGGAAGAATCCGCATAAGAAGCCAGCTCCGTTACAGCGCTTACCGGCAGTGAGCGCTCCGTTTGAGAGGGTTGCGATGGATGTTGTGGGACCACTGGTCACCACGATGAACGGAAACAAGTACCTTCTCACGTTCCAGGATTATTTCACGCGTTATCTCGAAATAATCCCACTCAGAGATCAGAAGGCTGAAACGATCGCCAAGGCATTTGTTACCCAAATCGTGTCGAGACATGGAGCTCCAAGGATGCTAATTACGGACCAGGGCACTAACTTCTTATCAACCCTAATGAAAGAAGTCTGTCGTTTACTGAATATCACCAAAATTCAAACCACGCCGTATCATCCTCAGTGCAACGGCATGATTGAGCGCACTCATCGTGTCATTAAAGATCTTTTGTCACATTTTGTGGACGAAACTCAGCGTGATTGGGATGATTGGATTCCCTATGTTGTGATGGCGTATAGAGGTCACGTCCATAGTTCCACGGGAGAAACACCATTCTTTCTCTTGCACGGAAGAGACATGGAACTTCCGTATGACGCGATTACTAAACCTAGAAGCATGACATACGACGTAGATGAGAACTATGCGGCAGAACTCATTTTAAGACTGCAACGAGCCTACGAAATGGTAAACAGACACTTATCAGAAACCACCGATAAGCAAGTTGAGGTGTTTAATAGAAAATCGAAACCTGTACAATTTGAAGTTGGAGACAGGGTCTATCTTCACGACCCCAGCTCGAAATTGAACCGGTCGAAGAAATTGACAAAGTCGTGGGTTGGACCTTACCGCATTCTCGAACAGAAGGGACCGGTAACGTTTAAAATTAAAGAAATTCAAGGAAGGAAGGAACAAGTTGTTCATGCCAATCGCTTGAAGTTTTTCAAAGGTGAAGATGAAGAAGTTAAAATTGAAGACGACTACGAAGACGGGGAAATTCAATTACCCGCCATAAATAACAGAGAACATTATGGACCGGATGAAGGGATAGATGCAAGCACATTCCCCCGGATCAATGGGAGAAATGATGGTGAAAATGACATCAATGTAGAAGTTGAAGAAAACTTACCTCCAACTGGGGTAGAAGTTGAAGAAGATGAAGGGGAAAATCCCCAGCTACCGATCGACGAACAAGAGCAGGCTGAAGAAGCCGACCGAATTGGTGAACTCGAACCACTTGAGGTAGCCGAGCCAATCGAGGCCGATGAAGTTGACAACCAAAGGCAAGATCTAAATCACGAGGAAGAAGCACCAGAAGGGGAGCCACACGCAGCACCTGGCGAGTATATACAGGACGTCGAAGGTCAAATTCAAGGCCAAGCGGGCGAAGCTGAGATCGACGCACACGACGAGCAAGCGGCGGAACATCCATACCGTACCAGAGCTCGCGGTCGCGTATCCGACCACCCCTGGGTTCTTCCCAGAAGACTGTAATACTAATGTAGCCGCGTGACTAAACAAACGACGCACTATTTAATCTTACAATGCACTGTCACTAACAATTGTGGGTTCGCGAACAATGCTAAATTACATGCAGATATAAACTTAAATAAATATACGTTGTTACAGATATTTTAACTGTTGGTACATTTTCTCGAAAAAAGAACTAAAGACTGGTGAAATCGCTAGCAGTAACGGCACGAAGAAACATAGACACGGACGAAAGTGTAAGTGTTTAAAATAGTGTAAGTGAGATCGATAAAATTTAACAATTTAACAATATTTTAGTGTTTTGACTGTTGTAAATCAAGTGGCTAAAACGTTGTGTTTTATGGGCAATATTGTGCGTGCGTAACTCGAGTGATTTAGAGCAACTTTCTTATTTCATTTCATTTCATTAATTGATTTAATCCTATATTTTTTTTTATATCATTGTGGTATATCAACAATTGAAGAACATTATGTATAATACACATTTGAAGTTTATTTTTACTATTATAGTAGCTGTGTTGTGTCATTTGAATCGGTTCAGCTATGCTAATGAAGTGTATAACATAACTAAATTAGATTATCAACCGGGAATTTATTTTGAGTCTTTAGGACCGTTGTTGATCGCGAGTAGTGAATGGAAACTCGTAACTTTTGTCGATTTAAATAATTTGCATCGAAAATTTATGATGATAAACGACTTTCATAACAAAAACGTAGATTTTTGCAATTTGTTAGATAGCGACCGACTGATCAACGGTGTGGACTATGACATTCGAGTAGATTGTCGACAATTTTTGCAAACAACTAAATCAAGCCTGTCAATTTTTCTGAAGCAGCAAGACGACTTATTTTATTTTCTGGGACATGAGCCTGAAGCTCGAGTTAAGCGGGGACTAGCAAATGTGGTTGGGAAAGCTAGTAAGTATTTATTTGGCACATTAGATGCCGATGATGGAGATTATTATGAAGAGCAAATTTCTAAAATTTCGAATGACAATAGAGAAATAGTCAAATTAATAAATAAACAAGCCCACGTTGATCAGAAAACTCTAGTAATCATAAATGACACATTACAGACCATTCAAAAGAATGAATTTAATTTTAATAAGAATTTAAAATTGTTAAAAGAATTCGCTGATAAAACGACGAATGCACTCAATTCCGAAATACTTGCAGGGGCACTATCGAGACATATGTCTCAGTTTAATGTTGTGTTGAGTCAATTGTTGTTCGAGTTAGAAACGTTAGTAAATGCAGTAACAAGTGCTCAGAATGGAATCGTGCATCCGAGCGTTATATCACCGTTGAATTTGTACAATGAGCTTGTAAGGGTACAAAGACTCGCCCCTAAAGGTGTGTCGTTTCCAATTCCTTTGGCATTAGAAAATATTCATGATTATTATCAAATATTAGATTTAAAAATCTTTTTCAAAAACAGTAAACTAATTTATATATTGGGAATACCATTAGTATTAGGTTATGAGTTTACTTTATACAACGCTTTGCCACTGCCTAAACATCTTAGCGGTTTTAATTATTTGTTTATACAGCCAAGTTATCAGTATTTAGGGGTAGATAAATCGAAGCAATATTATACAACATTTACTGAACATCAGATGTCCAGTTGTAAGCGTAGCACTAATTTAAAGGTTTGTAAAATGTTTCAGCCGTTATATACTTATTTCAGTACTGAATTATGCGAGTTGAAGCTATTCCGAAACCCCGAGTCTTTACCGAAAGAATGTAATACCAAAATTATCAGCCTTAAAAGCAGTGTTTGGCACAAGTTAACGTATAAAAATCGGTGGTTATTCGCAGTGGGCGAACCCGAAAATATTATTATCAATTGTGATCAAACGGATCAATCAATCAATACGAAAATTAGTGGAGTCGGAATATTCTCAATCTCGTCCGCATGTAAAGCCTACACCTCCAATAGCGTATTATTCCCTATGGGACTTTTCAGGAGTAAGTGGTTTGTAGATTATATTCCAAATTTTGACTTACTACAAACCAATAAATCGTTCTTAACCGATTTTCATTTAAGTAGAGCCTTAAATATGACAGTGAAATTTAATAAAGACGTTATACCTAAACGTTTACAAGATTTAAAGTTGATAGCGAAGGATCTTGATGAGCTGCGAGAGCTGGGTGAGGCTGAACAAAATCAGCTTGCCACTGATCAGCGTCATTCGCAGACATTCTATTTGGTGACATTGGTTGGTGTTGTGCTAATTATATTTGTAGTTTGTTATTTTGTTAAAATAGTTCGTATTGTAAAAAGAAAATGGGTTGATCCTTGGAGGACAACTAAGGAAGAGGTACAAACTGACGAAGTAGTCGTAGAGGAAGTTGTACCTGAAGGGTGAATAGTTTGAAGAATATGTAGAATAAAGTTTTCCTTGCAGTTTTAATATGATTCAAGATTATGTTTGAGTTTAGTTTTTAAGGGGGTGCTTGTCTGGCCCTGCAAGACTCATTAATCATGTGGTAGACCAATACTTATATTGTGGTTGTTTTTTTTGAAAATGATTTATTTGTTTAAGTTTTATCTAATGTAGAGATTAGAAGGGGTCATGTCTATCTTATGGGGTAAGAAATTTTACTGTAGTCAAAAAGTGCATTGCCGGATGGGCAATCGACTTTTTAATAAGGGGGGGGCATTGTTGAGAACCACTGGTGTAATTGCGACATAAGATAGATATGACACTGCTGCACTGAGACTTCCGTGGGATCTGCCGAATCAGCAAAAAGGGATAGCGTGGGTACGAAGTCCAGCGCGTGGACTTAGCGTCGGTTGAAACTAACGCGGGCAATTTTTGAGAAGAGACGCGGTTTGAAGTTCAAAGTGTTCGGACGTAGTGTCCCTGGGGCGTATACTACAACCTTGTAAAATTATTCAAAATTGTTGTTTAAAATGATATACTGACCGAGTATTAGTAAAGTAAATTCAAATAGAATGTAACGCCCAGTGAATCTAAAAATATAAAAGATGTGAAGTGGAAAATAGTGGCTTTGCAGTAAGAATGTAAAAAGTCAATCTCTAGAATCGCTGAATCGGTAAGTCCTCGGTAGAGTCGAGTAGTTTTTTCTATTTTTTTTTAGGATATGTAAACTTTATGGTTTGATTTGTCGGGTTTTCTTTTGTGTGTGGAAGTTTTGTAATTAAACCAAGCTCTTTTTTTTTATTATATCTTCTTTATATATATCAACTTGAGTAGTTTTATTTAAACATGCCTTCACCAGCCATTGCAGCAAGGGCCCACGGACCCTCCTAATTTTCTGTGGTGGTGGCGACGCTACCCCCTTTTTGACGGGGCTTAGGCCACGCCAAATTGGGTCCTGTTGAGTCACGGAGAGCCGTGCTCGCGACACTGGTTCTATAGAGCGACATATTCATTTACTTGAGAAAAAAGACCTTCATAATATTAAACGGGATTTTGCAATTACATATTCGACAAAATTGCATGAAAATGACGCAATAAGTATTAAGTTGTGGGTTGAGTCAATGAGGCAGAAAAATTCAGAAAATTGTGAAGTTCTTTACTATAAAGACCAGGGTCAACCAGACACTTTGTTACAGGATGATGACTTCTTGCTTATAATACTAACCGAATTTCAGGAAAGTAAATTATGTAAATATGGGAAGAATAAAATTTGTATTGATGGTCACACGATTTGAATGCTTATGGTTTTCAATTGTATACTATCATGGTTGTCGATGGGTTTGGACGCAGTATTCCTGTAGCTTTTTGCTTCTCTAATAGGTGCGATACAAAAAATTTTGAAATATATTTCAGTAATGTAAAAAATAGAGTAGGAATTATAAATACTAATGTGTTCATGTCTGATGACGCACCCGCATTTTATAATGCTTGGTGTTCAGTTATGGGACCAGCTAATTATCAACTGCTTTGTACATGGCACATCAGAAGGAATTGGTTTCAAAATTTAAACAAAATAACGGGACCAAATAGCATGAACAAAAAAAAACTGGTTTTCAGGACTTTGAAATTATTGCAGTCAGAAGTAGATGAGGCAGTATTTTTGTCTGGGCTGGCCAAATTTTTGAGCGACTTGAATAGCGATACAGATACAGTATCTTTTGGTGAATATTTTCTTAAAACATACTGCAACAGAACCGAAAAATGGGCATATTGTGCTAGAAAATATCTGGGAACTAACACTAATATGTATCTTGAGGCACTTCACAAAAAAATAAAATATAGTTATCTCGAAGGAAAACACTGTAAAAGACTCGATAAATCCCTAAATTCACTACTTATTGGTAAGAGACTACTTATTGGTAAGAGACGCTGCTTTTGAACAACACATTACTTTATTTAAACAAAAAGTTTTGAAAATAAGAGAGAGTCATAGGAGAAGTTTAGATATAACACATTCTATGATTAACGTTCTTTCAGAAGGTGAAAAATGGGAAATAGCTTCATCCAAAAGTGTATCAAGGGCATATTTAATTGAGGAAACGGAACTTGGTACTTGCTCTACGCAAAATTGTAATTTAAGATGTTCTATTTGCAAAATTTGTGTTCATAATTTCAGATGTACATGCCTAGATAATGTAATACATTTTAATATTTGTAAACACATTCATTCAGTCGTAACACATGAAAATGTTTATGAAAAAAATGTTAATTTTAGTGGTTTAAATAATTTGAATGAAATAAATGATTTGAATTTGTCACAGCAATTACCTACGACACTATCTCATTTAACACAAGACACAAGTGAAACCTCTCAAGATAAAATCAATTAAATAAAAGCGAAATGTGAATTACTGATAGGATTATCTTCTAGATCCAGTTTTAAAAATGATAGTTTAAATAAAATAAATCAGCTTTTGGATAATGCCATCAAAGAAGCAAATACAGGGGAAACCAATTTTGTTATTAAAGCATCCAAAATTAATGTAAATAAAAAAATTGAGACTCAAAGTAGATGTTACGGTAAATCAAAGATTAAGCGGGGCAACCAACAAGCACACCCTTCTGATACTGAGACAAATATTATTCAGCATTCATTTTTACCAGGCCAAACATCAGAAGTTCTACACATTCATGATGGTTTTGATCATTCATGTTATACGAGTACGTATTTGAAACCATTGTAAATTCATAATAAATTTTATCTGTGACAGTGGGATAAATGGCATTATTATTACCACATTTATTCTCATTATCAAACTTATTTTTATTATACAATTTATGCCCAAAACTTTTATTGTTTCAATTGAATATTAATAAGAATTTAAAACAATTATTTATAAACATTACTGCAGTTTTCACCACAAAACAAAGAGAAAATACAAGACAGCAAAATTTTTGACATATCTATGTTATGATATTTTAGTCGCATGCATTTGTAGAAATAGTTGCGACGGTTAGGGTCGTTAGTATTGAAGTTATATTTTTATAACCTAAAAATGCAAATAAATTTATCCAATATTCAAACAGGACCTGTACAAGAGACATCTAACAATCAAAAGATAATTATAAATAATAATGATAATCAAGTCTCAGATAAACAGTTGCCTGTAATTGCAAGCAGACCTGTCACTCGACAGATGTCCGTACAAAATAATGAACGATTAAAAGAATCGAACAAAAAGCCTGCCGCTGAGAAACAAACCAAAAATGAAAATTTAAATACTATTCAACAAGCGCAGGAAAAACAAAATCCTGCTGAACAGCAAAATCCACAATCTGGAAATATTGTCAGTCCTCAACAGGAAGAAAATGACGACTTCAAAACCGTTTCATACCGACGTGGTCGGAAAAAAATCGTAGGATCCAAAGACTCACCTGAAAATTTTGCAGCTGGAAACAAAAAAGCCTGGGTATTTGTGGGTAAAGTGAGACCCGGTACAAAAGAAGACATAATTGTTAATTACTTACAAAATCAATTCCCAAATGAAACATTTACTTGTGAATCTCTTCCAACTAAAGGTGTAAATGCATGTTTCCTTGTTAGTGCTGATTTTCAACTAAAAGATACTTTAATGGATCCTACTATCTGGCCAAAAAACGTACAAGTCAGTCGTTATATTTTTCGACGAAATGCCTCTCAGGGTAAATTTGAATAGCTTTGATAGCGCAAAAAATAATTTGCCACCAAAAGTGCACGAAAACTCACTAAATATAGCAAACCTAAACGTCCAATGTCTTAGACATAAAGTTGATATGCTACATATATTTTTAGCAAATTTAAAAATCAGTGTTGATATTGTTTGCATTACTGAGCACTGGCTCTTTCCTTCTGAAGTTAATTATTGCAATTTAAAAGGTTATTACATTAGCAATATTTTTTGTCGCTCAATTCACATTCACGGAGGATCTGCAATTTTCATTAAAAACGGTCTCAAAAGTAATAGATATACAGATTTTGATTACCTCTGTGTGGAAAAAGACTTTGAATTTACTTGTGTCAAATTAATTGACTATTCTTGCGTAATAATTTGTATATATAGATCTCCTACAGGAGACATGAGTGTTTTTATTAATAATCTTAATCTACTTTTGCATTCTATCCACAAAATAAATAGTGTTATCTTTCTATGTGGAGATTTTAATATAAATTTTTTAAACAAAGACGATTACAAATTAAAAGCTCTCACGGATATTTTATTATCTTACAATTTAAAAAATTTATTTGAGAGTCACTCTAGAATTTCACCGTATAGTGCTACTTGTATTGATAACATTATTGTCAACATTAGTACAGACTTATGTCATATTAATACAAGTGAAACTTTATTTTCAGATCATCGTATACAAATAGCTCAATGCAATATTAAATCTAATAATAATTACAACAGAATAGAATCTTATAATATTCGTGAAATGAAACCTGAAAATATTGAAATGTTTCAAAGCATAATCCAGACTGCTGACTGGAGTTCATGTCTAAATGAGACTGATTGTGATACCGCTTTTTCAAAATTTCTAAATATATTTTTAATGTGTTTCGATAAATCTTGTCCCCGAATCATAAAAACTAGACGGTTTAGACAGACAAAAAAAATCATAAATGCGCCGTGGTTTACATATGAACTTAAATGTATAAAAGAAACTTTAGCATTGATAAATGAAATATATATGAATTCAAAATCTACGGAAATTAAAAAAATATATAAACATTACCAAAATTTTTATAAAACAAGGATTGTGGAAATTAAACAAACTTATTTCAATAATTATATATGTAAACATTCAAATAAATCAAAAGCCATTTGGAATATCATAAAAAATGAATCTGCAAATCAGATCACTTCAAATGATGAAATTCCCGTGTCAGCTCAAACATTAAATACATTTTTTACTAGCATTGGGGAAAATATTTCTGACCAAATTTCAAATATAGGCCAAAATAATAATCAAATTAATTTTTTGAATGTTTATAATTCAACAAATTTTTTCATTTCACCTGTAAATAAGTTTGAAATTTTTAATGCCATAAATAGTCTTAAAAATTCTTCTGCTAAAGACATTTATGACCTGGATTCAAGTATTTTAAAATTTGTGAATGAACATATTTGTGACACTTTATCTATTTTAATAAACAGATGCTTTCAGGAAGGCGTTTTTCCAAAGTGTTTAAAACTTGCAAAAGTAACACCAATTTTCAAAAAAGGAAATAAATCAGAACCTGAAAACTATAGGCCCATATCAATTTTACCAATTTTTTCTAAAATTATAGAAACCGTCTTTAAAAATAGAATGGAAAACTTTTTAACACAGTGTAAAATTTTAAGTACTCAACAATTTGGATTTCGTAAAAATATGTCAACAACCGAGGCTTTGATTGCTATGATTAATAATATTCTAGAATCACATAAAAATAAAAATCATGTCGCATTGACTCTATGTGATCTATCCAAAGCTTTTGATAGTTTATCACATGATGTACTACTCGAAAAGCTAAACAGATATGGTTTCAGAGGAGTGGCACTCAATTTTTTATCATCCTACTTATCGGATCGATATCAGAAAGTTGTTATCAAACAAACTAACGAATCAAGCTTAGACCCGATAACATGTGGAGTTCCACAAGGATCTATTCTTAGTCCTTTACTCTTCATAATTTATATCAATGATCTTACGTGGTTTTTGCCCAATATCAGTACTTATCTTTACGCAGATGACACTTCTTTGCTCACTAGCAACAAAAATATAGACACACTGTTACAAATGTCTGAGCAAGCATTAAATATAGCGTCAACATGGTTTACTGCAAACAAACTATTTCTAAATAAAAATCAGACACAGCGCTGTGTTTTTAAGTACAAAACTCCTGTTTTCTCCGCAGAACCTGTTACTAGCGTAAAATGTCTCGGGATTCATATTGATAACAATCTTAAATGGAACACACATATCGATTCGATTTGTAATAGGCTATCGCAAATCTTATTCCTTTTTTTTAAATTGCAAAAGAAAGCAATCAGAATAATATCTAAAGCGAAACATAATGCTCACTGTGCTCCTCTTTTCAGGGCTCTAAATATCATGACGCTACCCTCTCTTTTTGTTTTTGTCAATCTTTTGTACGTCAAACGAAATTTATCGAAATTCCAAATTGTTGAGGAAGTACATTCTCACAATACACGCGGTGCGAGAGACATCAGAGTGCCTTTTCATTCTGTAAACAAACAGAAATATGGGCCTAATTATTGGTCACTAAGGTTATATAATGCTCTACCTTTGGAAACGCGTTCTCTTCCCGAAAATAATTTCAAAAAAGTTGTCAAAAAGCAACTAATGGAATTTTGTCTATACAATTTTAAAGATTTTTTTAATATTAATGTAACATGACATATTTTATAATATTATCATTGTATTTTGACGTTTTGTCAATCTTTATATAGCTGCGACAAATAAATCTATCTATCTATCTATATAGTTTTGTGAGTATCTGATGCTGTGAGTTCGTGTGCGTATATAATTGATTTAATGATTTTAAGCCATTGACTAGCCGGTACATGACGTTTTGGTACGGCCGTTTTGGTCCCGCCGTTTTGGTACCGGACGTTTTGGTCCTGGCCGTTTTGGTCCCAGTTATTAGATTATGACAAATAAAATTACCAATTTTTCAGACAATATATTGACAAAAATTAAATAATATATTTCAAACAATTAACGTTTCGATCCGGATTTGGAATATTTTATAACAATTGAATACGTAACAAATGCCGTTACAAAAACCAATTTTTTTAATTGTTGTGTATTTTATAACAGTTGAATACAATATCCTACCGTGCAAAACGCTCTAAGTGTTAATAAAAATTTATTGTCCCATCGATTCTCGATTCAGTAAATTGTGTTTTTTGTGTGTGATTTAATCATGGCAGAAATTTTAACAAAACGAGGACGTTCCAAAGTAGCTCACGAAGGGTACTTGTTTACTTTTCACAACACCGATGGTCAAGTAAATTTTTGGCGGTGTGATAAGAGGGTCTCGGAAGATTGTCAAGCACGTCTACATATAAATGTTGACGAAGAAATAGAGCCAAAACTTATCATTAATCATTCACACGGAAGTAATGTTGCAGAGATTGCAGTTGCAAAAATTCGAACATCAATTAAAAGAATGGCGGAATTAACACAAGAACCACCTGCGGCTATTATAAATCAAGCTACAGCAAATGCTAGTGTTTCTACAAGAGGTCAACTTCCATCAAGTTCCACACTTAAGAAGTTAATCACGAGAAAAAGAAATACATTACTAGCAGCCCCAGCAATACCAGATAACCGTGCCGCACTTGTGAATCCAGAAGAGTACACACTGTATGAATATCAGCCCAGCCAATTTGAAAATTTTCTATTATATGATTCAGGACATGGAGACGAGGAGCGAATTTTGATTTTTGGAAGATCGTCCAATGAAAACTGGTCTCAAGAAATGAAGAAACTGTATGTGGATGGAACTTTTCGCATTGCGCCGCATATATTTTCCCAAGTGTATATGATTATGGCAGAAAGAAGAGGATACGTTTTCCCGGTGCTGTATTGTCTGATGCCAAATAAAACGCAAGTTTCTTATGAGAGAATGTGGAATGCTGTAAAAAATATTTGGCCTCGTTTAGATCCCACGTCTATTTCTGTGGACTTTGAACAAGCAGCGCTAAATGCATTGCGTTCTTCTTTTCCAGAAGCAACATTATTTGGTTGTCTTTTTCACCTGGTTAAAAATATGAAAAGAAAATTGGCTGACCAAGGACTATTACCACTATATAACAGTGATGGAGATTTTGCTTTAGCAGCGAGAATGATTGTTGCTCTTGCGTTTGTGAGATTCAGAGATTCAATTACACGGAAAGTTATCTAAATTAGAGTTAAAATTATATCAATGACATATCAAATTAAGCAATCAATGGCCAAAACATCATTGAGACGCGTTTCTACAGAATGTTAATGAAGTAAATGCACTCAAGTATGAGTAAAAAATGTTTGGCCTCAGAAAAAAGTTTAGAGATTTGAAACCAATTAAAGAAGAATTAATTGTGAGTGAACAAGAGATGAACATATTAGTGAAAAATGAGTCTTCAGTGACATTTAACCAGGAAGAATTCAAGTTACTATCGTGCGGGTTAAAACATTCTATGAAGGAAAGATCTTCTTTAATTAATATAATTGCAGATATTGACACTGGCATAAAACATTTAGATGATCAAAACAAAAATTATGTTAGGATCGCATGTAAATTACAATTAACAGAGAACATCACCAAAATTAACCAACACACCAACAGAAATAAAGAATTGGCTACTTTAAAAAACCTCAAGAACAAAAACTGTTTCTACTTAAAAGCTGACAAAGGAAATACAGTTGTGATTATAGATAAAGAGGATTACTTTGATAGAGTTAATAAATTGCTATAAGATGGACCGTACATCAAGATTGCCAAGAACCCACTACCAAAATTTGTTAATAATATTAAAGAATGCATTAAACAGTGTCTTATTTTAATACAACAAAATGACCTCAGCAAATTTAACACTTCTAAACCAGTTCTACCAAAAATATATTGTTTACCGAAAATTCATAAACCTGGCAAAACGATGAGCACAATTGTGAATAATATTGATTCCCCTACGTATAAATTATCCAAATGGCTAATAATAGAATTTAGAAAAATGGAACAATTTCACGAGCGACATTCGATCAAAAATAGTTTGGAATTAGTCGACAAGATTAAAAATGTGAAATTAAAAAGCAGTGAAATATTAGTGTCCTTTGATGTGAGTGCTCTATTCCCTAGTGTTCCTATAGGATTGACTTTAAAATACCTTAAAAATTTCTTAGTGTCAAATAAAATTGAACCAAATAGGATTGAGGAATATATAAAATTAACAGAATGCTGCATGAATAATAACTTTATCCAATTCAATGACAATTTTTATAAACAACATTCAGGCACAACTATATGGGTAATTGCCTCTCACCGTTCATAGCGAATCTATTTATGAGCAACTTAGAATGTGACATTCAAAACGACTTCAAATATTTGCCTAGGATCTGGTTACGATATGTAGACGACATTTTTGCCGTGTTCGACACCAGCAAGTACGATATAGAGAGTTTCATTAATGATTTAAATAGTCGTCATACATCTATTAAATTTACGCATGAAATAGAAACAAATAACAGCTTACCCTTCTTAGATTTAATGATTCACAAGAAATTAGATATAATTGAATTCGACATATATCGTAAGCCGACGAACAACAATAGATACATTATGAATCATTCCAATCACTCTTTAAAACACAAACAAGCAGTTTTCCAATGCATGATACATAGACTTCTTTCTAACCATTCCACTCAACAAGGAGCGTTTTGATAAAGAGTTACACAATATATGTAACTGAATGGATACGAAGATGACGTGGTCTTAAACATCTTAAGAAAGAAAAAATGGAAGCTAAGCTTCAAAAATTCTACAGCCTTAATGACAGACTATCCCACAGAAAAATATATTGGTGTGACCTTCGACTCTGCCCTTACAAAGGGCTTAGACAATATTTTTAGAAACGTAAACTTAATTAAAGCTTACAGAAACAATAATAATTTAAACTTTAAGTAAACACCTAGGCAACTCAAAAGACAAAACTTCGACGCTTGATAAGTCTGGCATTTACCAAATTAATTGTGGAACTTGCGAAAAAGTTTATATAGGCCAAACTCGACGTGCCATCAATACTAGATGGAAAGAACATTTTGCACACATTAAATACAATAGACCAGAAATATCAAGTGTAGCTAATCATATTTTGGACACGGACCATGACATTAGTATCAACAATGTAAAATTGTTAAAAGAGATTAGGACCACAAATTTGTTAGATAGCTTTGAGAGCATATATATTATATATAGCCATGAGCGACAAAAATAAGCTTCTAAATTCTGACAATGGCCCGTTTCCGTTTTCAACTTTATTTGATCTGATATATTAACATATTTAGTTTTAATGACCTGATAGTTTTAAGTTAGAATTAATTACCTCCTAGTAGTAAATTAGTTACTTGCTTTAGATTAAGTATATAAGTAAGAAAATTGTAATGACTAGTTTTAGTCCGAAAATGTCCCATTACAATCTGACTTACAGGTCATCGCTGTCAGACTTTATGTGCCGAATCCGGTAACTTTGTGTTCAATATACATTCCTCCAACAGAACAACCGACACTAGCAACCATTGCATCTCTTATAGATCAACTTCCACGCCCCTTTATCATCATGGGGGATTTTAATGCCCACAATCCCACTTGGGGTTCTAATCATGTGGATGCTCGTGGAAGGTTAATTGAGACGTTGATTCTGAATATAAACTTGGTCATATTGAACACAGGTTCCAATACACATTACTCGGCTGCTAATGGGACATTTTCCGCTATAGATCTTACTCTCTGCTCTTCTTCTTCGTTAAACGTTATAGCTGAAATTTTAAAGATGATAAAGGTAAAAATAAATGAGGAGCAACTTATCAAAACGCATTTTGTCCAATTTGGACAAAATTGAGTTTGAAGTGGATTTGAAAATAATTTGTTTTGCTCTACAGTTCTGTATAAACAAAACGTTTCAAACGACATTATGTCCCTGTGTAATTCACGTGCAAAGTATAATGTCCATATCAAAACGCATTTTGTCCACAGATGTAGTCGGATCAAAACGCATTATGTTATTTTACCGTTAGAAGGAGACACAATCTCGAACAACAGCTGATAATAAATTAAATAATATAATCAGCGGTTGTTTGAGATTGTTCAGTTCTGTTTCTGTAACTTGCAGTGAAATAGTTAAATATTTAGAAATTAATGTACTATAATGGAAAGTCTCGATAACAGTGTTACTGTGGGCGAATATAATCAAGGGTCAAGGAAAAGGCAACGACGAAAAACAAAAAGAGAAATAGATCATGAGAAGAGGTAAGCGATGCTTGTTCGTTACAAATTTTAATAAGGTATACTTACCAATATTCTTTGATTTTTTATAGATATAAAGACTCTGACCCCTTGTTGCTTAATTTTCAACCACCGTGCCTCCACAGAGAAGGACAATTTAATTGTCGCAGTATTTCAAGAAGCATCCTTGCCAAAGCAAAAAGAAATGTTTTTTTAAAACCGAACAGAAAAGAGCAAGATAAAAGAATGTCCTTTTTAATGGATGTAACGCTACCAAAACGCAACCGTTTTCGTGGTGAAGTAAGGAAAAACAAGCGACGTCGCGTTGCAGTTAAATATTTCTTGATATCGACAGAAAAAGAAAGAATACCTGTATGCTCCAAATTTTTTGCTAAATTATTTGGGGTCGGTCAAAGGAGATTGAATACCATCGCTGACGGAATTTTATCTGGGGAGGCGATCATAAACTTCGGAAGTTTTCAGCAAAAAGAGAGAAAGTGTACGAGTTTATTTCTAAGTTAAGAGCTTGCGAAAGTCACTATGCAAGAAATAAAAGCAGACGACTTTACTTGCAATCATCTTTGAACATTAATCGAATTTTTCACCTCTATAACAATACCGTTGAAGACGAGTTTAAGGTTAAAAAAACCTTTTTCGTAAAAATATTTGAGACAAAGTTTAATCTAGGGTTCGGTTCTCCAGCCTCCGATACGTGTAGTTATTGTGCTAGACTTAAAACAGAAATTGAATCTTGTGAAGATGGTGATATCAAACAAGGTTTAATTGCATACCTTCTAGTTCACAAAAAGAGATCTAAAGCCTTCCATGCTCTGATGAAGGACAACCCAGAGGCAAGCATAACGTTCGTATTTGACTTACAACAAGTTCAGTCAATTCCCAAACTCACTATTGGTGAGGCTTTCTATGCTAGACAAATTTCATTCTACTGTTTCTGTGTGACTGATGTTGCAACTAAAAATCCACATTTTTATATGTGGAACGAAACACAAGCAGCGAGAGGCGCTCAAGAAATTAGTTCAGCTTTAATAGACTTTTTGGAAAAAGTGCATATTGATGGTCCCATAACCCAAATTAGGCTTTTTGCGGACGGCTGTGGAGGCCAGAACAAAAACCAACACGTCGTCCATGCCTTATTATACTGGCTGCAAAAAAAATCCCCAAAAAACATAAAAGAGATAGTTATGTACTTTCCTGTGCGCGGTCACTCATACTTACCTGCCGACAGAGTGTTCGGTAAAGTTGAGAAGAGCCTACGAAAAACTGAAGAGGTGTTGGACCCCGCAGCTTATATTAAAATTTACAGAAAATTTGGAAATTTCAGAGTCTTAGGCGAAGACTGGTTCCTTAAAAACTACAAAGATTTACAAATCATACTAAAAGAAATTGATGGAATTAGAGACATGAAACGAATATTTTTACAAAAATTTATAAGAACCGGCTATGTAGATGTTAAGATAAAACTTGAGCCCACCTATAGATTTGACGACCTTTCGAAGCAAGCAATGCCAATAACAAAACGGGGTCGTAGTCTAAAGAGGGATACGGTTGATCGGTGTAACATACCACTGCAAAATAAAGTGAAGGAGAAGAAGAAAAATGATGTTCGAAACCTGCTTTGTGAAAGATTTGGGCAAAACTGGGAAGATAACATCCCGCTATCGTCGTTTATATTCTTTAGTCATGCCTTAAACGCCATGCCAGAACCAGACGCAGCAGACATGGAAACTGCAGATCCTGCGGAAGGCTTACGTGAAGAACAAGCAATGTGCGACTGCCTTGAAGAAGACCCTAACCAGGAACAAATTTGATTGTTTTAAAATATAATTATTTTGTTTAATATTAGAATAACATTATGTTTTTTGTAAAATTTGAAAGAAATAAAATGAAAACAAAAAAATGTTCCTGATACTTAGTTCATGTTGTTAAAGAGCTTATAAGCCGAATTGTACTACAATACTGTTTTCTGTAAAATTAATAAAATTTATTAATTTTACAGAAAACCCTTTTAACCAAAACAAAACGAATTTTATACGTTGTGACGAAACAAGACGCATTAAGTCCAAACATTTTTTGGATTTTTCGAGTCTATCTGACAAATTTTGATTTAAATGAGATCAGTTATTACCTCTAGATGTCGGTTTCTATCAAAAAAACTCACCGTCCTAACGATATATGACACGGTTTAAAAGAAAATCGTTTTTTGTTAATTCCCAAAAAAACGTTTTTTGGACTAAATGCGGAGGCGGCATTTTTCAGTTTTTGCCCCGCCTAAAAAAAATTGAAGATCCGGGGCTGGCTTACGCCAGCCGAAGCTTAAGTACGCCTGACCAAAAATTTTCAAGCACAGAGCGCGAAAGCTTAGCCGTATTATGGGCCATAGAACATTTTCGAGCTTACATAGAAGGGAGTCGTTTCACTGTGATAACCGACCACAAATGTTTAAAGTGGATCCACAAGTTAGACCATATAAAAGATCCATATGGACGTTTGACACGATGGGCCTTACGACTACAACAATTTTACTACGATATACAGTATCGTAAAGGAAAAGACAACGCAGGACCCGACGCCTTGTCCATAACCCTATACGAACCGATCAGCGACGCCATTCCTGTAAGGCGAATCACTTTTCCTGAAACGATACGCGACCATTGGTACCATAAAATGAAAATCAATATTCAATCCAAACCTGATCATTCTCCGTTGTGGAAAGTAGACGACTCAAAGATATATAAAAAAATCATAGACCGGAATCATTTTCCTAACCCCGCTTATGAGTGGAAATTAGTAGTGCCATATGAATTAAGACCTGAAATATTACGTCAACTTCACGACGAACCAACTGCAGGTCATTTAGGCGTCACGAAAACTTACGAACGAGTCAAAAATTCTTATTATTGGCCAAAAATGATCATAGATATTGCTCGATATATACATCAGTGCGAAAGATGTCAACGATCAAAACCCGACAATCAAGCGCCACAAGGATTAATGGGACGCGAAAGAACGGCCGAGGTGCCTTGAAAAATAATCAGCGCTGACGTCATTGGACCTTTTCCTCGATCGAAAAAGGGCCACAAATATTTGTTGGTTGTCCAAGACACGCACACTTAATTTGTATTGTTATTTCCGCTCAGAGCCGCTACATCAAAACTAGTTGCTCAACACTTGCACGACTCAGTATTTATGATGTATGGCGTTCCCGAGTACCTGATCTCAGATAATGGATCAGAATTTACGGGCAAGAACGTCTGAGAACTGTTACAACGATTTGGAGTGAAAGTTTTATTAAATGCCTGAAGACATTCCCAAGCGAACCCCACTGAACGAACAAATTTGACTTTAAGTAATATGCTGCGTTCATATGTGGCGGATAACCACAATGAATGGGATACGAAGATAGCCGAGTTAGGATTTGCGCTACGAACGGCTCGAAGCGACGTGACCGGTTACACCCCTGCTTATCTAAATTTCGGCCGCGAATTAAAAATACATGCTAGTGAGCACAGGAATCACGCGAAGGACACGACCATTGACCACGTTCCCAACCTTAAGCATCTTTTTATTGATGTAAAGGAACGCCTAATACAAGCCCATCGCAATTCCGCCGTCCGTTATAATTTGCGCCGCCGACCAGCTGAATTTAATGTTGGAGATTGGGTGTTAAAAAAAAATATACCTTGTCCGACGCCGCCCGAGGGTACGCTGCGAAATTATCACCGTGGTATGAAGGACCCTATAGGATAAAACGGAAGTAGCCATTTATGAACTAGAACGGGATACTGGAAAAACATTGGTATTTGACATATTAATAATTTGAAAAATTATGCAACCAATGCTAACTAAATGACCAAACTTGATGTAAAGTGACGTCATTCAATAAAAACACGATCTGAAACAGTTTGAATGATATAATAAATTTACAGATTCACGAATGATTGCGTTACATCACTACCGACCGCAATGTCATTAAACTATTATCTGACATTCACTATGAAAGGACCAGCGATCATAGTAAATGATATCAGTTAACGATGGACTTCCTAGATATCGACGACGTGCCTACTTTCGAGGAAGACGTGCAGAAGACGCCGGAACGCTTGCCAAGGTTCACACCTTTGCCGGCCATGATTTCTCCGTTACCCGACACGCCGTCAACTCGATCGCCACGCTTGCCAGTAACACCCATCAAACCGCAGGAGCCTGTTCTGTGGACGCCATCTCCGCGTTCCACAGACGACTCGCCATTACAGCTATTGCCATGGAAGCTCACCAAGCTCACGTTATCACCACCTAAAAGACGTCAGCGTGTACTTCCATCGCCAACTCACTTGGCTTTGCAAATGCCACCGCCAGCAATTAAGACGACGACGCCGCCTCCAGTAGACCCGCCGGTCATCGGAACGACGCCGCCGCCAATGCCAGCAGATCTGCCGACTACAGAAGCGACAACGCCGCCAGGACACCGCAGCCTCGCACCCGCTCTACCCGCTTGGGGTAAAGTAACCACCCGCTGCCGACGTACAGCCTTCTTAGCCGACGGACGAATGGTGCGGATGACACGTTATTCGGACGGACGCGTTCGGATGGGACGTGTACTCCGACCTCTCGACCGTTGACCAGCAACGAAAGCCCCCCCTAAAATTTTTTTTGTGTGTGCGTGAAAAGTTTAAGACAATTTTGGTGCTCTTGTGCGGTAATATTGAACTAATTTATTTTTTTTTCTTTTTCGAACAGTAAAAGTTTTTATTAACTTTTTTTTAGAACTAGGTTCCACTTTTGAACTTTCTTGAATGAGAGCAATTGTGATTTTTTTTGTGAATTGTAATTTTTTTTTTGAGTTCTATTGAGTATATTGTGATCTTTATGAACTTTTGGTAATACGTTTTTGAAATATTTATCTTTTGCCTTAATATTCTATTGAATTTTTTGAAATATTTGTCCATAATTGATAAATTATATTTTTTTATTAGAGTAATGATGATCTTATGTTAATAAATTACATGATTAACTATTTGTTAGTTTTTACATAACTTGTACCTTTAAACTAGAATCGGTTCACCAGAGGTTTTGTTTTACAGACGAAGCCAGACCCAAGAAAAAATGATCAAATATGACTTGATCGATTTCTTGCGACCTATACTGACCATGATATGTCATTTTGAACATTACAGTCAATTTTTTGTATTGTTGATTCCAATTTTTGAATAAAAATTTGACCAGAAATAATTTGCTAGTTGCAATGAATTTTAATGTTTGACGCTATTGATATGTAGTTGATAATGGAATGCTCACTGGAGCAAATTTATTTGTCCGTAAAGAAACATTATTTATATGTTTCGAGCCCGTTATGATCGTTGGACCTAGATAAGCACTTGTTCGTAGTGGACGCTCGGGACCGTAGGGCCCCGGCAGGAGACAAACATTTTTTATATGTTTAGGGACGTACGAGCGTTCAACCTTGATCGAACATTTGTTTATTGTGAACGATTATAGACCTTAGTAGCTGATGGATAAACCGAAGTAGTATAGCGCGGAAATGTCAAACATTAAAAGCAATGGTATGATCCATGATACTAGAGACACAGGGAACCGAGGATTCTATTTAAAAGGTAATATATTATTTATGATGTACAATTTGTTTTCTCATTTGTGAACATTACGATGTTTAGATAACACGTAACGTATTACGGACCGGGGGTGTAACGAATATTAATTTCAGTTCATTAATTTTCGATTTATTCTCTTTAATAATTGAATACAACATTTTTGGATGGCGTTATTATAGACCGAATAATGAAACGGTTACATGTCACTATCACATTCAATTTCTTACAGTGGAACATGAACGGCTTTTATATTCATTTCAGTGAATTGAAACTCGTCCTTAATGCTACCGCTATTAGTTTACAGGAAACACATTTAAAATACACAAACACTCCGGTTCTTCGTGGGTTTACGATTTATCGTAAAGATAAACCATTCGTTGAAACGTTGAATAAGTTGCATTAAACTTTTCCTCACAAAATGAGGAGAAAAGGTGTTTCTCCTCGTGGGAACTACAGTCGAATTTGCGTGATTGCCATGATACTTTTCCAGGATCTGACGAAATTTATTACCAATTTTTGAAAAAGCTACCTCATTCCTTCTCAAGATGTTTAATTTAATCTGGTACACCAATACGTTTCCTATCGCTTGGTGTAAATCTATTGTAGTGCCGTTGTTGCAGCCCGGTAAAGACCGAAAACAAACATCAAGTTATCGTCCTGTTTCACTGACTAGCTGTTTATCAAAACTCCTCGAACGTATGATCAACCGACGTCTGGTTTGGATTCTTGAATCCAGACATTTGATCACGAATGCCCAGTGTGGCTTTCGTAAGCACCGTTCGACAATGGATCATCTAGTCAGGTTAGAATCCGCAATAAACAACACTTGATAGCGGTCTTTTTTGATCTTGAAAAGGCTTACGACACTACATAACGGTACGGGATACTCCGAACATTACACACTTGTCAGGTGATCTGTAGGTTGTTTTAGTAAATGATCCTGACAATGTCGATCTGCTGTTTCGATTTCAAAGGAAACCGGTCTTGACCGGTTTATTTGTGTACATTTAGGCCTCTTTACAGCCTTTATGGTTTTTCTTTCATCTTTTTTATATATTACTACATTATATTATGACACATTTTATTTGTACCTATAATTGTTTTACTTTGTTGTTGTGTGTCAATTTTTGATTTTGCTTTTGTTTTTATTTACATTTATTGTTTTAGACGCTAATGACCTCAGTTGTCGAGCGTCTATAATTTACAATTCATTCATTCCTATCCCAGCCACCCCCTTACTGCCCTATTGGTACCATATGCTAATAGGGTGGTAACATATTTGGTGGCAGCGGGGTGCGATCTTAATTAATATGATTTTCTGTTTGGGGATTGGCTATTAGTGGTTGTGAGGATTAGGTCATCACTTAAAAAAATGAAAAAGAAATAAAAGAATGGGTTTTAAATTTGGGGATATTTAATATATCGTACGAGTATTGGAATTCTTTGGCTTGCTTACGGCATATTAATTTGGTTTCTGAGCCGGGAAACCACCTGAAGTATTTCCAAACACTCAAAAAATAATGTATTGCAGACAAGGTTGAGATGAGCCATTATGTGGTGTAAGCTCTTCATTTTGTTATGTAATGCGTTATTAGAGAATTATTAACGGGTTTAACACAAAATAAAGCGACTGATATTTGAATAATAAGAGGAAGAAAGGTGAAAAGAAACATACAGTAATGTTGAGGTTTATGTTGCAAAGTTAAATATCATACATATATTACTGATAAAATGCAGACTGAGTAACTAATGTTTATTGTTTATGATGATTGTTGTGTTATTCTTTTATGTATCTCTGTGGGCTGAATTTTGTTTTTATTTATTGCATGACTGGAATGTTTCATGTTTAAATTTTATTTGTGGTTTTGGACAGTAAATTCATTTTGATTGTTTAATTCAAATTTTACCAAAAATGGATAATAATACAGACAGTGGCCCTTCTAGTTCAAATCAGAGACCCAATGTAGTTTCAGTAGAAGTTCCACGAATAAGTTTGGGTACTTTCGCAAATACTTTAGAAATATTCTCTGGAAAAGAGAATGTTAGAGAATACTTTGAAAAAGTAGAACAACGTGCCTCTTTGGATAATATAAGTCATAGCCAACTTTTAAATGTCATTAAATGTAGACTTATAGGCACTGCATATCAATATTTTAAAAGTGAAACCAATTTGAATGACGCAGCCACTACATATGAAAGATTTAAAGCCGCCTTTATTGGCCGATTTACTCCTCTGAGAATTCCAGGAGCGGATCAGTTTAAATTATCTCAGATTTATCAGCGTTCAAATGAATCCGTTGTCAGTTCGTCACTCGTTTGAAATTAACGGGACACGAAGCCCTCGAGGAGGATTTAATAAACATAACAGAAGAAGAGAAACTGGGAGTTGTTAAGAAGAATAAAGACGCAGTTTTGACTCAGTTTAAAATAGGGCTAAGAAGAGACATTTTGAAGATTATCAGAATATTACTGATGCGGGAAAGCACACCTTACAATAGAGTAAGCAGCTCTATTGGCCGAACAAGAAGAATTAAACCAAGCTGTTCTAAATTCTACGCGTGGGACGATACATAATGTGAGTTATGCGTACAGGGTTTCCGAGCATCAATATGGACAGAATAATCGGGAACGACAAAAACAAACTGAAAATCAAATGACTTTAGCTGCTAATGAGTTTAAATGCTTCAATTGCTATGAAACACAGGACTTTAAGAAATTCTCATCAGACCCAGGTCGCTCAAGGTCAGAGAAACGTGAAGATCAATTACAACAAGGAGCCACGATATACAAAAATAATGACTTCATTTAGTCCAAGTGAAGGATCTGCATCAGAAAATAACGAAGCAGGGTCTTTAAACTCAAAAACCACCTCGAACGCATTGCCGCAGTCCGAGGGAAGGAGAACGTAAAAACAATAACTACACTTTATAGTGCAAGATTATGGGAAGCGCCATATATTTTACAAGCGCGATTGGGACGAAAAATCTTGCGATTGCTAATAGATACGGGTTTGGCAGTATCAATCATAAAATCGGAAATTACCAGGGGCATTAAACTAACAAATACAGAACGAACGGCATTAGTGAGTCTCACGGGACACGATTTAAAGAATACTGGGATGGCATAGATTAAGTTGGAAATAATGGGAGATGTTTATGCAGCAAATTTCGTGGTTTGCAAAGAATTACCTATACAAGAAGACGGTTTATTGGGACGGGATTTTCTTCGACAATACGAAGCAATTATAAATTGTAGGAAAAATATACTACAATTAAATGGGAATAATATTCAGCTGTATGCTGATGGAGAATTAAACGGGATTAACTGGGTTGACATTAAATAATAAACTGTTATTGGAAAGTACACTTAAGTCAGAGATAACACGGGAAACAAGAGAGTCTAAAAAGGAACTTAAGTTACGTAAAAAGGGTTTACTACGTAAAGGCCGGTTTACACTTTGATTAGTGTTTAGTGCGAGTGATTAGTGCAGGTATTTAGTGATTAGTACTAAACACGTTTGAACCGCAATTGACTAGTGCGAGTGATTAGTGTTTAGCGAAGTAGAGTGATTAGGAGCGTATTCTATTTTTTTGCGAGTAGCCCTGCCCCTCGTGCCCTTCCTTCACCCCTCACTCGCAGCGTGCATGCCACTAAACACGTTTGGACATACTTTTTGTTTAGTAAGTGTTTAGTGCTTGAAGGGACGGTAGTGTATATGCATGCAGTATTTCGGTTTTAATAATGGCAAAGTGAACTGAAGATACAACCTATAAGCTTGTGCAAGAATATCTAAAAAATGAATGTCTTTATAATTGTAAAGACCCTAAATACAAAAATAAAGGAGCCCGAGAAGCGACACTTTTAAAAATTAGTGAAACTATGAACATTCCGGGTTTTGGAAGTAAAGAAGCCTATAACAAAATAAGAAATTTGAGATCTACATATTCGCAAGAGGTTAAGAAAATTAAACAAAGTTCAAGATCTGGAGCTGGAACTGATGACGTACATGTTCCACATATTAAGTGGTTCAAATTATTAGACGATGCTTTAAATGCTATAGATGTATAGTGCAGGGACTCACAGAGTAATTTGGTAAGTAAAAAATTTATTTATTTTGAATCATGTTCTTTATTAAATATGGCATAACATATTAACACGTTTTAATTCAATTTACCATACGTGACTGCCAAGAGACTGCGCCCTCCTCTACAAAGTAATCAGCATAATTGTTGCGAATGTTTTGTGCGTTTTGAGATGATCTATTCTGGATTCTCTTACGTAATGGAAGAAGTCCATCTGAAGGTACTTCTCTCCAGGTTCCTGGAATCACATTTCCATTCTCAGTATCCTCCATATCAACTGTGGAGACATGTACGGGAATTTTAGTTTTTCTCGCCCAGTTATGCATGGCACAACAGGCTTTCACATTTTTTTCCACTTTGTTGGGAAGAAATGGAAGGGGTCTTTCGAAAATCCTGAATCGACTTACTAGAATACCGAAAGCATTTTTTATGATTCGCCTTGCTCGAGATAATCTATAATTAAATACTTTTTGTTTATACGTCATTTGGTTGCCACCGTACGGTTTCATCAAATATGTTTGTAAAGGAAACGCATTATCGCCCACTAGAACATGACCTTCGGGCAGTAAATTATTTTTTAAAGCATGATTAAGGTCACAATGACTGAAAACTCCGCCATCCGATACACGTCCATTACTGCCAACATCAAAATATGTAAAACTGTAATCGTCGTCTGCTACTGCCATGAGCACAATGCTATTCGTTTTTTTATAGTTGTAGTAATAACTTCCTGCGTCTGGTGGAGCTTTAATGGCAACATGTTTGCCATCGATAGCACCAGAGCAACCAGGGAAATTCCAAGAATTTCTGAAGAGCAGTTCAATCCTTTTCCATTCGGCGTTATTAGGTACCTGTAACGAATAAAATTATTAATGTTAAATATGATTTTATTTTACAGGAGTCAGATTCCCAACATGAAGCTCTTGATGGAAGGGAAACTTCTACATCTGAACAGAATCAACATGCTGAGGTAAATAATCCCGACGCAACATCGGAACCTGAACATAATCAAGACAATTCTGAAAAAAATAAGGAGGAACAGAGAAAATCGCCGATTCCTCGTAAAAGATCGATACGGGATCTCAATCTTTTAGTCAACAAAGTGAGGAACGTTGCTGATACACTTAAAGCACCCACACAAACAGATACAGAATTCGATATATTTGGGAAAAGTGTAGGTGCCCAGCTTAAAAGTATGCCGTTGCAGGTAGCAATACAAGGACATATGTTTATTCAAAATTATCTTTCTAATTTACGTCTGCAACAAATGGGTCATGGTAGTCCTACCTATGAACACAGTCCGTCGCCAAATTCTATGTACCCGTCATCTTCACCATCACCAAGCTATACGGTGTCACCCTTACCACAAATCTCGCCTTACACACAACCACCACAATCATCACCTACTTTCATTCCATCTACACCGGTACCTAACATTTATAACTTTTCACCTACATTGAATCAATCTTCCAACTACTACTTCACTCAAACACCGGAGAACAGTTATAGTACTTATTTCTCTACACAAGGAATCGGGACATGACACCGTCGCTGTCACACATGACGACACTGTAGCGCCAGCAAGAAATGATGATATATTGGCTCTGGCAGAAAATTCCATTGAAAATTAAGCTATGCAGTGTTTTAAGATTTTGAATACTTTAATATTATATAAAAGTATATTTTTTTATTTGATCTTACTTTTATTTAATCTCTCAGTGTATTGTAAATAGCATCACATACTTCGGATATAATTTTACAGGTTGTCGACTTAGGTACTCTAAATAGGTGTTGCAAGCAGCGTAAACTGATTCCATTTGCCAACAAGTATAAAATAGAGTGCAATTTCACTTTTGCCGGCAAAGCACATCTCATGAATGTATCAGATTTCTGTATGACGGGTGCAACGAGGTTTAGTAATTCATTAAACGAGTCTTCTGTCATCCTGAGCGCATAGTAGTATTCATTGGGATCCTCATAAGCCAATTCTTTAAGGAGTTGGTAGCTAGCGCCATGAATAATTTGTTCTTCTACTTATCCACTTTCGTTCCCATACCCTTTTTGGTGTGGCAAGTTCTAATTTCACATGTTCTTCGATTTCAGATACCACCGCGTTTAATATTTCTTTAATTATTTCCTGCAATTGCAAGCATTGTTCGTCCATAGTTGTTGTCTGTTCGATGCCCGACAATTAACTGATTTTACTAAGCGCAACAGCTAAACAGTACTGGACACTACTCGCACTACTAATCACTTATCACTTGCACTAAACACTAATGAAAGTGTAAACCGGCCTTAACGCTGATTTACACTTTGTTAAGCAACAAGTGCAGGTGACAAGTGCAGGTGTTAAAGTGATTAGTAAAATCAAAGTGTAAACGGTCACGCTGTTAAGTGATAAGTGCGAGTGCGAAGTAAAGTGAATAGAAGGACGGTCTATTTTTTCTGTTAAGTAGCTGTTAAGTCTCTTCCCCCGCACACCCGCTCTCTCAGCGTCAGTCACTTTGATTATTGCTTTGACAAGACGTGCATTGTTCGGACGGAATCATGAAGTGGAGCGAAATACGAGTGCTTATTTAATATAAATTGTGCCGAATACAGAAATAAATAGCTACGAGACGCAGCTCTGTTAAAAATAAGTAAAACTGTAGACATCATAGACTTTGGCCCAAAGGAGGTATACCTGAAAATAAGAAGCTTAAAGTCGACGTATTCCCAGGAATTAAAAAAAATAAAAACTTCTCAAAGATCTGGCGCTGGAACTAGCGATGTTTACACACCACACGTTAAATGGTTCCACATTTTACACAATGCGTTGACGGCGGTAAACAGTACAGGTGAATGCAGAGAAACAACAAGTAGTTTTGTAAGTATATTTTTTTAATTAAACACAATATTTTGAGTTTTTCGTGAACAACAATATGATAGATATTTAATCAAATAATGATCCCTATATCCACAACGCGTTCACTTAACAATTAAGTATATAGTGAAAAATATTTTAATGAGATTGATATTGTTAAAAATTATTCACTATGTACCTACTTAATTGTTAAGTGAATGCGTTGTGGATATAGGGATCATTGATTGATTAAATATTTATTATATTTTTTATATTGTTTACTTAATATACAGTATAATTATTCGTAAGTAATAATTAGATATCCTCAGTGAACCATTCTTGCTTGCCATTGAACGGCACCTGCCCCTGTTACATGTTAACTAATCACTTGTCACCTGCATTTGCTGCTTAACAAAGTGTAAATCAGTAGAGTATTTTGGCCGGTTCTGCAACCACCACCCGCCAGGCAAAATTTCAAGCCTGTAACTCCATGTTTTTACCCCCACCACTATAAGCTAGCAGTCGACCGTGAGGGTGTTACCAGCAGTCGACCGCGAGGCTATTACCACAGTCGACCGCTAGGGCATTAGCGGGGAGCTAGGGGGCTAGGAGCTAGGGGGGGGGCTAAGGGGCTAGGGGGGGCTAAGGGGGCTAGGAACTAAGGGGTCTTACTTCTATACCCCCACCACCTGTTTTCTGCATCCTCCACCTCCATTCTGCATGACCTTGATCGCAAACGTCTGTGAACTGTATAACCTTGACTGCGAACGTCGGAGAGTCACATCCAAGATGATAGAGATATTTTCGAGAAGACTGCTTCTTTGACGAATACGCCTGCAACATATGCAATCGAAGAAATATGTATGTAATCGCCTGTCGGATGGGCAACAAATACAACACCATGAGAAATCAATCCCCAGTCGAATAGTCAACCCGCACAACTTTTTTTCAATTTTAATTTTATTTTAAAAATAATATTTTACGTTCCGAGCTGGGGGATCGAACACGGGTCCTCTTGGTCGCGGCGCATTGCCTTAGACCGCTCAGCCACACTCGATGTTGACACAGGCACCTTATAATGAGTATAGCTACTAGTACATTACCGATGACGTCACACGAGCTCTACGACATCTGCGTTAGACCGCTTGAGGGCACTCTCTCGTTCAACAGACATGCTAGACTGAGACACTATTTCTGTTGTATAGTAAGTAAGTAAGTAATGTATTATATTTCGAAAAATAACTGTTATTCATTACAGGAGGTAACATAGTAAATTAGATTATTCCCACAGATGGAATGCTCTTAATCTTAAACTAAAATTATATAATGAAATATCTCATTGATTTTAGAATGTATGCTTATCGATAATTATAGTTTTTTTACCTCACCCATTGCTAAATTCGATACACAATATTTTTTTAAATAAACTTCTCTGTATACACGGTAGAAAGGGCATTCAAACAAAAATTACTTTGGGGGTTACAACATAAGTAAATTTACATATCATCGATCATATATTTATTATGCTCTCAACATAAAATATTAGTAGATCAGTTTAAGCTAGTCTTAGTTGAATAATAATACGATTTTTTTAATATCTTTAGATAGAGTTAAATATTTTTTCGACTTTACCATCTAGAAAGATAAAAAAACCATGTATACATAGTTAAATGATAGGTGAGGTGCGGTGTAGGTAGCAGAGTATAAACAAAAAAAAGGAGATATGTTTATAATATATAGTCTATATCTAACTCGCGAAGATATTTTCGGAATTGAATTGAATTGAATTGTAGATTATAGACGCTCGACATCAGAGGTCATTAGCGTCTAAAAATAAAAAAGTAAACAAAAGAAAACCAAAAACAATAAAACCAAAGCAAAATCAATACAAAAACAAAAGTTGACATATGTAATAATCTGGCCTTACATCGGTGGTGCGCTACTGATTCCGAAAGAGACCGCGGACGCCTAT